>OY998175.1:96684004-96789022 GCA_963921935.1 Galeruca laticollis | reverse complement strand
TGCAATAAGTCAGCAATTTTATCATTGAATATTGTTAAGGACATGTCACAAATGAACCCTATCGATTTTCAGCTCACCAGAGCCAGTACAACGGGTGCTATGGTACTTGACGTACGACATTTTGTCATTTTTTGAGAAATTTCAGTTTGTTAGCACCATACAGCCTTCGGAGTTCAACAAGTCACCAATTTTATGATTGAATATTATTCAGCACATCTCACTGATGAACCCTATTGATTTTCAGCGCACCAGAGCTAATACAACAGGTGCTACAGTAGTTTAAGTACGATATTTTTGTCATTTTTGAAGAAGTTTCAGTTTGTTAGCACGATACAGCCTCCGGAGTATACACAAGTGACCAATTTTATGATTGGATATTATTCAGAGTATCTCAAAGATAAACCCTATTGATATTCAGCTTACTAGTACCAGTACAATAGATGCTATGGTACTTGAAGTACCAAATATTTGTCATTATTGGAGAATTTTCAGTTTGTTAGCACGATACAGCCTCCAGAGAGTATACGATTGATCAATTTCATGATTGAATATTGTTAAAGGTGTCTCACAGATGTACCCTATTAATTTTCAGTTGACTAAAGCGAGTAGATTCTATAAATCCAGATATACTAGATTTTTGGTTATTTTTGGAAAAATTTTGGTTTGTTAGCACGATACATCCCCCGAAGTGTATACAAGTAACAATTTTAAGGTAGAATATTGTTCAGGGCCACAGATGCGGAAAAGTTAGTTTTAATCCTTTAAACCGTTTATTTTTCTTCTAGTTAAAACCATAGACTTGTACCAAAAAACTATTCAATTATCGATAGATAAGACTACCACAGTTTCACGAATAGGTGGGTTACTTTCTCTCAATTGGGGAGCACGAGAACTCGTTAGAATACATTATAAAAGGAATTAAAAAGTAAAACTGTTTAATCAATATTTTAGTTGTTTATTATGTACTTTTTAATGCTTTAAAACTTACGACATATAATGTGTGGGTGTAGCAAAAACTTCACTCTTCGTTTTCCTTTTTCTATACCCAAACGATAATTTACAGCCAGAGAATTGGGTATACCCCGTAATTACTAGCTTCCGACTTTAAATACAATAACCGTAATAAATTAAATGCTTCACGAAATTATTGATCTAAAAAATTAGTTCATGCCATGGGAACATTTTTCACAGAATTCTTTTATCATTTTATATGAACTAATGTAATTTATTTGTTGGTGCATTTGTCGGTGGTCGGCAGGTAGGTATATCTCGAAAAACTCGAAACACATAAATTCTTTCGTTTTAATTATTCAAAAGGTTCAATGTTAATGCACGCAACTTGGAAAATATAATTACTGGCCACCGCTGACGGTGCCTCTTAAATTTATTTTCTAACCATGCAAACTTTACCAAATTAGCTTAGAAAATACGGGGTAAACACATTTAATTTGAAATCGTACAAAGAACAACCATATTTCATTTTGCTGTTACTCATATTGCTTGCTTATAACATTACTTACTGGTGATACCAAGTTTTTTTAGGCCAATAAAAATAAACTGTTTTAAAGATTAAAAGGGGTGTAAGGGGCAACAGTACAGATGGTACAGAAATACCAGCCCAAGTGTCAACCTCACCTGCACGCGGTACATCCTGCTATATAACTAACGAGGCTCTGACGTCCGAGTATCTGCCGGTATAAGCAGATCCCTCAGAATTGCCAACAGTCTCTTCATAGGAGTTAGGATGAGGAAACTAGAGGTAGGGCACTTGTCTCGTGGGGGTTTCAAATTCAACTGCCTAAACTTTTTTCAAATAAATAAAATCTCTTCTCCTGTGGTTACGAAAAATTCCTTTTCTTTTTAAAAATACTAATTTATGTTTCCCTATAACAAAGAGAGATTTGAATTCTTTTATTACCATTGTAATTCTGATAGCAGAGACATCTGTATTTTAAAATTTCAAATATATTCTCCAAATTGTAATATAATCTGTCTATCATTAAATATATTCTACATAACCGTCATCCGAAAATTAAAATGTCAAATTTGATTTGTATACCGAATCTTTCAAAATTATTGATTATACATATAATACAGTGTGTATCGAAAGTATTGCATACAAATATAAATAGTTTTCCTTATTTTAATGTTTCTTTTACATTTTAAATAGAGGAACTGCATCAAATATATATATATATATATATATATATATATATATATATATATATATATATATATATATATATATATATATAGCATTACTTGACTGGTCTATTTAGGTCTATTTAGAATGAGAATCTCTTTTGGTGAAGGGTAAAATACGTAACAATAGTGTTAATTTTATTATACTAGAATACTGTGAAAAATATTCACTGAAGCAGAAGAAGAGATGTAAGTAGGTGTATGCTGTTTTTATCAGACGGCGAGATCATTGTGATATGCGTATGAGGTTAATTTTATATTGTTGTTTTGCATTCCAGATTATGCCAACTAAGGATTCTAGCTAAATAGATAAATGTTTTGTTATATAACATATGACGCTGCAGATATGTCACATTGGCTATTTTATATCTTCTGTTACAATCGTTCAAAAAGAACAAAAAAATGTGTAATCGGCATCCACTACTAAAGTTATTTAATCTCGTTTGTTCGGCGTAGGCTTTGTTACAGTTTTCCCGGCACCATGAAGGAACAACTCCACTAATTAGGAGCCAACAGAGTGATTCACACACCTATGTTTTTTTAGAATAATGTCTAATTAAATGATAGCTGAGAACCGAACCCAGGACTTCAGATCCAGAGTACAAATACCAAAATATTTACGAATTTAACAATGGACAATTTAATAAAATAGCAAACAGCAAAATAACAAAGAATTGAACATATATATATATATATATATATATATATATATATATATATATATATATATATATGAAGAGACCCAAGAAGGTCGAAACGCGTAAGTGTACTATGCTCTTCCGCTATCAGTTGCGAATCACCACAGATGTCCGTATCGGCAAAATGGCCGATCGACGTCACGGTTTTCGAAGGGGATGTAATTCAATATTCTGCGTGGTATTAGCCAGGAATGTAGTTGTTTTGCCCTTCGAAGAACGGTCAGGCCAATAAGTCGAAATTATTGAAATTTCGACTAAAACAGGTGTAGTAGAAAATCGAAATTTATATTTCATATAGCACCTCGTATTCTATGAAATTATATTCATTTTTATTTAATACGACTAATACGGTCGCATTTATCTGAGGTGTTGGTTCGCAACTGAAAGTGAAGATGGCGCCAACTGACTACTTCTCGCTTGTGTAACTACACGAACCAAGAGAGGTTGTCGGAGGGTGTAATCTTCAGTTCGGATTAGAGATTCTGAACTGGAAGGCATTACGGCACTCTTGAAGAGACCCAAGAAGGTCGAAACGCGTAAGTGTACTATGCTCTTCCGCTATCAGTTGCGAATCACCACAGATGTCCGTATCGGCAAAATGGCCGATCGACGTCACGGTTTTCGAAGGGGATGTAATTCAATATTCTGCGTGGTATTAGCCAGGAATGTAGTTGTTTTGCCCTTCGAAGAACGGTCAGGCCAATAAGTCGAAATTATTGAAATTTCGACTAAAACAGGTGTAGAAGAAAATCGAAATTATATATATATATATATATATATATATATATATATATATATATATATATATATATCATCATCATCATCATCATATGCAGCTTATTCAACCATTTTGTTATGGTGTAGCCTCCCTTTACATATTTATATATTCCACTTCCATGTGGGCCCATTGTTGTCTATTGCTAACTATGCGGCCCCAAGTTGATCCTGCGAGTTTCTTTATGTCGTAGTCCCATCTTAAGTTGGGGCGTCTTCTTGGTCTTTTCACGCCTCGGGGATACCATTGCGTTATTTTTGTGGTCCATCTATCGTCTGTCCTTCTAGCGAGATGCCCCGCCCATTGCCACTTTAGGGATCTGATTCTATTTATGACATCTATCACTTGGGTCTTTTGTCTGATCCAATCAAGCCTTTTTCTATCTCTCCTTGTTATTCCAAGCATACATCGTTCCATAGACCTCTGCGTTACCTGGAGTTTTCTAATGATATCTGTTTTCAGGGTCCAGGTTTCACAGCCGTATGTTAATACTGGTAGTACGCACTGATCAAACGCTTTCTTTTTCAAACGGAGTGACATTCTAGACTTGAAGATGATAGAGTTCTGTCCAAATGTTCTCCATGCTAATTTGATTCTTCTGTTTATTTCTGGAAGTAGAGAGCCTGATATGTGTATTAGTTGACCCAGGTATATGTATTCCTCTACTATTTCCAGGGCAGTGTCATTATTTGTTATTTCTTGTGCGTTTATCAGTTCGTTATACATTATCTTGGTCTTACTCAGATTTATTTTAAGGCCTACTTCGTTGCTTGCTGCATTCAATTCATTTATTTGTTGTTGCATTTCGCCAGGGTTACTCGCTATCAGGATGATGTCATCAGCGAATCTTAGATGGTTCAAGTATTCTCCATCTATATTCAGACCTGTGTTGTTCCAGCCCAGTTTTCTGAAGATGCTTTCTAGTGTTGCTGTAAATAACTTTGGTGATATTGCGTCTCCTTGTCTAACTCCTCTGCTGGTGGGGAATTCTGGTGTGCCCTCATATATCCTAACTCTCGCTTTGGCTTCCCTATATATATTTGCTAGGGTCTCAATATATGGCTTGTCGACCCCTTGTTCTGTTAGGGCATTTATTATATATATATATATATATATATATATATATATATATATATATATATATATATAATAAGCAACGAATGGATTAGTGGGTATTGCACGCAAATAGAAGAAGGGGCTACTGAAAAGAGTGGTAACCGCAGACATGCATGTTTCTGGCTCATTAGCCGTCATCGGTACGGTACAACCAAGAGAAGATGTGAAACATGGGAGCAAAGGTGGTGAATGAAACATGAGAAAATATAACAGAATTCAGCAGGATATTTTCTCATGTTTCATTCAACACCTTTGCTCCCATGTTTCACATCTTTCTGGGTTGTACCGTACCGATGACGGCTAATGAGCCAGAAACATGCATGTCTGCGGTTACCACTCTTTTCAGTAGCCCCTTCTATTTGCGTGCAATACCCACTAATCTATTCGTTGCTTATTGTTCATATTGTTACGAACTCGCACACCGAAGCAGATACTAAGTACGGTCCTGTACCGCTATGTTAACGGAGTTAAAAAAATGACGAGCGCGCCGAATTCTGAGAAGGTCTATTGGGATTTATTGTGACCGGAAGGTCTTTTAAGGATTAAGCCGGCAATCCAGACATATCGCGAAAGGTATTTGTTTTTGTGTAAGCCGCAATACAGAATTCTCTGGTAAAAAAAGCTTTAATATAAATAAAGGACCGATCAGCGGAGGAGCTTAGTTGATAAAGTGATCTTGAGAAATAAACAAAAAATACACCGAACAGTAAAGTGCTAATATAAATAAATAATCAAGTTTGTGTGCATATAAATTAAATTTAAGTGCTGAGTTAAGTATATATAAATTGAGTGTTAGTGAGTTAGTGTTTAAATAAATTAGTAAGTAGCCATACCGTGTGTTTGAAATTTATCCCACCCGTTCATTGTTTATATATATATATATATATATATATATATAGAAGCATTTGACATCTTTTTTGAATGAAAAAATGGTCGTTGCAAGTCTGATTTCCAGAGGTAAGCAATTGTAGAAGACAGATTAGATTAAAAATGGTCTTTTATTGTTGTTTTTGATTCCCTATGTACAACAAGTGAAAAATAATATAAAAATATCTAAGTGCAGATACTCTGGCGATCTTTAGCGATGTTGTGTGACTATTCTTGATTTCATGATTCCTTGCTTCAGGAGGATTATCCATATATTGTGGTTTACGAATAACTTTGTCCCTAACATAAGTTTGGCTCCTCGCATCTTTCGGCTGGGTATTCCCTGAAAACCTGCTGAAAAACAGAGATATAGAATATAGTCGTTGCCGACTAATTAGGTATAAAACCATGAATATTGGGGTAACGGCAGTTAATTAAAGAACACTCTCTTTACTGTTTTTCTTCCAAGCTTTCGGAAACTATTATTTCCAATTTCCATTTTCAAGGATAAGTAAATCGATATTGATATCATTGTTTTATATATATATATATATATATATATATATATATATATATATATATAAAACATATAAAACAGAATCTGTCTTGCAGTACTTTCTGCAACTGAAGAGTCGAATTGAAGACGAAACAGAAAACTGAAAATTGTGTACATTTTGTGTATATATATATATATATATATTATAATTATTTAATTTTTACTTTTACTGATGAGAATTTTATATATTATTATTTGTTTTTATTGTATTGTATAATTTACCTTTTTACTTTACCTTCGGCTAGCTCCTGATGATAATTTGTGAAATTTAATTTTTATTTATAATTTATATGATAGTCGGCAGCATGAGACTCCTCCCTTTGAGTTCTGGACGCATATGTATAACTTTGATACACATCTAAATATTGAATTTTAAAATTTTTCCAATATGTTTTATTCCTGAATAAAATATATATCTTTGTTTTTATCGACTCCAAATATTATTATAGAATGAATGAATTAAGCCCCATTTTCTAAATGTATTATGAATATTAAATAGAATGATAAAAAAACACCAACACTTTACTAAAATGATTTAATAAAATGTTGAGATTATATTCAAATTCTTTTTGTATAAATTTTCTTTATACCGCTCCTGCATTCTTGACTGGACATGCGCACTGAATGCTTAGATTGACTGCGTCGGCGCATATGAGAAACGCATCCTCGTATATCGTTTCACAACGACACAAAACGTATGGTTCACAGTTGAAGTTGTTTATATGAATGTTTTTATAAATTTAACGTTCTTAAATTCATTTCAATCATCGATATATTATTGGAAATTGCACTATACAGTTACATACATATATCAAAATGCGAGTAAAGTGAATGATGAATAATTATAGAAATAGTAAGGCATGCATTAGAAGAAAATAAAAGTGGAATGGTACTTTTCGTGCAATGTAAACAATGATGATGTGAAATAAAAATTTCTCAGAAGTAAGTACAAATTATAACTATTATTAAAGTTGCATGATAATTAAAATTACATGGATATCCATGGATATGAAACGATATTCATCATTTTTTATAGTTTTTGGCCTTTATTTAGAAATTTTAATTTAAACGTTCAAATAATATTTTTATTGTTCACTATTTCTTCCTCTTTGGAATTCCAAATTTAAAAAACTTAAATACCACCGACCTTATTTCCAATTCTCGGCACTGTGGAACTGCTGCAAAGCGTCTCTTTTTCTTGAGAATTTCTTATCAAAGAAATACTCTTTCTGCACACTGCACTTTATTACACGGTTTAAACAAAATTAATATTATGATTTTATAATGGTTTTTACCTTAAAATTATTTACTTTTACATAGTTTTCTCAAAAATTTTGTAGAGGAGAGATACATAGATGCTCACTATTCTTCTACCAACGCCCGACCTTCAAAACTTTTTTTAAAATTTTTTTATTCGACAATTGTCAATTTGAGTGTTTTTCATGAAAATACAAAATTCTTTAATTAAAATTGTCCTGGAGGATAATAACACTTATATAAATGGGTTTATAATGTCTTAGGGAATATATAAAATGTCCTTTACATGTATTACAATCCCAAAATTTGTTGTAATTCCCTTTTTATGGTATTTTTATTTACAATTAAATATACAATATATGGAACTGTTTAGTTTTCAATTTATGAATTTTTACTAATTTTATTTTATATAAACTTTTATTTATTTCCAAATTTACCTTTTATGTTTTATATTCTATTCCAAAGCAATGATTTTAGGTTGGCAAGAAAATCACTAGATTTTATTACTTCCTGTTCATTAAATTTTATTTAGTTAACAGATTTCCATGACATATAACATGGCTCTGTTCCGTATGTCATATTTGATAAAGTTTTTCTTTTTTTATAAATTCTTTTTCAAATTGTAAACTTTTACTACCATCGTCTGTGAATATCGTTAATCAATTAGTAAGTTGAGTATTAATTCTTGTTATTTTAGGTTTCAAACAAACAACATTCTACTTCATCCAGATATTGACATGGCAGTGTTCAGATGATTTTGAAAATTGTTGATATTGACTTGACCTTAGGATTTAATTGTGAAGGTAAAATTTTTATACTTAATTATAATGTTATCATTAAAATTTTATTCCTTATCCTTTAATCCTTTCTTTATAATTGGTTTTTCTCAATATTTGATAATACGTTTGCTTACTTCATTCATTCGTTTATGTTAAATTTAGTTTCTTAACTCGGTAGTGTCTAATGGTACACCCTACGTATTAATAAAAAATCTTTTTAATATTCAATCTCATACGTGAACTATTTATATATATTAGAGGACTGGTTCAATATATATATATATATATATATATATATATATATATATATATATATGTATATATGTATATATGTATATATATATATATATATATATATATATATATGTATATATATATAATAAATTGAATAAATTGTTTTTGATTTTCTTGGACCACAGTTTAATATGTATTTGTGTACAGTTTCTTGGGGTTCGGTCCTTAGTAATATTTAAAATAGACTCTGAGACATCGTGTATACTTAATTTATTTTAACGTTTCGGCTGCAGTCCAAGCCTTTATCAAAAATATATTTAGAACAGGAATTTTCTCCATGGAACATCACAATGGTTAAAAACATTTAAAAACAGCCATTCTCACATTACAGTTTAAAACTTTCTCATACATATATTTCATATGAAGGAGTATCGTCTTTGCTGACAGTTAGACGGCTAGAAATAAAACTTGGGAATATTGGGAAATTGCAGCAAAAAAGGAAATAGTGATCTCTTATCGTAAAAATTCCAAGCTTTCGAGGATAATTATTCTCATCTCATCAGGGAGACTAAAATTAAAAACAACAGTTAATTCATATTATCAATTAAGAGGAACAGTATCTAGAAAGGAGAAAACACATGTGTACTTACTTCCGAATTGACGTTAGATTCCATTGTGTTAGATTGAATTTAAAAACGGAAAATTAACTCTGTGTACCAGTTAGGGAAAAAGAGAAATTTATATTATACAATCACATCAATCGTGGCTAAAAAAGTCAAAGTATAACAACATTTTACAACTTGAAAGAATCGAAGTGTTTTTCTGTTAATAGTCGGCAAGGAAATGATATCGTTCCCCCGTACCAATGTAGATTGGTACAGGACACCATGTAGTTCTGGTAGTTCTTATCCAAGAGCTTCACTTAACAAAATATTATTTAGCACATTTACTACCGTGTACTTGCTGGCTGACGATAGTCATCTTAGCATGGCCCAGATGGATGTTGAGACTGGTGTGACCCCAATTCAACCGGTTTTTGCGACTTTTCCATACATAAGCAACATAACTCCGAGACTTGCCAGATGATTCAGTACATACAAAAACTTTAAAATTGCTAACAAAACAGTGTTAACAATTAGATCTATTTTCACTAGAGTTAAAGACAAATGTCCATTAACTCCACGTACAAATGTTGTGTAGAGTATTCCTTGTAGAGATTGTGACAGACAGTATATTGGTTTCGCTTTAAGTTCTCTGTCAAGCCGTATTGTCTCACACAAGAACGACTGTAGATTACACCCAGAGCGGTGCGCTTTGGTTGATCATATCAATTCTTTAGAGCACCATATGAATTATGAGGCTGTAAGGGTGTTGGCGACTGAGTCTAGCAGAACAAGAAGATTATTCTTAGAAATAGCATTTATTTCTCAATCAAGCAACGTTGTAAATAAAAAAGACAGACACGACCACTTAAGTGAGATTTATTTCTTTTTATTGTCCTTAGACTTCAACCATAGCTCTCCTACTATCGTGACAATCATGGTGTTCCAAATAACACCACTTTTTTAACTTTAACTTAATATCTTTTTTTACAGATTTGGTAGTATTAGTGTTGGTAAATACTTTCATATAATACATACTTTTACATAATGGGGTGTTGAGGTGGATTTATAAACCCTGTTGTTCGTTATTCGTTGTTCGTGATTCCCGCTGCTCGAAAATAAAACGTTGATACATTCGTTTATAAGCCGTTGTTGTTGTGTTGTTCGTCGTTTCCACGTCGTTCGTCGTTGCTATCAAATAACCAAATTTTTTATCTTGTTATTCGTGATTCGCAGTTCCACCGATGAAAACTGAAGTTAGTCCCACGGGACTTGATTTCTACCAATCATTTTAAAGTCAAAACTGGCACTACTCTTTTTACGGTCAGTAAAGAGAGGCGCTACATTCAAATAAGTTACTGTTTATTGATGCACTTAGGCAGCATGAAATGACTGAATACTTTTCAGATAAAAAAACAAACCCAATATGAATAAAAATACGCCTGATCTTACTGATGAACCAGTTAGCAATACTCTTCTTCCACATTTTTCGACTACGAGCGATGTTAAGAAATAACCGAAAAATTTAAATATGGCTACAATTATAGGCATATAACTACTGTTGTACTACGTTTGAGCTGCAATAAAAATAGGTTCCATAAAGGGTAAAATGACGCCTAATCCACAAAAAATTTTCATCATAATGGGAAAAAGTGCCAAACAGAGTCCGTACCTCCTTTCTTTAGTATTAAACAGATTTCCGAAAGGAATATTACTTTTTTTGTGTACTCTCGATGCCTTAATAGTCCCTTGTATCTTACATAAGTCCGTTTCTAATTCACTTTCGCTTTTATTACTTCTTAATGACTTAAGAGCACGTATACACTCTTTTCTTTTATTTTTTCTTAAACTATAAACTGGAGATTCGGGCGCGAAGAAGAAAAATACGGAGAATAATATTATGGGACTTAATTCGGCTAATATAAAATTCCTAATGTTCAACGATGAGCCTAATGCATAATTTAACAAATTATTGAATATAATAACACTGCATTCATTCTGCGATAATATTTAAGAAGATTCAGTCTGTATTTACTCCAAAAAACATCATTCATTCTCATAATAACCTCAAATCATTTAACTAGGTTTTTACAAAAAGACAAAAACATATATTAAAGCAGACCATACACGCTAAAACTATTACTTCGAATTTCATAGTATGGAATTTGAGATACAAAAATTACGTGAAGCGGTCGATAAGAATAGAGTAGAATTAAAGTCTGTTATTGAAGCATGTGAAGTTAGATTAACTTTAAGAGTGGAGGACTTTAAACAAACAGTTAAGAATTTAGAAATAGAAAATACCATTTTATCGAATAAAGTAGAAGTGCTAGAAAGAGGCCTAAAGAAGAAGAATATTATTATATTTGGGTTGGGTGAAAGTGATTTTTCTCCGGAATATGTTTGTCAAGAGGTTGCTAGAGGTTAACATCGGTATTTCTGATTTAAATAATGCGTACCAGTTAAAAATAGCATCAACCCCAGCAGTCAAGGTTGAATTTGTTACGGTCCTTAAAAACTGCAAGAAATTGAAGGGTACCAGAGTATCAATTTCAAGTGATCTTACTTACAATCAGCGGAGAGGAAATAAGAAACTTAGACTATTTCTGGAGAAGGCTCGACAAAACCGCAGCTCATATTGCTACATAAGGGGAAATACATTGTTTATCGATGGTAAGGGATATTCTGCCAATGAATTGCAAGAAGAAGAAATAATTTCGAAAAAAACTAAAACGAATAGTGCACCACATACGCCGTCAATTATTAGAGAAGTAAAAGAACGGGAAACCATTGCTGTAACAACTGCCACTGAAGTCGAATCTGTGGCTAAAGCTGAAGAAGAGGTATCTAATCAACAAAAACAAGTGAATAAAACTGAAAATTCTAAAAGTAACCGATATAAAGTGAACACAAAAAATAATCCTGCGAACATTTACAAGGAAAAAAACATTACACCTGTACTCGCCAAAACGATTAACCTAAGAGAAGGGCTACGAGCTAAATCCACTAGTAGTAATACCAATAATAACTAAAAGTTCAATTTATCCCTATTAGTTGAATATATCTGTAAAATGGACCCATATATTGCTCACTACGATGTTGAACCAATCAACGCGAAAATAATAAATATTGTCGCAGATTTTGGTGATGCATATTATGTAAAAAACTCGCAATTTAAAGTATTCCATAAAAATATAAGAAGTATTCAAAAAAACTATGATGAAATGCTATTGCTGTTAACTGAATTAAATTGTGAATTTGATGTATTCGTATTCACAGAAACTTATGTAGTATATGATTTAGAATTATATAACATTCCAGAATACGATATTATATACAACAATGGAAATTTCAACCAAAACGATGGGGTAATTGTGTATGTTAAAAGTCACTATAACTATGATTACAAACTAATACCATTAGGACCCTCAAATGCTATCGAGCTTACAATTTTAAATTTACAAGAAAAAATAACAGTAACTTCAATCTACAGATCTCCCAGCTCTTCCCCTGACAATTCCAATTTCGCTCTTCATGGATATTTGGGGAATTGTAAATTCAAAACCCACATTATTACTGGTGATATTAATATTAATCTATTACTCGAAAATTCCGATTATGTAGATGAATATAAAACAATATTAAATACGTTTGATTATGTTTCATATATTAACCAAACAACTAGGCGACGGAGTGGGTCCTGCATAGACCACTTTTATGTAAAAAACGGGATTTCCACGTTCACTAAAATACAATCATTCATTCTTATGTATGATCCAACAGATCATGATCCAATAGTTTTAACATTCAAGTTTTCGAATTCTCAGCAACCTGTAAAAAGTTTACCTATATATAAAAAATTTATAAATTTCAAAAGTTTGAGAAATGAGGTGAAAGCACAAGATTGGAATATGATCAATATAAATAATGATATAGATGAAATGACTGAATCTTTTATATCTACTCTAAATACATGTATTGAAAAAAATACCCTTGTTGTGAAAATGGCTGCAAGTAAAAAAATTAAAAAACCTTGGATAACTAAACATTTATTAAATGAAATTACACAAAAAAATCAACTATACAAAAAGTTAATGAAAAATCCCACAGATGATGCCCTAAAAGATTATTACAAAACATTTAAAAACAAACTTATGAAGTTAATTCAAAAATCCAAAAAGGAGTATACACAACGAATGATAGAACAAAATCAAAATACGTCCCAAAATATGTGGACGTGTATTAATAAATTGTGCGGTAAGGTTAAATTTGAAACAAAAATAATAGCAGTCAATAGACACAATGAAATTGTAACTGAAAAGTCTGATATAGTTAATGAACTCAATAAATTTTTTAGTTCAGTAGGAGAAGTTTACGCTGGCAGAATAGAAGCACCTGATGATTTTAACGAAAATATTTCTCAACTATATAATACTATGTTTCTATATAATACAAATGAAATTGAAGTACAAAATATGATAAAATCACTAAAAAATAATAAATCTCCAGGTGTTGATGGTTTGCGAGCGGAGACTTTGAGAGAATTATCAGACTTAATATGTAAACCTCTATCTACTATAATAAATATATGCTTTTACAAAGGTTATTATCCTAAGTGCCTGAAAACTGGTATGATAAAACCTTTATTTAAGTCAGGATCTAAATTAGATGTAGGAAATTACCGTCCAATATCTTTGATCTCTTCGGTGTCAAAAATCATCGAAAAAATACTAAAAAGCCGAATCGTAAAATTCCTAAATAAATATCACGTAATCTCAGACAATCAGTTCGGCTTTAGAGAAGGCAAATCAACAGAAGATGCTATTTGTTCTCTTACAAAAAAAGTTTATGAGGCTGTTGACTCAAAAACACCCGCTTTAGCTATATTCGTTGCCTATCGAAAGCCTTCGATACTGTATCGCACGACATACTATTGTATAAGTTGCAGAAATATGGACTTAAAGGCAAAATCTTCCACTTATTAAGCAGTTACCTGAAAGACCGACAGCAACAGGTAAAAATCGGCGATGTCATCAGTGAACCGAGGACAGTAACCTATGGGGTACCACAAGGTTCTGTACTCGGACCGCTTTTGTTTACAATTTATATAAATAGTTTATTGAATATGGACTTGAAGGGTACAATAACAAGTTTCGCTGATGACACTGTGATATTCTACAAATCAGACTCTTGGCAAATCTAAAACGAATGGCTGAAACCGATTTCTCTTTGATTAAAAAATGGTTTGCCTGTAATAAACTTACCCTCAACATCGACAAAACCTACTATTTGCCATTTGCATCCTACTCGAGTACCCTGCCTGACATGGGAAATCTCAAAATCGACGATATGACGGAAATGCCAGAGGCGCAATATGCTAAATATTTTGGGATAATTATCGATAAGAATCTTCGTTGGGATCTGCAAATAAATAATATTGCAAAGAAATTAAGAGGTCTCATTAGTAGGTTTAAATTTCTAAAAGGATTTTTAAGCATACCTCATCTAAAAACAGTGTATTTTGCACTCGTTCAGTCACAGTTATCCTATGGCATCCTGGGTTGGGGAGGTGTGTATGATAACCATCTAGAAAAAATTAATATTTTACAAAAGTGGATACTGAAAATAATCCATGGTAAAAAGCGCACCTTCTCTAGCGATCGTCTGTTTGACATCAGCGAAAATCTTGATATAATACAGTTTTACTGTCAAAAAATACTTCTAGCTATTTTTAACAGGAAAATAGAATTAGAAGAAATTGAACATCAATACAATACGCGGACTAGAGACCAAAATATTGTAAAAATACTCAAATGCGAAAAAAATATTAAACGGCGATTCTTTGATTACATAGGAGCAAAACTATACAACTTAATTCCACATTCTCTGAAACAAATAAAAAAATTACATATATTCAGAATAAAAATTAAGAAATGGATTCTTAGTAAACAGCGACACATATTTAGAAATGTAGTAAATAATCTCTGAAATATACTTACCTCTATATTACAGTTATTTTTTCTACTCTAGATTTTGGTTTAGATTATAAATATTAAACTTTACGTTTATTTTGAATATTAGATTTTAGAACTCATGTATAGATATATGTATATTATAAATATTAAACTTTACGTTTATTTTAAATATTAGATTTTAGAACTTATGTATAAATTGAACAAAGCTGCACACATAAATGCATCACACACAAGCTCAGGTTCTTTCCTATTAGAGCTTCTGTGATTATTTATGTTTATTTATGTATATTTGATTCGTAACTGTAATTGTAATTTTTTTTTCTTTTTTTCAAAATAAATAAACATTACTTACTTACTTACTTACCCAATGGTAAAAATGAGCCTGCTAAACAACCGTATTTGGCTTTGTTATGATCTTCACATATTTCCAAAATATATATCGAATACACGGTAACTCCACCATTAGCAAACAAGAACCACATAGATCTGAACGTTATTATGCTATAAATATTCTCACTAAAAGCCAGTGGTAACATTGAAATAATGAATCCTATTCCTGTGATTTGCAATACGTGTTTTCTTCCAATAACTTCTGACAAATATCCCAGTATTAACGCCCCGCAAAACATCGCTAATGACGGTATACCTGTCAGCACAGAAATTTCGAATGTGGGAATAGGTCTGCCTACAGGATTTTCATCAATGTTATTAGATATCAGTTTTGGTATTACTGATGAAGGCCACGTGATCGAAATTCCATCAATGAGAGTAGTCACAGCTCCTAAAATAAAAAATAAATATTTTTGGTTACTCAAGAGACCTATAAATGTTAGATTTGGAAAATAAGTAAATATATGTAAAAATTTATGTGATTTGTACATAAGAAATAATCGAATCACCTGAGACGTGAAAGTGACAATAGCTATCAAATAAAATGTTGTAATAGTCGTTAAGATTAGAATAATTAACATTGAATGCTGTTTCAATGATTTTCAGGCTCGATTTATTGTTATTACATTGTATTCTGTAGGGTAAATCAGGGTGACATGATGAATCGGGTGATATGGTGAATTGCTCTATTTCCTTTCCGGTTCCACAGCTGTCAAATTATGAATATCGACATCTTAAAGACCGTAAGTAATTAATAGAAAACTGTTTTAGATGCTGAATAATTTTTGTAAGGTGCATGCGTTTGTAGATTTTGCTTCATGTAGCACAGTTCGCGATGTTTTTTTCTTTATGTTCTGTCTTCTTAGATTGTTTATACACTGTTATGTATATTATTAGGGATATTTGCAGAGAAATAAGTATCTATTATAACAAACACTTTATTGTAGAAGTTGTTACAAAGGGCTATGATTGACAACTAACTTACAATGACAAATCGTTCGACAGTTGACATTTGACTGTCGTGGCTAAAGACTCGCAGTCGTATGTATATAATAACTTAAAACTACGGCTACGGAATGTAAACATACATCACACGCCCCTTGTTAAAAAATAGAAAGGAATTGAAATTAAACAAAACAAAAATATAAAGTAACACAATAATAATATACTAATTTAACATTTTCATTATTAACATTTTTTAAATATCTAATCTTTGTGGTGGTTTAACTATGCGTCCACTTTTAGTGGTTATAAATGAAGTTTTAGTTGGGGAAGAACTATTCACAGCTAGATCGCCTTGTGGAGTGTTATCGTATATCTCTGCCCCACCGTCAGCAATATTCTCTTTATCATGACTTTTAGGAGAAAGAGAAGATTGATGAAAAGGGTCGGACTCATTTGGAACTGTCTTAGGGTCTGTGATACAAGGTCGTAGACTATGTCGGTTGCGACGATAATTAGCATTATTTAAATTAACCATATAGTCATTATGGGGTAATTTTCCCACAATAACACCTGGTTTCCATTCGCGTATTTTTTGCTGTAATAAAATTGGCTGTCCAGGAGCTAAATTAGAGAGATTTTTGGCAGATTTATCGTGATAAGTTTTTTGTTTTATTTGACATTCTACTAGTTTTTATGTGCTTCCTTAACACCAGGAAAAAATGGTTTCAAAATTGTTTTTGGAACCGGTAAATTGGGTTTTGGTGTCGTATTGTAATTTATTATTGCCAAAAATGGGTCTTCCTCATTTTGTACTGCTTTTAAAAATAAACCTTTGACAGTCTGAATTGTACGTTCGACCATGCCATTACTTTTAGGGTACAAAGGAGTGAAGGTATTCAAGTCAATTTTGTATTTTCTGGCAAATGATGCAAATTCCTGAGAGTTAAACGGAGGGCCATTATCAGAAAAAATTTCTTGAGCTATCTCATTTAGTGATAATATGTTTTTAAGGCAACTTATGACGCTTTGTGCTGTTTTGGACACTAACTAATTAACCACAACAAATTTACTAAAGTAATCTACTATCACCACAAAATCTTGATTTTTGATTGCCATGAAGTCGACTCCTATTTTTTGCCACGAGAGCTCGGGGGGTATATGGGGTGTCAATGACTCTTTTTGATTACTTTTATAATACATTTGACAGGTAAGACAAGAAAGAACCATATTTTCGATATCAGACATTACTCCAGAGTAAAAGATAGCTTCTCTGGCTTTTGCTTTACAAGAAACAACACCTTGATGTGTTTGATGTATTATGTTAAGAAACTCGACTTTTAAAGATTCTGGTATTATTAGCCGTTTTTGAAAAAACAACACGGTTTTGTGTAAATAAATGTTATTTTTGAAATTCCAAAATGGCTTAACATTTGAAGGAACACTGCTTCTATGTTTTGGCCACCCTTTAAGTGTGAAGACTTTCACCTGCTGCAGGACAGGATCTTGATCTATTGCTTTTTGTAACCTATATTGATTTTCCTTGGACGTGGAAATTACTGAAAAGACATATATGTTGTTATCTAAATAATTAGTGGATATATTGCGGGACAATGGGTCTCTGCTAAGGGCATCTGGAATACTTAATTATTTACCCGGCACATATACAAGATTAAAACTGATATCGAAGCAGTCTAATAGCAAGTCTCTGTATTCTTGGGGACATGTCATCTAACGGCTTCTTTAAAAGACCCAAGAGCGGCTTATGATCTGTGTGTAGTTCAAAACAAGATCCATATAAATAATAATGAAATCGTTCGCAACCGAACACCAATGCCAGTAGCTCTTTTTCGATATGATTATATTTCTGCTGGGTGAGTGTTAGAGATACAGATGCAAATTCAATGGGTTTGTTTTCCTGAGAAATAACAGCGCCTAAACCAGAAGGACTAGCGTCAACAGCAAGAGTCACTTTTTTTCTAGGGTTAAAAAAAGAAAGTGTTGTAGCTGAAGCAACGCAGTTTTTGAGGCGGTTAAAACAAGCCTCTTCAGTAGCTGTCCAAACCCATTCTACTTTTTCACTTAGTAGTTTTCTTAATAATGTTGTCTCATGGGACAAGCTTGGAATAAATTTGGATAAATAAACTATCATACCAAGAAATCTTTGTAAATCTTTTTTATTGGTAGGTGATGACAAACGTACAATTGCCTCAGTTTTGGCTGAATCTGGAGCATCTCCAGTTGAACAGATTAAGTGTCCCAAGAATTTCAATTGAGTTTGACAAAATTTTGATTTTTCCATGTTAAGAATAAGACCACTGGCTTTAATCTTTTCAGGACCATGTCAAGGTTTTTGTTGTGTTCATATTTGTCTTTTCTAAAGACTAGGATATCGTCATAATAAGAAATGACACCAGGAATTCCTTCTAGTGTTTGTTATATAAATCGTTCAAAGACTTCAGGAGCTGATTTTAGTCCATAAGGAAGACGAAGGTATCTATACCTTCCAAAAGAAGTTATAATTGTACATATAAGAGAACTCTCATAGTCTAATGGGATTTGCAAGAAGGCAGATGATGCATTTAACAATATAAAATAGTTTGCACCAGATAACGGCGAAAACAAAAAATCAGGTGTTGGTATTTGGAAAAATTCACGTTTAACAAACTTGTTTAGGTGCCTTGGGTCCATACACAAGCGTATAGAACCAGAAGGTTTGGGTACAACTACGATGGGATTTATCCAGTCTGAAGGTTCATTAACTGGTACTAGTATTTTATTTTTTACAAGCCTATCCAACTCTTGTTTAACATTGTTTCTTAGAGCAATTGGTACTTTACGACAAGTACTAACACAAGGATTTGCATTATTCTCTAAAATAATTTTATATTGTCGATTTATTTTACCTATACCTGAGAAAACGATTTTGTATTTATCAAGAATTTTTTGTACATCCCTATCTAGAACATTACTATTGCTCGGGTTTTGAAGATTACATGCATTGGGGCTTATTATGTTATCAAAAACTGAGTCAGATATTTGATGGTTTTGGATTACATTAAGGGCTTTAATACCGGGTAGACCTAAAATTGATTTAGGTAGAATATCATTTAATACATAAAAAGGCAAAGTTTTTGTTGTATTTTTAAAACAACTAGGCAAACTTATTTGGCCAATTACAGTTATGTTATGCCCTGAGTAAGACGATAATTTTGAAGAAACTGGCAAAAGTTGATTTATACTTATTTTAAATAAATGAAAGTCTTTTTGATTTAAAATATTAACAGAACTACCTGTATCAATTTTCGAATCAATAAATAAATTATTAATTTGAATTTTCTAAAACCATTCCATTGAGTGCACTGAATCTTCTGTAACAGTCCATGTAAACTGGAAATCATCTTCATTGTCTTTAAAGTCAGTGTCGGAATCGGGCTTTTGATCATCGCAGGAAGACTCCAAGGGGGGTTCAAACTTGCAAACATCCAAATTTTGTTCAATATTAGAAACTTGTTGACAAAACTTACGATAATGTCCAGGCTGGCCACAGCCCGAACAAATTCGTCCAAAGGCTGGACATCTATTTTTGTGTTGATTTAAAGCGCACTTACCGCATTTAAATAAGGAACTATTTGAAGGCTCAAAGTGTTGATATTGTTCTCTACTGTTTGAGGCACTACAATGTTCACAACACTTACTTGAAACTGTCATTTTGGAGAATTGTCTTGGTGTAAATTTTCCAGAGTCTCGGTCAAAACCATTCTTTAATAGTATTAACTGTTGCCGAATCCAAATCATTGGTTCTAGCTATATCTTTTTATGTGTTAACACTGCTTTCCATTGACCTGGCAATATTGATAGCTTCCTCCACATTTCAGCTTGCAAATTGCAATAATTTTTCCTGAATTCTAGGGTCACTTATACCTAGAATGATTCTGTCTCGAATAAGGACATCCTTCTCTTTAAATTCATAAGTAGCAGCCAGTTGCTTTAATGAAGTAACGAACTGATCTATAGTTTCATTCGGCAACTGGTCACGTTTAAAAAATTTAAAATGTTCAAAAACTAAATTCTTGAGAGGATTACAATATTTTTCAAATTTATCTAATATACGCTCCAGCTTTTCTTTATCTTCGTTCGGCTTGTATTCAAAGGTATTATATATTTGTGTCCCTTCATCACCCAAAGAATGTAGCAACAAGGCTATTTTAACATCTTCAGACTTATTAGATTTACCACTGGCTAGCAGAAATATTTCAAACTTCTGTTTCCATAATCGCCACTTGTCAGCAACATTGCCTCCAGTAAAGCTAAAGGTATCTATTGGTTTTCATTCAGCCATTATTGCAAAAGCCTAGATAAAAATCAAACAGGCATAAATGTTTAATAAACTGTTACGTTGTACCGCTATTACCTATAACAAACACTTTATTGTAGAAGTTGTTACAAAGGGATATGATTGACAACTAACTTACAATGACAAATCGTTCGACAGTTGACATTTGACTGTCGTGGCTAAAGACTCGCAGTCGTATGTATATAATAACTTGAAACTACAGCTACGGAACGTAAACATACATCACATACACGACATGGGAAATACGGTGAATTCGGACACGGGTGATATGACGAAAGACTCATGCATATCGCACTTAGGGCCGATTGTACATAGCAAGCTTAAACCAAGGTTCACCTGAACTCAACAAATAGTTGAACCTGCCTATTAAAAGGATACGAATTGTACATATCTCGTTCAACATCGGTTCAGGTAAACTCCATTATTGTAATGTTTGTATCTTCTACACGGGGTTGCCAGATTTCGAATTTATGAAGTATGTAAGGATATCTTTGTTTATCTTATTAGAAAAAAAGAGAGTATATAAAATATTTCTTATCTTCTTCTCATTTGAGTGAAGTAGAGAAGCCGAGTAACCACTATGTTTCTATTTTATGAGGTTAGAGATTACGTTGTAGTTGTGTGTGTTGTTTTTTATGTGTTTATCGATTTAAAATAATAATATGGAACAAAAACAAAAAAGAACAACAAACTTCACTAATTCAGAATAAAGCTTGTTGGTGCAGCTAGCTAAATAATATATAGAGATATTCTGGAAAATAAAAAGAGCGATGTCAAGATGTCAATATCACGCGCAAGAAAAATGAGTGCTGGATCAAAATTGAATCCGAATTTAATTCAAAAAGTACCGTTACTTTTCGCAGAGCTAACGTATTGAGAAAAAAATACGAGAATATTAAAAAAAGAACAAACAAGATAATAGCGGAAGAGAAATGCTATAGAAAAGCCAGAGGGGGAGGGCCACATGACTGCATTTCTTCAAGGGTAATGGGAATTTTCATAAAAGTATCATACAATCTTGGTATCGCTTGTGTAACTCTCCATATGTGCCTGCATGCAGTGGCTTTGTCAACACCAATAAAGTCGCCAGCTACTTGTAAAAAACTTCTGGTTGCATAAAATCGTAAAGTCATTAGTACCTTCTCTTCTGCAGTCAAGGCATGATTTCTAAAATATTTCTTTATTTAAATTAATATTTACATACTATCAAAATATATATTTCTGTTGGAGAAGTTATTAAATGGATATTTGATTTGTGATGAATTGAGCCCCATCTTTTGTGAATCTGAATCTTTGTAAAAAATTAGTATCATTTATCATTCCACTTCACAAAATGATTGTCCCTTTGTCTATATATTTGTGGTTGCCTTTCTGGTTGTTGCAAAATATTAACTAATTCCATGAAATCTTCATCTTCAGACATTTCTTCCATTTTAAAAAATAAAGATAACTGTCATTTGTCCAAGAGATAACTAATAAAAAACAAAACTGTTTCAAATGAAAAATCAAAATTTGTTTATTTTTACGTCTCTCTGTCAGTATCAACGTCACCAACACAATGTTGTATGCTGGGGTAGCAACATACTAAATTGAAATATACTTTTGAACTTGGTTTAAGCGGGGAAAATTGACCGCTTTGTAGAACTCGTAGTTAAACGCGGTTTAGGATCTGAACTAGTATTGTACAACGTTAAGAACCAGGTTTATCTTGAACCGAGGTTAAACTCGCATTGTACAATCGGCCCTTATTCACATCCTAACATGTTTTAGCAAACACATTCATTTTAAGTGTTTTCTCCATGTGGCAGTTAATTATACTCTGATCTATCCAATGTTCTGCTGTAGGTATATGACTCATGGTGGGTCCTCATGTGCGGACTATAAGCAGAGCGCACTGGTGTTCGATGATGTGGTTGGTTGAAATGATCACGTGATCTATCAAAAGTGCGCTGTCACTAATCTGCGCGGATTACGCCAACAGTCCGCTGAAAAGTAGAATTTGTCTCTAGTTTTCGGCGTACTACTGGCGTTTAATGACAGTAGTGAGCACGTGCTAGATAAAGACATTGTTGACCACGTTGAGAAATTTTGCTTTTCAGCTTATAATGTTAGCAGTTTGATTTATTTTTTAATAATATTGAAGCTTTGTTCTGCTGTAAAAGTTTCTATTACCCAAAATCCCTTTCTTCTACTAATTACTGTTATTTCTTTTTGCAATTGATGAATTAAATGTAACTTTACTAGATTCTGCTTGATGGCAGGCCTTCGCCTCGAACATTTCGATAATTTGATTGCCAAATTAGGTAAGTATATATCGCTTTCCATTTCTTAAGTATTCAACTGAAGACACAATAAAAAATACAATATTAATTAACTTTCAATGAAGGCATTATCTACCTACGATTTGTAAACAAACTGTCTACGCTGAAACGGAATAGACAGAAATCCTCAGGATCCAGTACGCTGAAACGAGCGTATGCGCTGTCAAATCCGTCCTTGAGGACCCACCTTCAGTGAGAATCTCGGCCTAACGTCACATCTTATTTTTCCTAACGGACAGGGTTTAAGTCTAGTCTAACTTTTTTCCGTTCGATTTAGTGTGGTTTTGTTTGATTTGTTATGCATAATAAAAATAGAATAATTGTACTCGTATATCCAGTACGCTGAAACGAGCGTATGCGCTCCAAATCCGTCCTTGAGGACCCACCTTCAGTGAGAATCTCGGCCTAACGTCACATCTTATTTTTCCTAACGGACAGGGTTTAAGTCTAGTCTAACTTTTTTCCGTTCGATTTAGTGTGGTTTTGTTTGATTTGTTATGCATAATAAAAATAGAATAATTGTACTCGTATTTCTTGGTCTACGTACAAGATCCATCTATCACAATTGTTCCAAGGAAAAATGCCGTTTTATAAAAGGAAGAGAGGATCCAGTCGTGCTAATTGGACAGAGGAGCAGCGTAAAGCTGCCGTAAATGCAGTTCAAAATGGAATGAGCGTCAATGCAGCCTCAAAAGAGTTTGGTGTTTCATGGTCAACGCTGAAAATAAGAATAGCAAACGAGTGCTTAACAAAAAAACTTTGGGTGGACCGCCTATTTTAACACAAGAATGTGAGAAGAAGACGGTGAAAACAAATTCTAAAATTACGAAAATTCGAATTTTCACCGACAAGGATAGATATAAGGCACGAGGCACATGGCTGAAAAATGCAGCCAGCATCACAAATTTAACAAAGAAAAGAAAATAGCTGGAATGGATTGTCTACATTTATTCTTAAAAAGAAATCTAGAACTTTCGGTTCGCAAATCGAAGGAAGTTTCACAAGCACGATCACAGGTTTTAAACAAGAGAAACGTTTTCGACTACTTTTCATTGCTGAAGATCATCTTGGTTGAGCACAACATTCTTGATAAGCCAGGAAACATATTCGACGTAGATGAGTCCGGATTTCAGCTAAATAATAAGGCAGGTTATGTGTTGGCAGCAATAGGGAGGGCATGTTTACCTCCAGCACGTGTCTTTAAGGGCAAAATGAAACGTGTTGTACTTCGTTTTTAGTTGTAGGCAACTCTGAACTCAGTTCTCCGACAACCTGTCTACTATATAGGCAACTCTGTATGCGGCTTGTTTTGACATTATTAGTTGTATTTTCATAAAGCTCCTTGCCCGAGTCATATGGAGACATCCTGTTAAACTCATATAATATTATTGTTAAATGCTGACAGGACGTTTCCCACATTATTGGATTTATAATTTTAACCTTAATCAGCAAACACGTGGAGACATCCTGTTTACACAATTGTTATAATTTTCTTATCATATATTCTTCTTCTTTATTCAGAATTATACTACATTTTCCTTATTTTTGTAAACTAAAAAAAGAAATCTGTCATAATTGTAACATCAACTGTAACTAATCATAAAGTTTAATTAAATCTTTTTAAAAAGTATATTTTTTAATTATTAAATTGAACTGGCGCTGCGAACAGGATTACTGTCAGTAGAAAATACCCTTTCTGTGTGGTAAAACGTCTACGTTTTCTATCAAGAAATTAAGATAGTATCCGAACCAATAAACTGTGTGAAACAAGTTACGGTGTGTGAAAAGGCTGACTCCAACCCGACCATTCCTCCAGTGAAGAAGACGGTTGTTCAAGAAGACGGCTCAAGTTCCTTCAGTGAATTAGAGACAAGGAACAAACTCGCAGATGATCCTTCAGTGCATCCTCCTGTAACTTTTCCTTTAATTTTTTTATTTATCGGCTAATAATTGTTTTGAATATTATAATATATTTTTTCTACAATATAAGTGTTATTTGAATTGCAATTTAAACATTCCAATTTTAATGGTTGTATAAAATTAATATATTATTGAAGTCAATCTCTTAATGTCACAAAGTCGTGATCGATCCAGATCTCCATTATCTGTACGTCGATCCAGATCTCCATTACCTCTAAGTCGTAACTTAAATACTAATACCGAGATGTCTACTGCAATTTCACAGATCGAATTATCTTTAGCAAGCAAAATTGTCCCAACATATAACGGTGGTTCTAAAGATTTAGCATATTATTTAAGACAATCTGAAAAATATTTAACACTTTTATTTCAAAAACCGAAAATAATGATTCATTCAACAATCTTCTGTTAGAGCAAGTCAAATCTAAATTATTAGGTCCAGCTAGAGACGTAATCATAAATAGATCTTTTGATAAATGGTCCGATTTAAAAACTCGTTTTGGCGATCCTAGATCTGAAGAAATATCAGCACACGATTTAAATACTTCTATTCAAACTCATTCTCAATCATTCTCCGAATTTCATGACGAAATTTCTCAAAAATTACAAGTCCTTAAAGAACACCTAGCTATAAATTCTGATAACAGAGAAGTTAGAATTTCTAAGGAAACTATGTATACTGACCAAGCCCTTATGGTATTTAAAGCAGGTCACTTAAATCCCTACAGAGATCATTTACTCCATATATCAATTTCATCTCTAGAACAAGCATTGCACGAATGTAGAAGATTAGACAACGAAAGATCCCAAATTGAATTGGCTAACTTTCTTAGATCTCAAAAAGGTCAAAGAAATCGCCCACCTCCAAAACATAATACTTCATATAGTCAATCACCAAGAAACCAACCTTCATTTATTAATTATAATTCGTCTCAAAGACCACAAGTTCCTCAAAACCCTAATCATAGACCATTTAACAGATATAATGATAACAATCAAAGATTCCATTACCAAAATAACTATCAAAGACCAAATAATCAATCAAATAATAGACAAACACAATCTCCTAATAATCAAAATGTTAATCGTCCCTCTCAACCTTCCACAAGTAATTACAAACCAACCCCAATGAGTATATCTACAGCAAATACTTATAGACCTCCACAACAAAATTCTTTTAGACAAACAGGACCTCCGAGCGTAGTTGTCGAAGAATTGTTCAATATTGAAGATACTGACGAAAATTCTGATGAATCATCATATGCTAACCCCCAAAACGAACAATACGATGAAACTCAAAATTCAATTACGAGCCTCGGAATTGATATAAATAATATAAATTCAGCCCCTAGACTTCCATTTATATACCTCTCAAATCTAGACTTAAAAATATTGATTGACCCCAGTGCAAGCAATTCCATTATAAACCCAGAACCAGCCTATAGATTATGTTCAGATTCTATTTATGAATCAAAATTTTCCGATAAATCAATTAAAACAACTTACATGGCAATTTTAGCTGCAAATATCCTCTTTTGAAAGAATTCGGCATTAAATACATGTTCCATATGTTTATCGTAGCTTGGCACGATAGATTCGATGCATTAATAGGTAGTCAGGACTTTGATAAATTAAAGGCACTTATTAATTTCGAAAATCATTTATTACAAATTATTTCTATTAAAATACCATTCTATTTGGAAGTCAATCCCAACTTATTTACCCCTTATTCTGAATCTCTAGATAAAAGAATTTTAAATATTCCTGTGAATATTGATAATGGAGAAGTAGTTCTTCCAGAATTAAAATTAAACAACATAATAATACCTGAATGTATAGCTCTAGCGAAAGACGGTTACTGTAAAATACCTATAGAACAATAAATCTCTTTAAATAATATTTCTATACATTTTCATGAACCTCTTCCAGTCCAACCCCTATCGAAATTTGATGAAACAATCCCTTTATCATGTCATAATAATAATATTGATATTACCAAACTTCTTCGAACAGATCATCTGAATCCCGAAGAAAAAGATGCAATAATTTCTCTTTGTAAAAAATTTAAAAATATATTTTATAACGAAAACTCCGACTTAACTTTTACTCATGTAGTTAAACATCACATTAGAACAGTCGACGATGTACCGATTTATCAAAAATCATATAGATACCCTTACTATTTAAAACAAGAAATTCAAAATCAGATACAAAAGCTCCTAGACAATATAATAAGTAAACCAAGTGTATCTCCGTACAGTTTCCCTACCTTTCTCGTCCCCAAATGAATGGACTCCAGTGGAAAGGAAAAATTCCGATTAGTTATCGCTTACCGAAAACTAAATGAAAAAACTATCGAAGATAAATATCCCCTTCCTCGAATCGATTAAATACTCGACAATCTTGGTCGAAGTACTTAATTTTCCACTTTAGATTTGGCACAAGGTTTTCACCAAATTGAAATACATCCAGATTCGGCAGAAAAAACTGCATTTACAGTAGATAATGGCCACTACGAATATACTCGTATGACATTTGGCCTAAAAAACGCTCCTGCCACTTTTCAACGTGTCATGGACACAATTCCCCAGCCAGGCAGGTGACGTGAAAACACGTCGATTTCGGGTGATTTAAGGTGATTTTTGGTCGAAGTCACTTGATCACCAAAATTAGACGTCGAATTAGGTATAAAGTTTCTCCAAAATGTAACGTGCGTTTAAAAATTATGAGCTAAATGTATGTATTTAAAATATGTAATTAAACTAAATTGCGGTTTTAGCTTAACTAAAATAAAACAACATTAAGTCATTAAGTGTAAACAGTTCATAGTGGGAACCAAAATTCGACGTCAAATGACGTGTTTATATTCACCATTTTGTTACGTATGCAGTATTTGTACCATTTTAAAAATATTATAATTCAATTTTACTTTTATAAAAAATTGCACAAAATTTTTATCTAAAAGTATCAAAATCAAAGTCCCTAACGAACGAAGAAAAAGAGAAGATATTCATGAAAAAGAAGAAGCCTAACCTAAAAATATCATGATCATGTCCAAATGCACATGTTTTGTTTCAACAGGTTGTCTGGTATTTATTCGTTTTCAGTAAGTATTCAGTTAGTGAATATAGCGGAAGTGTAAAAAACAAGACGGAAGTCGGCAGTGTTATCAATCTTTTTAAGTGTTAATTAGTGTGAAAAAGATGTTTCTAGGCGTTGAATTCAGAGAACTTGATGGTGGAGGGCTATCTTTAGTGCACGAGAAGTGGCTGACCCCAAGAAAATCGAGCGTGTGGTGGCCGCCTTACAAAAATCAAGATAAGTTTGAAAAGAGCTTAAGGCGTGGAGAGTCTCCAAATGAAAACTGGACGATTTATTCCATTTCTAAGACTTATTTTCATGAAAGTAAGTCAAGCAACATGCAATGCATATCACTTTTGATGGCTAATAATAAATTTAAATACTAACAGCCTTATTTAATATAGACAACTTAAAGTTACTAACATCTTACTAATACAGTGGAACCTCGTTAACCCGGATCAATTGGCACCGGATATATGTCAGTATTTACAGAAAAATTACCTTATATTATATTTTTTTAAAACATTTTTATAATAATTATAGATATAGGATAAAGTTTATAATCCACGTGCATTACGGGCGTAAAATATGTATACATTCATGAAAATTGATCCAAGCTATCAGGGTTCAGGAGGTCTGACTTAAAACGAGATTACTCTGTACGTTAGTAAAATGTTAGCAGCCCATTTCCCATTAAGTTTACTATTAATGTTTGGTAGAAAACCTCACATCGTTTTTTACCAAAAACCCATCAGTGATTAATTCCAGAGAATATTTTGAATTTAACAATTTTTATAGACAACTGTGACAAAGCTAAGAAAAAATTAAAGAAGGATGAAATTACCTCTGAAATAACATCAAACGAGGACTCTGATGCTGATCATTTACCAGTAAAAAGAATTCGACTCCCCAATAAAAGACTATTCACAAGTTCTGATGATGATGACGACGAGCCTATTCATTCACTTCCATCTAAAATTTTAGGCCTACCAAAATATTTAAGTACACCTAAAATTTTACCTAGTAAGTAATAATAATAATAATTTATACCTATTCCTGTGCACTAAACATTACAAAATATACAGCCGCTTAAAAGTTTAAAAAAAATGTAAGCCTTGTCATTGTGCCTGTGAATTATGTAATATGTGTGTTTTTAAATGAATCTTAGTATGTATGTTAAATATTCTTTCATTTATAGCTGCATTAAAGAAGAACAACAGTAAGTCAAACAAATCTAGCCAGCCAAAGCAAGTTGATACAATAAGTGATGAAGAGGTACATTCAGAACGTAGACAGCATGTAGTACATTCATCTCAAACAGCACACTCTTCTTGGAATAATATTGAAAGCTGTTCCCAGAGTAAAAGACCAGAATTTCCAGAGGCAAATGAAAATTCAGGTCAGTAGTAATCAGTAATTATTAGGGTAGTATGCTCATTTTTTATAACTCGGATCAAAAAGATATTTATTTTTAGATTTTAAAACATTGCTACATCACATTATATATGTGAGAAAGCAAAATGAGCAAATCCTACAAATTCTAAAAAATCAGAATGTGTCTCAAAGTAACACACTACCTACAATACCAGTGGAGCTACCTCTAACAGAGATCCGTGGAATTATAGAATTAGAAGAATTTCTTTCGGAAAATGAAAATTTAAGATCCATGGTAAGTTTTAGTTATAATAAAAATACCTATATATTTTTTTAGCACAAAAATACGGGTTTTCATTACTGCTAATTTGTGATTTTTATTTTAGACCAACTATTACTCGACCTACGGAGGACGAGATGTTGTAACAAAAACAAACAATTTGTTAAAATTATTTTTATGCAATAGCCTTGCAGTGAATTATAGTTTTAAAGGCACCCGCAATGAAAAGAGAGCCTTTGAAAACTTGCTTCTGAGAAGATTGATTATTGGTACGTACACACTTTTTGTATACTTGTAAACTCTGTTAAATTGCAAAAGAAACGTTTAAAAGCATGAACCTTTCATTGATTGCTTCATATTAAATCCTAATATGAGTAATAAGTTGTATCTTTGCTTTGTTTCATTCAAATCTGCAGTAAAAATAGCCCCACCTTAACAAAATATCTTCATATGTGTTTTTCTTCAGGTGCAGTTTTAAAGAGTAGTCCTACAGCTACAGAAGTTGATATTGATACCGCAATAAAAGTATGGTTGAAGCATGCCCAAAAACGCCTGACTGCTGCTGAAAAAAGACAAGCGACAAGACAGAACTACACAGTGTAAATATATGTATAAAACTTTAGCTGTAAGATAGTTTTAAGTTTGTAGTCAATATTTATTTTGTAAGAAAGTTGCTCCACACTATCACCACAGTTAAATATGCCTCGAAATAAATTTAAAACTTTTGTTTCACAACGTCATTTCTACAGGAAGGTAGCTACTGAGTGTATGCAGATTTGCACTAACGTGAAACTGCATTCAAATATTTACTTGGAATGTGATGCACCATTTTCACTAAAATTGGATAAAGCTTTAAATATTAATGAGGAATTTGCAGATGATAATACCAATATATCAGATAATAGTGAAGACTTGAATGCTGACAGTGACTCTGAGACAATAGACCATTTAAGTGAACCTGATATTATTGAACCAGATTGTGATTTTACAGACAATACTGTAAGCAAACTAAACATTGAGGTTAATAGTGAAAATCTTGCTGCAGAGTTAAGATATTGGGCAACTTCTTGCCATGTTCCACATTCTACATTAACAAAACTGTTACATATTATTAAACCATATCATCCAGAACTTCCACTTTATAGTCGAACACTACTCCATACACCATTACAATTTAACGAAAAACAGCTTGATCAAGGTACATATGTTCATTTAGGTTTGCAAAGAGGTTTGAAGCACTTTTTGAAAGTTCATGAAAATAAGTTAAATTTTTACCCAACCAAGAAGAGAAAGTTAGTTGTAAGTTTTAATATAGATGGGTTACCCCTATATCATAGTTCAAATAGCAGTTTTTGGCCAATTTTGGGATTGGTTAAAAATATTGTGGGTGTTAAGTATGTTTTTGCCATAGGTATATTTTATGGTACTTCAAAGCCCACCCCAATCAGCTCATTTCTAGCTGATTTCATTGAAGAGTGCAGCAATTTAATTGATGAGGGTTTTTTTGTTAACGGTAAAAAATATTTTTGCATATTCATAGTTTTATCGCAGACTCTCCTGCGAAGGCTTTTTTAAATGAACTAACTGCTTTAAAAAGAACAAACATTTCATTTAGACAACAAAGTGATGAAGACCACCACGTTGGAATTAGTCCTTTAGTAGAATTAAATATACATATGATTAAAGACTTTCCAATAGATTATATGCATAATGTTTGCCTTGGTGTGATGAAGAAGCTGTTAAAATACTGGGTAGGTGGCAACTTAAATGTAAGGCTTTCTAGTGCAGCAACAAATGCAATTTCAAATCAATTAAAGATTTTTAAAAATTTTGCTCCTTCAGAGATAAATCGTAAACCCAGACCTTTGAGTGAACTTTCACATTTTAAAGCCACTGAATTTAGAACTTTTTTATTATATACGGGAATAGTAGCCCTAAAAGATAATATTGACCTAGGCATTTATCACAATTTTTTATTATTTCATACAGCAATAATATTACTAATTATTAATGATAATTCCTCCTCAACTAACAGTGATGTGGCAGCGAAACTTCTAATGAAATTCATAAAACATGGTGAGCAGTTATATGGAAAACATTTTGTTATCTACAATGTACATATACTTAGTCATCTACCTAAAGATAGTTGTAGATATGGTGGACTTGATGAATTTTCAGCGTTTCCTTTTGAGAACTATTTGGGACAACTGAAAACAATGCTTAAATCTTCTACAAAACCACTACAGCAGATTCGTCGCAGATTATATGAACAGGAAAGTGGACTTTTAAATATGACTTCCACTTTAGGAAGAAATAATAAGTATGTCCTATGTGATGGTACAGTCTCCGAGACTCATCCTTACAAGAACTGTAAAAAAATTTACTTGGATGGCTATGTACTTAGTAGTTACTCATATTCAAATTCTGATTGTTACTGCTTTGCCCAAAATAAAATAATTAAGATAAAGCGTCTTCTGTTACAAACTTGTTCTGAAGAAATAACGATTTATGGACAATATTTTCAAGACATTTCATCTTTTTATGAATATCCGTTTCACTCTAGCCATTTAAACATTTTTCTTATTTCTTGCCTTTCTTCAGTGGAGATGAAATTTTCCATGTCTAGCATACAAGGGAAATTTTTTATCTTGCCATACAAAGATAAGTTTGTTGCAATTCCCCTTTTGCACTCTCTTACAAAATAATTATTTCTGAATAAGGATGGACAACTTATTATAATTAGAATATAGGTTTCAAAATGTTTACATGTTGCTGTAGAAGTAGTGAATAAAGATTTTTATTTTACCTATCTGTGTATTATTTTGTAAGAATAGGAAATTTCATAAAACACGTCATAATAGAACGTGAAAATACGTGACTAATTTACGTGAAATTACGTTCCATAATCACGTCATATCGCTGTGACATATTAACGTGTTATTCACGTGATTTTCACGTCGACTTTTTGGTGACTTCGACGTACTTGGTGACGTTATTATGACGGTTTTATCACGTCACCTGCCTGCCTGGGTCTCCGCCCTTTTCTCTATAAACAATGTTTCGTATACATGGATGACATAGTAATATTTTCAAAGTCCCTCCAAGACCATATTCTGTCCAAATAGACAAATCAGAATTCCTCAGAAAAGAAGTTGCCTTCTTAGGCCATGTCATAACCCCTGAGGGTATTAAACCAAATCCAGATAAAATCAAGTCCATCCAAAACTTTCCTTTACCCAAAAATGAAAAACAAATAAAATCATTTCTCGGCATGCTCTCCTATTATTGTAAATTCATTCAAAATTTCTCCAAAATAGCCTATCCAATTAATAAATATCTTAAAAAGGGTACTAAATTAGATTTAAACGACCCAGAATACCTCAATACTTTCCAATAATGCAAACAACTTCTTTGTAATTCTCCTATTTTAGCATACCCCGATTTCACAAAAACATTTACTTTAACGACCGACGCTTCAAATATCGCTATAGGAAGCGTACTTTCCCAAGATTCCCATCCAATAGCTTTTTACTCTAGAACACTTAATTCAGCTGATAGGATCCCAATCAATGTCTAATAAGATGAAAACTACAGTTGGAAGAATTCGATTTTGAAATTAATTACAAAAAAGGCCAACAAAATTACGTCACTGATGCATTATCGAGAATTGAACTCAATGCAATCGATAAAAACCTTTCAAAACGTGATCTAAAAATTAATATATTAGTTATATAGTTATTACTCCCCCAAACTCAAAAACAAATATTAAAGAATTCAAACAAAACCCTGATGATATCGATGCCATTTCAACTATGGCAAGAGCAAATTCCGATTTAAATCTAGCATTAAGTAATGCTAACGAAATTTTAAGTAAAATATCCGACGATAACAAAAGTACCGCTTCAGGTGAAACTAGACATTCCGCACAAGAAAATCCAATTTTAGGTTTCCCAATTTCAGAAAAAACCTTAAATTCCGCCCATTTTCAAATAATCCCAAAATACGGAGACAAAAACGACATAGATTATTCTAAGCCATTTGGCAAAAATCGTTATATTCTTACTTTTAGAAAAGGATACAACTATAACGTTATAAGTAATATGTTTTTAGAAATAGTTGATCCAACAAAAACATACTGCCCCAATGATTCATTACTTAATATTGACTCTACAGAATGTTCAAAAATCTTGGAACCAAACGTCAAAATCATTAAAACAAATACTTTTCTGAAAGACATAATTAATAAGAAAGAACAAGTCCGATTAATTCCAGACTATCATTCAGAAACTCATAATGGTATCACAGAAACTACAAATCATATTACTTAATATTGACTCTACAGAATGTTCAAAAATCTTGGAACCAAACGTCAAAATCATTAAAACAAATACTTTTCTGAAAGACATAATTAATAAGAAAGAACAAGTCCGATTAATTCCAGACTATCATTCAGAAACTCATAATGGTATCACAGAAACTACAAATCATATAAAGTTCCTGTATTATTTTCCAAAAATCCAAGAATAAGTAACGAAACACGTTAATAATTGCGAATTATGTCTCACCTCAAAATATGATAGAAACCCTAGGAAAATTCCATTTTCCGGCCCACTTATTTCTAAAAGACCTTTCGAAAATCTTCACATAGACGTTTTCTCTATAGAAAATAAACAATTTCTTTCATTACTCGATTTATTCTCTAGGTACCTTCAAGCTTACGAAATTAGTGACTCAAATTCTATCACTATACTTAGTAAACTCCGTCATTATTTTTCTCATCATAACTACCCTTCGCAAATAACTTGCGACAATGCCAGATAATTCACTAGCGAAACTTTCAAGGAATTCATGTCACTCTTTCATATAAAAATTCATTAAATCTCATACCGGCAATTTTTCGATAGAAATCGAAATCGAAAAATTAAGAGTCCTAACACAAAAATCAAGGGAAAATATTACCGACTTAGTTACAACTGCTATTATTATATATAATCAATCAATTCATTCAGTAACAAATTTTACCCCATTTTCACTTCTTTATGGACCATACGAAAATCTAAATCTTCATGGAATAGATCCCCATAAACAAGTATTCCAAAATTACAACTAATATCGAAAAACAGAAATTATGTCATTTTTCGACGATCTTTATCAAAAACAATTAACAAAAATAAGAAAATATTAGTAGACACAAATCAATCCAACGATAAGTTAGTTTCTCAAAAATCTAAAAAAGTTAGCAAACACATGATTAAAAATACTAAATCTTTCCAGGTTAACCATGAAGATAGCCACCAGGTTACATATTAGATAGTTTAAGATTAGCTAAATATAAGACCAATTATCATAAGAATTATTTTAGTATAAGTATTGAAGAAATTGAAAACTCATATAGTAAATTAGTATTAAATCAAGTTCATTTAGCTAGTAGACTTGACGATTCAGCAATAAATTTAGCAGAAATTTGTAACAGAGATATCGACTTACTCTCAGAAGATATAAATAAACTTAGAATGTATGCTCGATCAAATAAAGTAATTAAAAGAGGTATATAATAGACGGCCTAGGTACAGTAGTAAAATATATTTCAGGAAATCTTGATCAAAACGATCTAATCGAAATTCAAAATACATTTGAAAAAATTAATTTAAATGAAAAGAAACTAATGCTTACTCAACGCTGGCAAACAGACCTATGTAAAATACAAAATTATGCTGAAAACATTCTAAAACAACTAAATACTTTAAATGATAGATTGAATAACGAAATTATTATTCATATTCAACTAAAACAAATTAGAGACCTAAGAAATTATATTCAAATTTTACTAAGAACAATATCATTCAGTAATCAAGAAATTTTAAATGTAGAATTAATTAAACAAAAGGAATTAGAAGGAATTCTTAATTATTTACATACTATTCATTCTCACAATGATATGGCTTCCGATATTCTTACTTTATTAGAAATAATCAAAGTCAATCTTATGTTTACTTCAAAAACTTTATATAATAAATCAGTCATAATTGTAACATCAACTGTAACTAATCGTAAAGTTTAATTAAATCTTTTTAAAAAGTATATTTTTTGAAAATTGAATAGATGAGGCTTTTACTTGATGAAGATCCATACTGAACGATGAAATAAAACAATATAGTTTGTTTCAATCTTCATATATTTGAACTAATGTTCAATTTAAACTTGTTGACGCGTTTCACTAACACAGTAGCTTTGTCAAAACGAATGAAGGTAAAATATAAAAATGTCTTAATATATACGGTGCTAAATCTATTTACTAAGGTTAACAATGGTATTAAAAGATATTACCTGGAAATTCATTCACTACAAACATTCCTCTAGGTAAAGAGGTTCAATAAAGGAGACTGATTGATATCTATTTGGTCGTTAAGGAGATTACCTGAATATTTATTTTTGTTAATCTCTAGGGCTTCTAATAAATTTAAACTAAAGGATTTACCGACTACATGGAGAATTTCAAAATTTGGGTCGAAAATGTGTTGGTTTTCTAATAAATGATTTGAATAGTTAGAATCTAATTTTTTGTTGTCATAGCTACGTTTGTGTTCCGAAATTCTAGTTTTAAAATTTCTAAAAGTTCTACCGATATAAATTTTATCACAATTGTCATTACCACATTTTAATTTATAAACTCCTGATTTGTTTAATTTTGAAGATTTAGATTTATTATTTTTAATGAATTTGGATAAATTGTGATCAGTTTTAAGGGAAATATTCATGTCTAAAGTTTCTAAAAATGATTTAATTTTTAAGGATGGTGTTCCAAAGTATGTTAAGCTTTTAAATTGTCTATTATTTTTATCTGAAGGGAATACTTGTTCTAAAGCCTGTTTTTTTATCTTTTTATTTATGATATTGTCAATTAAATTTGGATCGTAATTATTATTAACTGCTATTTGTTTTATGATATTTAATTCTTTGGTATAATTATTAATATTTAATGGGACTGTTAAGAGTCTGTGTATCATACTATTGAAAGCTCTTAACAGTCCCATTAAATATTAATAATTATACCAAAGAATTAAATATCATAAAACAAATAGCAGTTAATAATAATTACGATCCAAATTTAATTGACAATATCATAAATAAAAAGATAAAAAAACAGACTTTAGAACAAGTATTCCCTTCAGATAAAAATAATAGACAATTTAAAAGCTTAACATACTTTGGAACACCATCCTTAAAAATTAAATCATTTTTAGAAACTTTAGACATGAATATTTCCTTTAAAACTGATCACAATTTATCCAAATTCATTGAAAATAATAAATCTAAATCTTCAAAATTAAACAAATCAGGAGTTTATAAATTAAAATGTGGTAATGACAATTGTGATAAAATTTATATCGGTAGAACTTTTAGAAATTTTAAAACTAGAATTTCGGAACACAAACGTAGCTATGACAACAAAAAATTAGATTCTAACTATTCAAATCATTTATTAGAAAACCAACACATTTTCAACCCAAATTTTGAAATTCTCCATGTAGTCGGTAAATCCTTTAGTTTAAATTTATTAGAAGCCCTAGAGTTTAACAAAAATAAATATTCAGGTAATCTCCTTAACGACCAAATAGATATCAATCAGTCTCCTTTATTGAACCTCTTTACCTAGAAGATAGCTTAGGAATGTTTGTAGTGAATGAATTTCCAGGTAATATCTTTTAATACCATTGTTAACCTTAGTAAATAGATTTAGCACCGTATATATTAAGACATGTTTATATTTTACCTTCATTCGTTTTGACAAAGCTACTGTGTTAGTGAAACGCGTCAACAAGTTTAAATTGAACATTAGTTCAAATATATGAAGATTGAAACAAACTATATTGTTTTATTTCATCGTTCAGTATATTTTTTACTTATTAAATTTAACTCGCATTATTGGCTCGTTCCACTGAGTGGATTTTTGGAGTTCGTGGTTTGGGAGAAATATGAGCTGTCTATGGCGCGTTCAGTCTCATTTTTCCTTTTGGCGTTTGGAATAGTAGCAAGTTTTGAAAAGTTGTTCCTGGGTAAGTGTGGCGATTGTTGGAGTTGGATCGTTATAAGCCATCCGTTAAGGGATTATAGCAGGAAGACTCAATGTAATTTTTGAGTACGATCGAGGTTAATTTGGATGAGTTTTAAGTAGGATTGACTCGAAATCCGTTGTAACGGACTATTTCAAGACTCTATTCCGCCATCTTGGGGACATCGTGGACGCCACGTGGAGTTTGGCCCTCTTAATAACTAGAGGTAATTATTTTCTTGGTTAAAATCTAACAATTTCAAATTACTATTTCTGACGAGTTGTGTTATAGTCGAGGGGCTCGTGCCCATAGCGAATTTTCTTTGTTGCTAGTGTATTTTTTTATTATAGGGTTTTCATACGGGGCGGTCTTTCGTCGGACGAATATATCGCTGTGTGGACAGCAAAAAAAATACAATTTTCTTTTGTAAAACTAAACCCTTTCCCTAGTAAAGATTCATGGAGAGAGGAAAATTGTAACAAAAGGCCGAGTACGTACAAAGACGGGTTCTATTATTCTCATGTCACAGAAGTCGGCGTACGTGACCACTAATATTTTCCTTTTGTGGCTAAGGAACCATTTTACACCCAGGCAGCCTAAGGGAACAGCCGTGCTCATTTTGGACAGACATGGCTCACATTGCAGCATCGTAATTTACAGAAGAGAATAACATAGTTTTGCTCTGTCTACCAAGTCTCACGACCCACTAATCTACAGCTACTAGAAAGGGCCTTTTTAAAATCCTCAAATACTATTATTACATTGCGTGCAATGCCTATATCAAAATGAATCCAAATAGAAAGAGTTCAAGACTCGTGCATGGAGAATTGCTCACAAAGGCATGGCTATAAGCAGGATGCCATATCAGGTTTGAGAAGTACAGGAATCATCCCCTTCAATCCTGTTGCCATTCCCCAATACGCTTTTTTGATATCCGCGTCGGAACAACAACAGGAAAACAAGGAGCGACGTTAGCCTATTTTACCTCAACCAGGTTGTTCACACTTGCATGAAGACCCGAATCCCGTGGAAGCAGCAACTGCAGAAGTAGAGAGTCATTAGGAATTTGAACAGGCGGATAATCCACTGGAAAATAAGCGAGCCCCTAGTGCAACTATCATCAGAAGCCAGCGATCAAGCTTCAAGAGTGGCTACAGGACAATCTGAAACAACCCCTGGGAAACTCTGGGATGAAATTTTGCTGATACCTATCATAAAGCAATTAGCATCTGCAAGAAAAAAATTCGAGAGCATTACCTGAGATTTTCAATTTTCCATTAAATATCGTCAATCTACGAAGAAAACGACTAAACAAAACCATCGAGTCAGGGAAGAGTGGAGCGATCGCTAAAAAAGGCGAAAGTAAAAAACATTACCAAAGGGAAGAGGACAATCAAGCAGGCAAGGAAACGAAAAGAGTTTATGTCGGACACTGAAACTGACTCTTCGCTGGATATTCACTTGGAAGACGATGATGATGACGTGGATGATGAAGATTGTTGTTGTGTAGGGTGCGGTGAACTGTACAGTTGTACTAAAAAGGACGTGGACTGGATCAAATGTATTAGTTGCCAACTTTGACTGCACGAAGACTGTTCAAAATATGAATCTACGTAAGATATATATGCTGATATATATGTTAAACAGATGTCCATCGAGTTCTATAAATGGAAAAACTCCATTTGAATTATGGATAGGACGAGTACCTTCAGCAAAACATCTACACATTTTTGGTTTGAAAGCATATGTTTTAATAAGAAGCCGAATAGAGGAAAATTTGCTCCAAGAGCCGAGTAAGGAATTTTTATGGGCCATTCAGAGATTTCAAAAGCATTTAGAATATGGATGTCATAAATTAACAAAATAGTAGGTTCGAGGAATGTGAAAATTCCTAATAAAATGACGAACGAATTTGAAGAAATTAATTATGAATATTTGAATTATGAAAGTCCTCCAGAGAATAAAAAAGAAACAGCAACACATAAAGTATTAATAGGAATAACCAAAAAAAACAAATAATTTACAACAAAATTAAGAACGAAATTTACCAAATGAAGAACAAAATTTTCTAAATGAAGGAGAAATTGAGCTAGAAAATAGAGAAGATACTGTAGAACAAATCCAAATTAAAGACGAAAACAGTTATGAACAAATACATTTTAAAAATGAAAGCAGTAATAATACGAGGTCAACAGAAAGAAAAAATGCCAAAATGGACCTAAGATTATTATGTGTTTTATTTTGGAGAAGAAATAGAAAATGAAGAGACAAAAGATGAAGAATATTGTAAAGAAGAATTAAAAAATGAATTGAAAGCACATATAAAAAATGAGACATGCGTAATAAAACAAAGAAAATCAGATAAAAAGCTGTAAAATTATATTAAATGAAAAATTCAATGCAAATGGAACATTAGATAGAAAAAAGGCTCGTTTAGTTGCTAGGTGTTTTAACCAAAGACCAGGCATTGATTTTTCCGACACTTTTGACCCAATAGCAAAATTAAACTCAATCAGATTATTATCAGAAGCTGCTGCTGAAGAAAATCTTGAACCCCAACAACTAGATGTCACCACATCTTTCTTAAATGGAGAATTAGACGAAAATATTTTGTATTGATTTACCAGAAAACCTTGAAAAGTATCTACAATAAGTAGTTTTAGAAGAAAGTTCAAATGAAAACAATGAAATATTTATAAAATCTGGAAAAATGTTAGAAGACTTAAACGAAATTTCCCAAATGAGGTACAAAATTTTCTAAATGAAGGAGAAAACGAGTAAAATGAGCTAGACAATCCAAATTCACGACGAAAACAGTTTTGAATAAATACATTTTGAAAATGGAGACAGTAATAATACGATGCCAACAAAAGATAAATAACTCCAAAATGGACCGAAGATTATTACATGTTTTATTTTGGGGAAGAAATAGAAAATGTAGAGACAAAAGATGAAGAATATTGGAAAGAAGCAATAAAAAATGGATTTAAAGCACATATAAAAAATGAGACATGCGTAATAAAAGAAAGAAAATCAGATTGAAAAAAAGTAAGCTGCAAAATGATATTAAAAGAAAAAATTAATGCAAACGGAACATTAGATAGAAAGAAGGCTCGTTTAGTTGCTAGGTATTTTAACCAAAGACCAGGCATTGATTTTTCCGACACTTTTGCACCAGTAGCAAAATTAAGCTCAATCAGATTATTATTAGAAGTTGCTGCTGAGGAAAATCTTGAACCCCATCAATGATTTATCAATTCTTTATTTCTATATTGTATAGGATCAACATAATGTTCGATTTTTAGGATAAATTACCAGATATCTATGTGAAGATGTATTATAGAAATAATTTTGTTCAAGATATAATATAAATAGATCGCAAGCGTAAACGGAGAAGCTCTTTTTTAAACAAATCCTCCTCTGTTTGCTTAAATGAAAGTTTGTTTACAATTTACACAATTATTCGATAATAATATGTCAAAAGTCAAAAGTGCTGAATACAACCAACTGTGATCTGACCAATCAGGAATCTACAGAATTGCCAACTGAAATTCAAACAACTCCTCCTAGTTTAAAAAAGGGGATTATGTTTTTCTATTTTATTTGAAAAATTAAATAAATGCGAATTATAAAAATATTGTGTTAAACATGTGTCTTAATGACTTTCTGTAGTACTCGTGATTTGCGCAACTCACCGCTTCGCGGTTCGTTTCACAAACTTCACTCGAACTACAAAACGAGTCATTGTGACACTTGTTTTACAAATAACTATTTTATAATTCGCGTATAAAAGAGACTTCATTATAACATTGTTTACAGCGTCACAATGAAGTCTCTTTGAACACTTTTTTAGTAATTTTTAGTGCCATACAGTTGGTTATTGTATGAAGTAAATATTTTTATTTCACATTTGACTTTAGCCTTGAAACAAATTATGAAATGGTCTAATGTTGTTCTAGCTAGCTAATTATTATATTAAATGGTCTCAAAAGTAAATTTGAATAAATTATATATCAAAAATATTAATAAATAAAGTACGCTAACTTTTATTCATCAATGATTTGTCAATCCTTTATTTTAATATTGTATAGGATCAGTATATAGGTATATATAACGTTCGATTTTTGGGATAAATTACCAGATATCTATGTGATGATGTATTATAGAAATAATTCTGTTCATGATATAATATAAATAGAAGAAGCTCTTTTTTATACAAATAATCATCCTCTGTTTGTTAAATGAAAGTTTGTTTACAATTTACACAATTATTCGGTCATAATATGTCAAAAGTCAAAAGTGCTGAATAAAACCATCTGTGATCTGACCAATCAGAAAACTGGGATTATATGTAATTCTATTTTATTTAAGCAATTAAATAAATGCGAATTGTAAAAAATACTGTGTAAAACTTGTGTCACAATGACTTTCTGTAGAACTCGTGGTTTCACACTCTTCACTCGTACTACAAAACGAGTCACTGTGACACTTGTGTTACAAATAACTATTTTCTACTGGCTTCTATTGTCTTTGAAGACTTTTATGGACACAAAGAACGGAAAGCCCCAGAATGGCATGTAATGGACACCTTATCAGATTTAATTTTTATATGCGCAACTTTTTTAACATCACTGAAATGAAAACTCGTCCGATGTCAATACTTGCCCTGGAGGAATAGGAGCAACGAGTGCAAGCAGAACAAGCCTTAGTATTAACACTAGCTTAAAAACTCCTTTCATAACATTTGAAAAGTAAAATCCAAGAGATAGCCATGACACGTATAATGAACATGATATATTTAATAATATTTCACAGGCAACTGAATACCAGAGGCACCAATAACAAGTAGGAGATCCCCAATAAAGATTAACTGCTTCATCAATTTGTCCAACGCGGAAGCCTATGTTTTTTCATGAAAGTACACTCTTAAAGAAATTCAATGCTTACATAAAAAAATTAAAATACCATTTACCTGAAAGGATAATTATTAATAAAAATGTCGTATCGCCTTTTCTCGCATTTTTTGATTCAATTTCTTTATTAATTTCTTCGTATGTATATTCCACTACTTGTAGTGGCACACCTTCCATCACGTTTAATAATGATTTTTACTTCTGAAAAATAAAAATTACTTAGTTTCTCACTGGGCAACCTGAATAAAAATAAAGATCGTCAAGAGCTGAGAAAAATTCGATCAAAACTATAAGCACATCGTGATGTAAAAATGTCATGTCATAAGGCGTCCCAACATACTTGGCAAACAATGGCAAAAATACGAACCAAACCATTTGTAAAACACAGATGTAGAAGTAAAAAACAATCAAAAGAAAACGCACACAGGTACTGGATTCAAGTAAAATTAAAGACTTTTTTAAATGAAACTGTTTCTAGATAATTCCACAAAATATAGAAAAAATGTTAAAAATTCTAAGCAATTCACAATTGCTTCAGTATTGCTATTATCATCCTAATGACAAAATTTACATTTCATGTGATGACTACCTGATGTTTAATAATTATTTTTGGCTAGACCAAGAAGTGATTGACCTAATATATATGAATAGAAAAAAGAGGAAGATATGATATAACAAAGATTGAAGCTTACATATTATTAGTCCTATGGGGATATCCTTGATATCTTTTTCCCATTTAAAATCAGTACAACTGTGCAACGATATAGAAAACCAGGAAAACTATATCTGCTGATCTTTACAATGATTGCTTAAGAAGACAGTTAAAAGTGAAGAACTCCTTAGATTTATCTGTTCATTGACGACTTCATATTGTGGGTCTCTTAAGTGTCTTCTAATTTCTAACTTCTCAAGGAAATCCAGTTCTTGTTTATTATCACAAATATGTAGTACTTCTAGTTCTATGTTAGGTATCAATGAATGTTTGGACAAGTAGATATTTTGCGTAGTGGAATTTATTTGGTTGTTTTAATATGTATGCTCGTAAGTGTTCACTGTATCTGATTTCAAAATGTATAAGGGTTTGACCCAAATAGAGAGCATTACATTCTTTATTTATAAGTTTATATATGCCAGACTTCTTTAATGGGGATATTTTTGTTTTAACATTCAACAGTTTTGTACTCACATTACTTTCTGTTTTAAAATAAATTGTTGTATTTATTGCTAAAGATATTATCTTTGAAATATTATTAGATATATTACCTGCGTATGTGATGCTTTTATAATTTTTTTATTCCTTTACTTTGTTTAGGAAAGATTACTTGTAATGCCACTTTTTCCTCTATTTTATCAAGTAATTCATTCATCATATGTAATAAATAACAGTTGGATGCTGCTATTTGTTTAATTGTATTAATTTCTCTATCAAAATTATATTTTTGAGATCCCTACTGAAAATTTATAAAGCACTCATTCGCTCCAAATTAGATTATGGCTGCATCGTTTACATGTCAGCTTCTAAGATAGATCTAGGATCACTAAATCCTATTCATAATACGGCCCTGCGACTTTGCTTAGGCGTTTTCCGAAGCAGCCCATCTGAAAGTCTCTACTGCGAAGCTGATGAACATCCACTATGGATTAGACGACAATATCTGCTTCTATCCTACGCAGCCTCAGTCTCATCTAACCCTCTCAATCCTGTCTATTCTCTGTTCACATCAACTGCCAGCCCTCTTAACAACCCTTCACCAATAATTAAACCTATCGCTCTTATATTATCCTCATTAACAAATAACATTAACCTCTCACTCACTAACCCCATTCCTTTTTCTCCAACCCCTTCCTGGATTATGCACCCTCCGCAGGTCAATACTTATTTATCCAAATTTAATAAACACGAAACACCTAAAAAACTCATGATTAAATATTTTTATGAAATCATTCATAACAATCACTACGACTTTGTATTATACTCCGATGCTTCCAAAAGTGATACTGGAGTTGGCTGCTCAGTCACCACAGCAAACAATCTCATCAGCACTTCCCTAATCCCTCCTTTATGCAGTGTGCATACTGGAGAATTGTATAGTATTCTACAAGCTTTTAAGCACATCAACCGTTCCAATAAAAAAGTTGCCATTTGTACAGACTCTCTAGCGTCTATCCTATCTATCCAAGAATTATTCACTGAACATCCCATTGTCCAAGATATCCATCACTCTTATCACCACCTTTATTCTCTAAACACCACAGTCACCATTATATGGATACCATCACATATTGGTAAACCTGGAAATGAACTGGCCGATCAGCATGCCAAAACAGCGTCAACTACAGCCACAATAACTTCTCATATCCAAATTTGCAAGGATGTTGAAGCAGAAGCAAAAAGAATCGTCAGATATATATGGCAAACTCACTGGAACTCCACCAAGACTTCTCTACTATCTATCCAGCCTGTTCTCAACACACCTCTGAATACTGACCCCACTGGACTCTCTAGACAAGAATTATCAATACTACGTAGACTTCGAATAGGTCACACCAAACTTACACACAGCTACTTAATGACCTCAAGCATCAGACCTTCCTGCGAAAGCTACCAGTGCCCACTTACTGTTAAACACATTCTGGTTGATTGTTACCAATTTAGCACAAGAAGACGACAACATAATCTTAAATCCCAGCTGCAAGACATCCTAGGGGATCCAAACCAAATCGAGTCTACACTGAAATTCTTAAAAGATATATCACTATATCATAAACTTTAAACTATGTTTTTTAACTATCTGTAATAACTACTGTTTTTTGTAATCGCACCTGTGCAAGTGGCCATAGTTGCCGAGCACGTTAATTGAATAAAAAAAAATTATATTTGTTCATAAGGACTGAAAACTCTCTATGTATCATTGAATAATATGCTGCTAATTTATGTGACATGGGATGGTTGGAATTATATGGAGTAGTTACATCCGTTTGTGTTGGTTGAATTATCAAGTACATTATTAACTCTTTGCATTTTTAAATCAAGAAAATTGTTTGTGTTATTTTCTTCAACTTCAATGTATACTTAATATTTGGGTGTAAATTATTAATATGATTGAAAAACACATCTAATTATTCACTACCTATGAAACAATCTAATATGTGATCTACATATACAGGGTGCGACATTAGTGCGAGGAAGTCCAATTACTCCCTTGTGGTGAGAGATACGACAAAACTTTATTGAGATAAAATTTGAGCCATATATAGGACCATATTTTGAAAATATTTTCAAATATACAGGGTCACCCATATTGGCAGGATGAACCTTACTTATCTTTTTTTAAATGGAACACCCTGTATATTTAAACATTTTTTTGTTCCCCTCAATTTTCTTGTTTGTGCCATATGAGGTATTGCAATGTTATACGAGGTAATTTAAAAGATATAAGCACTTTTTTAGTAATTTCCTAGTAACATCAATACCCTGTACCATTGTATAGATTTGATATCAAGAAATCCATTTACGATCAAACGATTTTTGATATAGTTTACTATTTTCCAAAATTATTAACAGAGCACGATATTCGTTCTTTATATACAGGATTGGTCATAAATCAGAATGACCATTTACTGGGTTTTCTTAAATGGAACACCCTGCATTTTACTTTCGTAATGAAATGGTATTGTATGGCACTTTATTATTTCTTAAGCATTCCCTATACCTAATTACCCTAATTTGTGAGTTATTGATGATAGTTTCAGCCAAACATTATTTGAAACAATTATTAGATGAAATTTTATTAGTTTGACGGTGGAAATATTCAAGCAAAAATAATTTTCAAGAAAATAAAACACAAATTAATCTAGTCTGACGCATAATTGATTAATAATAGGTGAATTACCAAAATACATGAGTACTTAAGATTGTTCTTGTACAAAACATTACTAAAATCACACATTATTCTAGTTGGCTATGACTTTGACAATAAACTGGTTCAAAAATTTGACATTAGATTACTTTTATTAGTTCCTGCTTACTATTATCAACATGAATTTTACTCAGGAAGAGCTGTCTGATACGGTTTTTGTGCTAGTAGAATGTAACAAAAATGTGTTACTGGCAAGAAGCATTTATCATCAGCAATTCCCTGATAGGCGACAACCAAGAACAGCATTTCAAAGTGTATTGGAACGATTTTAACAGACCGGACACGTAAATTACCAGAGATCTGAACGAATAAATCTGTTGTAAATGAAATGAATGTAATTCTTAGTGTCACTGAGAATCCACATATTAGACCGAGGGATATTGTAAATGATTTTGAAATTAGTGGTCGCAGTGTAAGGAGAATTGCATCAAGAGCTTAAAGAGGATGATTATAATAAAAGAGTAGAATTTTGTCGGTGTGCGCAGGAACAAATTCAGAATGATGCATCTTTTTTGAATATGTTTTATTTGGAGATGAAGCTACTTTCCATAGAAATGGTACTGTAATCAGACATAATTTCCACTACTACTCAACTTCTAATCTGCACCACATTTTCACACACAGTTAGATTAGATTAGATTAGATTTTAACGGGGTTACAGTGCACTGAAACCAAAGGTTTATCGTGCCCCCCCTATCAGAGCTGTTGTCGCTACTACTACAGCTCGCCTTCCAGTTCCAACGTTCTAATGAACTCTAGTATTTGGGACGGCTTCAACGAGGTTAGGTCCTCACTCTTCCAAGTTTCTTGTCCAAAGCATTTCTTGCGTTGGCTTGCAATGGCGAGGCATTCCAGAACTAGGTGATCAGGAGTTTCATCCTCCTCCCCACAGAATCTACACTCGTCAATCTGTCCTAGACCTATTCTCATTAAGTGCTTCCTAAGGCGGCAGTGTCCTGTAAGAAAGCCTGTGAGGAGATGTAGCTTATCTTTACTGAGGTCCAAATATTTTTTGGACCTAGCAGTGTCAAAGTTCCCTAGGAACTTTTTGGAATGTTCCAACCCGGGAAGGCACCGCCAGAGTGCTTCTCTTTCGGTTTCCTCTTTTTTCCGAAACTCTTTCTTGTAGGAGCATTTTGCTACACCACAGAAAGGCTCCGGGCCAATAAAGGGCATTTGTGCTCCTTTCCTGGCAAGTGTATTGGCCTCTTCATTTCCCGTGATTCCCGAGTGACCAGGAACCCAGACTAAAGAGACCCTGTTATTCTTGCCTAATTCATCAAGTTTTCTTCGGCACTCCCATGCCAATATTGAGTCAATGACATGGGAGCTCAATGCTTTGATAGCTGCTTGACTATCAGAATGGATTGATATGTCACATTTCTGGTAGTTTCTTTCTAGGTTCATTTCCACGCATCTTTCGATCGCAAGTATTTCTGTCTGAAAGACGCTCGGGAAGGAGCCTAACGATAATGAGTATCTGGTGCCAGGCCCAAATACTCCAGCGCCTGCTCCAATGGTGGTTTCTGAACCATCCGTATACCATCTAATGGTGTTTTCTTTGAGAGTTTGGGTGGTGTATTCCCTTTCCCAGTCTCTCCTCGTATTTAGCATCGTGGTGAAATTCTTTTCGATGCTTACTTTCCTGATCATTTCGTCACTGGTAAGATTCGCTAATGAGGTGTATCTTGTCAAAGAGGACCAAGATCCCTGATTTTTAATACTCTCATTGCCTGAACCTTCCTTAGATATTCTAAGAATTGCCTCTTGGCAGATCTTTCTATCACCAGATGTAGAGGTGTGAGATCTGTAATGATCTCAAGTGCCCTAGTTGGACACGTTCTTATAGCTCCAGTGATGCACACACAGGCAAGCCTTTGAACTTTATCGAGGGTTTTCCTCGTGCTGTACTGACTTGCTTTTGTGTGCCAAACTATTGCCCCATACGTAATTGCTGGTCTCACAATCATGGCGTACATCCATCGCAGTATTTTTGGGTTACAGCCCCACCTCTTACCAGCTAGATTTGCACGCCATCAAAGCTCTTATTGTTTTACTAGCAGTTATTTCAACATGCTTATTCCACAGAAGCTTACTGTCTAGGGTTATCCCTAGATATTTAACCTCTGATTTCCATTCTATGATTTCCCCATTTAAGGAAATGGGTTTCATGGCTGGAAGTTTTCTTTTCCAGGTAAATGGAATTACTATGGTCTTGCTTGGGTTAATGTTTAGCCCCACTAACAAGCACCATTGCTCAATGATTCTGAGGCCCTTTTGTAATAAATCACACAAGGTGCTCTCGAACTTGCCTCTGACTATTAAAGCAATGTCATCGGCGTAGCCCATACATTCGAAGCCAAGCTGCGTTAGCCTGTAGAGCAACTAATCTACTACGAGGCTCCATAGAAGTGGAGATATCACTCCCCCTTGAGGTGTCCCCCGAGTAGCTTTAACTGAGGTGGTTTGATTCCCCACCTGTGTCTCAGCTATCCTCATTGTCAACAACTCATACATCCATTTTACAATGGTTTCATTCACTCCTCGCCTTTTTAGTGCTTCTTTGACAGACACATGAGTTGTTTTGTCAAAGGCCCCTGATATATCCAGGAACGCGCACATTGCGATTTCTTTGTTGTTCAGAGTTCTCTGGATAACTTCTGTCAGCTGATACAGAGCCGTCTCAGTTGATCGACCAGCTCTGTAGGCATGCTGACATTTATGAAGTGGTATATTCTCCAGATTCTCTGTTCTTATCTAGTTATCCACTACTTTCTCCATCGATTTGATTAGAAACGATGTTAGACAGATGGGTCTAAAAGATCGGGGATCAGTCCCATCTTTTTTCCCTATTTTTGGTATGAAGGTTAACCTTGCCCTTCTCCATTTTCTAGGTATTAGACCCACTGCTAGACTGCTTCTTGTAATCTTCAGCAGGTGAGGAAGAATCTCCTCTATCCCTTGCTGTAGGAGTGCTATAAATATTCCATCAACTCCTGGTGATTTATATGGTTGAAAGGTACTTATTGCCCATTCCAACCGTTGTCTGGTAAATATTTTCTTAGCAATGTCCCAATCTTCCTTGCGGGATTTTTTGTTGTAGTTCATTGCTATTTCGGTGCTTGTTGCTGGTTCACTATCTGGGAAGTGGGTTTTAAGAAGAAGAATCGATCGTTCCTCTTCACCTTCCGTGTATGATCCGTCTGGCTTTTTCAGCGACATTGTGGGGTTAGTTCCCCCATTTGCCATGATCTTCTGTAGTCTGGCCGCAGTGTGAGTGGAAGTGATCTTTTCGCAAAAGGCTTGAAAATTAAGCCGTTTGGCCTTCCTAATCTCTTTATTGTACTGAGTAAGCTTCTCAGTGTACCTCTGCCAATTGCCGTCACGTTTGGCTCTATTAAAGAGCCGACGGACCTCTTTTCTGAGGTTTGACAGGTTCTCATTCCACCAAGGAGCATCCTTTTCTGACCGAGCTTTTGAGAGTGGGCAACTGGAATGAAAAGCTTCCATTATTGCCTCACTGATCTGTTCGACTCTTTGTTCCAAGTCGTAGTGCGGGTGATTTACCTCATTGAACTCGACGTGTTCCAAATTGTCCTTCAGATTGGTCTTGTAAAGAGACCAATCAGTATTTCGAGGATTTCGAATTGTAGGAATCGAGGTGGTACTTCCCTCTATCCTAAATTCGATGATCATATGGTCGGAAAGTGATGGCTCGCTCATCACCCTCCAATCTTTTACATTTTTCCTAGCAGCAACATTAACGATTGTTACGTCCAGGATCTCTTCTCTTGCTCGCGTGACAAAAGTGGAGGTTGTCCCCACGTTTAAGGCCTCAAGGTTATTTGCTAAGAGATATTCTAATAAACACTCATCTTTTGCATGTTATTGGTGCTTTCCCATACGGTATTGTGTGCGTTGGCATCACAACCAATTATAATTGGCAGCCATCTGCTATCGCAGTGTCTCACTAGCTCTTGTACCTCTACTGGCGGTGTCATCGGCCGAAGTAGGCAGAGGCAATGACGATGTCTCGGTCGATACCCCCATTGTTGAGGTGAACCATGATTGGAACAAGGTCCCGTGACACGTATTCTGAAACACAAATATATTTTATGTTATTTCTTATGATTACACAGGCACGCGGAGATACTTCCCTTTGATCATAAATCAATTTAGAATCCTTACATGCCAAACCTTTGATTTGGCCTTCTTTGTTGATCCATGGTTCTTGGATCAGTACAATATCCAGTTGTAGTCTAGCGAACAACCTTGCAATCACGGCTGAAGCTCCCTTCGCGTGATGATCTGAGCTACATTCGTGAACGTGAAGGTGAATAATTATGGATGAGAGAGGCCGAGTTACTCAGCCTCTATTCATCTCCCTCCTTTCTCTCTCCCTGACCCTCCTCGACCACCATGGCAGAATCTCCCTCGGTAATCCAGCAGGTTTCTTGATCTCGAGTCAGACTCTCGACCCCCAGGCTGCCCTGCCCAGCTTCCCGGGATGCAGCGGCAGTCTCCGCATTCCCAGTCATCCCAGCAGAGCCGGAAGAGATCTCGGGCTGACCCAAGGTCAAGCTATCGCCTTGTTTCCCCTTTCCAGAGGTTCCGGATGTGGAGGGTATCTCCATGTCCTTTGGATCCTCTGCGGAATTCTTCTTTTTTCCCAGCCCCGAAACAGGGATACGCCCAAAACGGAAGTTTGGCGCGTAACCTCCTGCCTTCAAAGCCTCCCCAGATTGGTGATCGATCCCAATCGTGAGGATAGTTCCCTGTCCCTCTTTTTTAGAGTTTAGGATCTTTCAAGCCTCAGTACTGAGGTTGGAGTTCTGAACCTCGACAAGTTGGAGGATCTTCTCCAGTTTCATGTCTTGGCTTCTTGGGAAGAACACTGTTATGGTGACCGGCTTTGGAATGTCGTCTCCACTTCGAGCCACCAATTCGGTTCCTTCCCAAAAGTTCAATTTCGGCGCTGACCTCATAAGCCAGTCTGCCGATTCTTGTGACCCACAGTCCACCAGTATCATTCCACAACGGAAATGGATACCTGAGAAGTGGATTCCCTTCTCTTTGCTCTGGCACAGCTCTTCCACCAGAGTGTCTTCCAGTGTGGAGAGCTACTCCGCTTTCAGGATGATCCCAGGATAATCCTTGGGCATTATTCCCACCCTAAAAGCTTTCTCTGTTTTGACGACTGCTGCGTAACCAGTGGCTTGCCCGGTTACCGTTGCAGCTGTCTTTGATTTCTTGCTTTGAGGCCTAAGCGGAGGAGTAATATGCTCCGGGCCTCTTTTAAGCTTTGTTTTCCCCGTTGGTGATTACTTCGGGGGGGTTTGGTGCAGATATTCCCTGATTGAGGAGTCGCAGGTATTTCCGCACCCCTGCTTCACTGAGGCCTTTTCTCAGTGGGTCGTCTATACCGGCCGGTTCTCCCGGTTTTGGGAGGTCGAACGGCATACGATCTTTCTGCCGTTTGGCCTTTTTTCCCTCTGTGAGGTGCCCGGATGAAGAGGTGGAGGTTGTCTTCACTACTTTTCCGGTGAAAGTTTTACTTTTTCTTTCCATGAGTGATCCCACGAGAAGCTAGGGTCATTACGGTCCACCGCTGCAGAGCCCCGCATGCAGAGGTAATGGGTTCAATACAATGGAGTTCCCCCCGGTGCTCCAAGGTCGAAACCAGTAAGGACTATTCTTCTATATAGCCACGCATTCTTCGGCCTGGTTTCCCACCTTGAATTTAGGTTTTTAATGAGGTTGTCTCCTCTTGGTTCGGGCAGTAAAGCCAAACCCCCCCCCCCATCCCACTGGCCCGCGAGACTTGACCACAGACAGCCAGGAGACATTGGTATAACAGGTGATTTCGAGGTAAGCTCGAAATTTCCCCCGGCATCGTAACCCTGTGTGCAATCCCTTAGCCACGATACTACAGCTGGGACAGGTAAAGTTGGTCCGCGGCAGGGTATTCGAGGGCTGCCAGTTGAGTTTTTAGACACAACGAACCCCAGGTATTTCCCCGCAGACCTCCTCCTCATATAAAATCATCTCAGAGGCCCTTCTCCTATCCGCCACCTGGAGACGCGCCGGGTTGGTTCTTCACCCCCTGCACATCAATAAATACCCCGACGAACAGCGACGAACTACGTACATATCTACTGGACACAGTTAGATAAGATGATCATTAAATGTTTGGGGTGGAATTATTGGAAACAGTACCGTTACACATACGTCAGAGAATGTGGATATTACATGACGGCGCCCCAGTATACCACAACGTTTTAGTGAATGAGCGTCAAATTTATAATTTTCCTGGAAGATAGATTGGAAGGGGAGGACCTTAAAGGTGGTCACCATTATCTCCAGAGTTAAACAAGCTAGATTTTTTTTTCTGAAGCTATATAAAAGATGAGGTGTAAAAAACTCCTCTTATAACTAAAGAAAATATGAGGGTAAGAATTAGAAATGAATTTATGAAATTAAACAGAAATATGTTAACAAATGTCGCTCCTTTGAAGATCGCTTGCAACTATGTATCAACGTCGATGGAGATCATTTTGAACATATATTGTAAATTCAACGATTTTCTTGTTATTTTTTTTTTTTAGGTAACTATATTAAACGTTAATCAATTCCCTTTTTCTGTTTATTTGATAATGTGTATCAAGTTTGGGAATATTAGTAATTTGGATTTTGTATAATGATGCTTATGCTTGTGATGCAATAATCCATTATTTTCATAGCCAACTAGAATATTGTGAGATTTTAGTAATGTTTTATACACCAACAATCTTAAGTACTTATGTATTTTGGTATTTCACCTAATATTAATCAATTATGCGTTAGACTAGATTAATTTGTGTTTTTTTTCTTGAAAATTGTTTTTCGTTGAATATTTCCACCGTCAAACTAATAAAATTTCAGCTAATATTTGTTTCAAATAATGTTTGGCTGAAAGTATCATCAATAACTCACAAATTAGGGCAATTAGGTATACGAAATGCTTAAGAAATAATATAGTGCTATACAATACCATTTCATTATGATAATAAAATACAGGGTGTTCCATTTAAGAAAACCCAGTAAATGATCATTCCGATTTATGACCAATCCTGTATATAAAGAACGAATATCGCGCTATGTTAATAATTTTGGAGAATAGTAAACTATATCAAAAATCGTTAGATCGTAAATGGATTTCTTGATATCAAATCTATACAATGGTACAGGGCGTTGATGTTACTAGGAAATTACTAAAAAAAGTGCTTATATCTTTTAAATTACCTCGTATAACATTTAATACCTCATATCGCACAAACAAGAAAATCGAGGAGAATGAAAAAGATAAGTTAGGTTCATGCTGCCAATATGAGTGGCCCTGTATATTTCAAAATATTATCAGAATATGGTCCTATACATGGCTTAACTTTTATATAAATAAAAATTTCTCGTATCTCTCACGACAAGTCAGTAATTGGACTTCCTCGCACTAATGCTGCACCCCGTATATACAAAAACAGGATATTTTCTGAAATGTTACATTCAAAAATTTGTCTTTCTAAACTGTCCATAAAAATGTTTGCTAAAATTGGTGATATAGGGCTTCCCATTGGTAAAACTTCATTTTGAATATATTCCTTATTGCCAAAAGTGAAATAATTATAATTACTGCATACACCAAATAAATTAAGTATATCTGATATTATTCCTGAATTAATATTTTTATTTCTAGTAATTTTCTTACAATTGTTAGACATTCTTTTGGTAACATTAAACGAAATGAGTTAAGAGTTATCTTGTAAGTTGAGTGTTTTTAATTAGTTCTATTGAATTTTAGAAATGAATCTGTAATTATTAAGTGTATTGTTAAGTTTTTTTGCTAATATATTATTAGGGGTATTAACATAAGAAACATTACATTACATTATTAGAAAATTTTTAGTTGGGTTTACTCTAAGAATTTGTACATCGCAAGATTCTATAAATTTATTCATTTTTGACTTCTAATCTTCAGTTTTTAATATAACAATGACATTCTCCTTGTCATATTTTGTAATTGTTAGGTTACTATTGTGCATTGTCATTTTTTGTTTGACGTTTAATCTTTGATGGTTAAATATTTTTGATTAAATTGGCAATTTGTAATTTCTCATAAAGAAAATTATTTAAATTAGATTTAAAAGCTATTTCTGGTTCTGTAGCTAATATTTGTCTAAAATTACATTCGTAAATTTTGGTGGTATGCTGTACATTAATCCATTACATAAAAATTCTATTTCACTATTTGTAAAATTAGTGTCTGAAAGATTTTCAAACCGTGGTGCAAAATGTGTTAGTGTGTAAGTACGTACAGTTTCATAATGTTTAGAGTATTGAATTCTATGTTGTGTGTTTTTTTAGTATTTGTTCTTGTTTGTTAAATTTCGTGTGCTTCATCGTGCTGATACTTTCTCTGATTTTGTTATCTAAACAGTGAAATTCTACTGGATGTAGCTGAGTGAGTTCCTAATGTAGAAGTTTTATGTAGGTGTCTAAGGAGTCTCTTATTTTAAACCATTTTTTACATTCTTCTTTAAGCCTCGTTGAGCGCATTTTTACCTTTTTGTGCTTGAGGTGTTTTATTACGGCATTTTATATTTACATAATTTGGTATTACTTCTTTTCTAAGGCATTCTTGGTTAAACCAGATGGGTTGTGGTGATTGCAACGTTTTTTATGAAATTTACTGTTTCGACCCTTACTCTGTGAAAACTACTCATATTACTTTTTTAAACGAAACTAAGTGTTTCTAGATAATTCCACAATATATTCGAAAAAAATTTGAAAATTCTAAGAAATTCACTTATATAAACTTAAATGATTTTCATAATTTGATGAAGGATGAGTTGGACAAACTATATAATTCGAATTTAGTTTACAAAATTCCCTGTCAGGACTGATCTTCTTCATATTCTCGCCAAACTAAACAGCTCCTACGCGATAGAATTCAAGAACATAAAAATTTTTGTAAGAATTAACATTTTACTGACCCAAATAAAACAGCTTTGAAGATTCACCATTTTGAAAGAAATCGTGACTTTGAAAACGTGAGTATGACTGATTTAGAGGAGAATTATAAGAAGAGACTAATTGGTGAGATGGTTATGATCCAAAACAGCAAAAGTTCTAATAACATGAAAACAGATGCATGTAAATTAAGTCGTACATATAACCATCTAATCAATAATTATATTCGTTGATTTCTCGACACAATATTCAATTTTCTGATATATTAACTCATTCTTTATTTGCTGTTGAATCCATTAGCAGTGTGTGTTGTTTTTTGATTGTTTTTATTGTTTTCAACATATTCATATATGTTATGCAAAGGTATTTTATATATTTTTACACCCTCGTGACTTGTTTTGGTTCGTATTTTTAGGTGAGTTTCTCCCCTGTTATTATTACTTTCCTTCAATTTGTCTTTGTTTTGCATTTTAATAGTCGTCCGTAATTTCCAAATTATTGTAAAACTTAAATTTCATTGTTCGGTATTGTTTTTTGTAGCCCTTAAGAAAGTGTTGAATTTTACCGAAACGTTGGCAAAGAAATAAAAAAGTCAAACTTGTAATTATTACTTTTCCGCCCAACCTTTCTATATGCGAGAAAAGTATTGGTTTACCCCAAAAAAAAGTTGGAATTTTGAAATTTTTTTTTGAGTTATTTTTACGTTTTCCATCAACAACAACACGAAAAAACGGTTTTTAGAAAAAAAATCCTGTGTGTATGTCGTCGTCGTCGTCGTTGTCGTCGGCCACTTTTCCTTACATGTCTTGTTAGCACGATACAATCTCCGGAGTGCAATAAGTCAGCAATTTTATGATTGAATATTGTTAAGGACATGTTACAGATGATCTCTATTGATTTTCAGCTCACCAGAGCCAGTACAACGGGTGCTATGGTACTTGAAGTACGATATTTTGTCATTTTTTGAGAAATATCAGTTTGTTAGCACTATACAGCCTCCGGTGTTCAACAAGTCACCAATTTTATGATTGAATATTATTCAGGGCATCTCACTAATGAACCCTATTGATTTTCAGCTGACCATAGCCAATACAACAGGTGTTACAGTACTTTACGTACGATATTTTTGTCTTTTTTGGAGATGTTTCAGTTTGTTAGCACGATACAGCCTCCGGAGTATATACAAGTGACCAATTTTATGATTGGATATTATTAAGGGCGTCTTAAAGGTGAACTCTGTTGATATTCAGCTCACTAAAGCCAGTACAACGGGTACTCTATGGTACTTGAAGTACCAAATTTTTGTCATTTTTGGAGAATTTTCAGTTTGTTAGCACGATACAGCCTCCAGAGAGTATACTATTGATCAATTTTATGATTGAATATTGTTTAAGGTGTCTTACAGATGTACCCCATTGATTTTCAGTTGACTGGAGCGAGTACAGCGGGTCCTATAAATCCAGATATACTGAATTTTTGGTTAGTTTTGGAGAAATTTCGGTTTGTTAGTACGATACATCCCCCGAAGTGTATACAAGTAACAATTTTATGATAGAATATTGTTCAGGGCCATAGAAGCAGATTTTCTTCTTCTTGGTCTTCATTACTGAATGCGGTCCAGCTGTTTTCTCGGAGTAGTATTCTCTAGTGTAGTTCGTCAGTTCCCTCATCTGGATGTTGTGGTGGGTCTTCAGCTCTTCAAATACTCTCCAGGCTGTCTCGTCCACGTTGTCCTAGATCTTCTCTTGGTCCAGCCCTCGATAGATCTGATGGGTCCATATATACTAATTGTCGTTCACTGCTTGCTGCAGGCTGATGTTTTGCTGTGCTTGAAGCTGCATTCGGTGACTCTCTGCAGTGTATCCTCACTCTATACATGCGTACAGCATAATGGAGATGAGGATAGCCCTGATGAGTCGGAGATTAGTCTTCAGTTCGGATATTCTTTCGCCCTCTTGTTTGCCAGGTAGTCGACGTGGTACTTGAACGTCTGTCCTTGGTCCAGGATGACTCTCAGGTACTTTGCTTTGGTCTTCCAGCTGACTTTTCTACCGCTATGTTCACATTGTCTTCTGATCTCTTCCTGTTCTTTCTGAAGAACACGGCTTATGTTGCACATCTCTATCCAGTATTCAGGGATATTTTTTTGACGTAACGTATGTAATGTCATATTTTTTAAAACTAAAATGATAAACCCGATTACGAATATAATTTCATAAAAAAAATTGATATTAATTCAATATTTCGAATCTGAACATTTGGTGACCTCGGCGTGATACACGATATGGAAAACGAAAGACCTAGACGAGTTGGTATTGGATTCAACAGCCGATTATCGGCAGATTTTGTATGGCCCAAAAACTTTGGAAATAAGACAAGGACACCAGGGCCTGAAAGAAGCACATCACTGACTGCAGAATTCGTGCATTCACTTCGAACACCATCCGTAGACGAAGATACAGGAGAGACTACAACACTAGTAGAAGCAGAATCGAAACAGAGCTCAAAAATTCACACAGTGCAATCAGGATCAATACATAGCTCTATATTTCTAGAAAGAAAGAAATTAGCACTTCAGAACGAGAAGAAAAGACATAAATTAGAAATGAAATGACGGCAAATTGAATTAGAAAACACAACAGATCAAGAATTCAAGCTCAGCTCAGAAAAAATGGTGGCTTGAGAAAGTAGTTGAGAAAGATTTTCCCTATTTTGATGTAAATCCGCAAGAGAAGCACTTCACAAAAATTTGCAATTTATGTGACTATACAGACGAAGAGATCATGATTAAATTGCAGAGAAGTTTGAAAGGGGCTGCAAAATAAAATGTGGCAGGAATGATGTTGACCGCAGACGTGAAACTGGTTAGTGGTTATGCAAACTCTCCAAATTCGATTCAGTAGACCAGACTATATCATCAAGTCGATGATCTCGAAAGGGTAGGGATTTCCATTCATGAAAGAAACAAATCTAGAAACACTTATTTTTTCTCTTTCGAGGTTAATAACATGGTTTCTACTAAAAAAACGTTAATAACTACGGGATATTTGCAAAATCATCATGTGATAAAGGAACTTCCAGATTCGTTGAAATTGAGCTGGGGAACAGTAATCTTAAAAAATAAGGGGTTTATTATTTAGAAGATTTTTCAAAATGGTTAGAAGACTATGCCAATGCCACTTCTCATGTTAACATTCCTCATTCATTCGACCAGACTGTAAAACATAAGTATTCTTAATCGAGAAGACCGGAAAGGGTACACATTTACAAGAATGGTACAAAGTTATGAATGTTTGAACTTCGGTGGTTTCAGATCGGAAGGCACTTTATGTTTCAATTTAATGAATACTCGCTTGATTCGTATAGAAACTAAGTAACGATATGTTAGACTTAGTATCTCTGACTGTTTGACTTTGAGTGAAGTTACTTCGATATGTAACGACGACTTGATGAACTCGATTGAGTGTTGAACTGAGTTATGAACTAATTGAGTGATGAACTCGAAAACTAATTAAGAATCGACGTGTTTGACTTAATTGAGGTGAAACGATGTGTTTCGACTTAAATTACACTTAGAACTTGAGTTTCGACTTTGTTGCACTATTTAAGGAACCGATTCACTATTCAACCAACTGACTCGTTAATAACGTAACCGATAACTTACTAACCGATTGCGTAACTATGTGATAACTGCTTAATAAGTCTGAATACTTCTTGAATGAGTGTTGAACTCACTTCGTTGATTGAGCGATGAGCTCGTAACTAACTTTGTTGTTGAGTGATGTACTGAATTAGGAACTGACTCCTTCACGTTGTAAAACGCGTTAACCCTCTATAGCCCAATTTATTGTAAGGTGAAATAAAAAAATAATACTCAGCATACTGATTCAAATGAGTTTTATTAGGAAATAAAAATGTATAAAATAGCAAAACAATTACCCTTACGCATACTTAGGGGTATGTTACCTCAGAGTAACAGTGGACTTCAATTGGTATGAAATTGTAAAAAACAATTGGAAGTACGAGTGAAGCACAAATAATGATTGCATTTGGGCACCCCATGACAGCCAGGATTTTTGCACCTTCCGCGTTTATCACTGAAAGTGGGCCAATGTGCCATTTTGTCTCTTCGGGCATCTTCTGGAGGCATTTCAGCGATTTTTTCTTTATGTTTTTTTGTTTTCGATTTCTTAAGCAATTGATGAGCTGCTTGGGTGACCCCGTTTACGACTGTTTGTTGTATATTTACCTGCAGCACAAAGACTGTGAGCTGAGTCTGTTTTAAATTTTAACAGACTTAGCTGATTTTTCTTTGGAACATTGAGTGACTTACAGTCTCTTTTATACAGCAGCCATGCGTTTACAATACACACGTCATAAGATGGAAGTAAATTTAATGGTACCATTTTTTACTTCTTATTGTAGTTCTATATAGAGCTAGCTATAAGTGAGTCAACTTAATCGACTCCTCCCTTGAATTGATTGTACAGATCTACTGCAACAAAAGTACTGAGTAAATGAACTGGTTTATTATCATACAATTTTACTGAGATAAGTTCAATCCCATCTATTTTTGTTTTTCGTTCTTCTAAGCTTCCTCTTCCTTTTTTCGCCATTTCTTCATCTGTAGAAAAAGCACATCCCCCTAGACGATCTGACCTTACCGTGCCCAGACTAAGAATACCCAGCTTGAATAATTCGACTTGTAATTTTTGGCTATTGAACCGATTATCGAAGTAAATTTTAAAGTAGTAGTTTCTAGGAACAATTTTTGAAAGTGTTATAACAACATTTCTGCTAACACCTACATCTGTAAGGGTGGGATCTATATCTACTGAACCAGAATATAATTCCCAGTTATAAATTACACCGTCCGATCCACACAACACAAAGGCTTTGTAGCCCCATTTTTTGGCTTTTTATTTCCATATACTGTTTCAAGCTATGTTTACCCTTGAAAGGAATCATTTGCTCATCTACACACTTTTTCAGTCGTAGGAATTTCATTAAATTTTACGACTTATTTCTCAATTAGGGGCCGTATTTTGAAGAGCTTATCGTTACTATTGGCAGCTTTGGTGTTATCACTAAAATGAATTTTTGATTTTATTTGCTACCATCTATTTCGTGACATAGTGTTTACAATTTTAGAAACCTGCGTCTCAGCTTGCCAGGACATTCTTGTTCTAGGTAAACCATATATCGACATTATAAAAGTTATTCCTAAAAATTGTTCCAAAGAATCGTTAGTCAAAAAGAGAGGTTTATTGGGATCGGTTTGGCATGCAAACAAATTGCTTTGCTCGACAATATTATCTAATAAGTCTGAATCAACAAATTTTCTAAAGTACTGTAATGGACATTCTGGCTCCTCAGGAGCAACCGGCAAACTTACCTTCCAAATTTCAATTGGACGTATTATTTTTGTTGTTATGAGTTTCCAATCTAATGATAGTTTATTATTCTCTTTGGTTTTTGGTTTCAGTGTTTCAATTTGGTTTTTCGAAATAATTTTATTTTTAGATTGCTTTGAAACAGTTTTCATATTTTTCTTAAATCTCTTCTTCGCTGCTACTACTGTTTCATACTCACTTATCTCTTCTGATATATTCTTAAAACAGCTTGGTTTTTCTTCATCAAAAAGTTGGTCTTTATATTCCAAAATTTCGTCATCTTCTTCACCACTATCACTCAATAGGGAATCATCGGATTTATTCCCAAAATCCACGACTCTGGTTGAAATTTCTGAATATTTTTTCTTTGATTTTAGTCCGTAAAATTTTATTGGATTCAAACTGAAATTTGAAATCAAATAATTAATAAAAACTTTTATAGCCAGGGTATCTTCAAAGTTACATTCCTAAATTCAACCGTTTTATTATCCAAATACAACATTTTTGAGAATATTCTTGAACACTTACCTCCTCACACTTGTAAATTGTCGTATTATATTTTTTTCCAAACTATTTGATATAAAATATCATAAAAATGAATATTCAAAGCCCGCAGTTCAACACTGTAAACAATAGACTCGCGCCATTAAAATCCTTCCCGCGTAATTTTACAAATAACATATAGATGGCGCCATACTGCAATTAGTACGATAGAACTATCTTATTTCGAACAGACTCTGGGATATTAAAGTGTAAACATAAATTTTGAGTACGTTATATTTAGGAACATCGGAAATACCTACGAAATGGCACAAAAGTATAACTATCCCTATATTCAAGAAAGGACAGAAGACACACCCAGACAACTACAGGGGCATAACGCTGCTGAACACAAGCATGAAACTCTTTACTAGCATTTTGAAAGAAAGACTCGAGGCACAAATAACAAACAGGGAAGAACAACAAGGTTTCAGACGAAACAGATCCACGACCGACGCCATATTCATTATCAAACAAATCAAAGAAAAATCAATAGAATTTAATACACCAGCGTATGTCTGTTTCATCTATTTGACCAAGGCATTTGATAGGGTTCGTCTCTCCGACATCATAAACATACTGATAGCGAAAGAAACGCCAGACACCATCGTAAGAGCAGTCCGCAGTCTCAATACAAACTACATGACCAAAGTAAAGGCAGGAGACACTTATACTGAAGAGATACCAACACCAGGAGGCATCAGACAAGGCGATAGCCTTAGCCCATTTCTGTTCACTCTCTTAATGGACAGAATTATAGAGGAAATATCATCACTAAATATGGGATACCGAATGGGACAGAATAAAAGAATCAGCATGGTATGCTACGCCGACGATGCAGCTATTATTGCGGAAACGCAGGACGATCTACAGAGACAACTGCACAAATTCTACCAGGTCAGCCAAGCGATGAACATGACCATATCCATAGAAAAATCGAAAAGCATAACCTTTGCTAAAGAACCTGTAAGATGTAAGCTGGAAGTCCAGGGAAAAATCATCGAGCAAGTCTCACAATTCAAATATCTGGGTATGGATCTGTCGAGTTATCACGACCCAGTGAAGGACCTAGGAAGACAGATTAACAAAGCGACTGCCATATCGGGCTGCTTAAAGCAAACAATATGGGCAAACGAATACATGCGAAAGGATAGCAAGGTTAGGATCTATAAGACTTGTATCAGGCCAATCATGACATACGGAATAGAAACCAGAGAAGAAACCAACAAAACGAAAAGCATGCTTAGAGTAGCCGAAATGAAAACGCTCAGGACTATAGTGGGAAAAACAAGAAGGGACCGAATTAGAAACAATGACATCAGGGAACAATGTGGAGTACAAGACATCGTAAGATGGGGGAGACAAAGAAGAAGACATTGGTACGCTCATGTGAGAAGAATGGAGGAGAGCAGACTGTCACGCATCGCACTTGAAGGGAAACCAACAGGGAAAAGAGCACCCGGTAGACCACCTAAGAGATGGAAGGACAGTTGGCAGTCCACCTCCCAGGAAACGATAAACAGGAACCTTCAAAACTAACAGATCGCAAGATCTTAAATACGAATAAGAAGAAGAAGATATTTAGGATAATATGGTATGTTACCTTAAAGTAAGATGGGGCCATAGAGGGTTAAATAAAAATTTGCAAGAGGCGTGTTTATACGTGGATTGGGTTGACTGAAAAGAAATAAACATTTCCTATTGGTCAGTATCATTTGACTTGCCAGAATCATCGACAAGAATCAACAATGGATGCCTTCAATAGATATTTCAATCTCCATTGAACATTCAAAAAGCGAGACCGTCTTATTGTGACCTTTTCACTCCCGAAAAGTTATTCAAACATTTATAACACTCCTTCCGATCATCTACCATAAAAATTCACGCACAGCGTGACAATAAGTTACAATTTTAGTTTTGCTCCAAGTAATAACATTTTAGGTATTTTACAACACAATAAATAATAGTGTGAAACGTGACATTTTCCTAATTTTTGAACTATAGGATTTCAAACACAATGCGATAATATGTCTTTCACGAATTTCAAAATGTGTCATTTCATTGCTCCAACAATACTATTTACAATTTATAGTGCGAGACGTGATATTTTAAAAGTATTTAACAAAGCTGAAATAAATGGAATCCACCATTTGAATTTACAACAACACCGAAAGAATACAAAAAATCTACCAATGATTCAACACATTTTTACAACGCTAGCAACTGAACTGAATTTACGCCTTAAAATTTATACAATGACGAAAAGAAGTAACATGAGTTTCATATCTACAAATATCTTACATATCTTTAAAAGTATCGTAAACTATATAATTCAAGATTTTCTAATCTTGAACACTGTTATTACTGTGAAAAAGATTCCCTCGATTATATATGCCCACAAATGAATTCTGGTGATATTGAAATTAGGTGGAAAAAGGGGGCAGAGAAAAAGCTTTGTTTCTCATGTCTCAAACGGAATCATCAGAAATTCAAGCGAGAAAGAAAGCATGTGGTGTTTCAGTCTGTAAACTATACCACCAAAACAAGAAATCAGTCTTGCTACGAATGATCCTAATAAGATTGCATGGGCCAAAAGGAATTTTACAAATTTATACTGTTTATGATGAAGCCTCAAGGGTGATAGCAAAAAAGAAAATATTGGTCTAAAAGGAACCAAAAGAACCAAAGTACTGCTCTGTCTTCAATAGACGAATGATGATGTTTCTACGCAAAATAATTTCCAAAAGCTGGATCTGAAGATTTCTAAAATAGATGAAGAGACGAAAACATTTTTCCTACGAGGGATTAGAATACTAGAAAATGGAAAAATTGAAGAAATACCAACATTTGAAGGGAATACCTGTCAAAACTTTCGAAAACGAAAAACTTGTCATGATAATTGGACAAGAAAACATAAACCTAATTCTTCCTAGACAGCTGAGATATGGTCCAGAAAGTGTACCTGTTGCCACTAGATGTAAACTAGGCTGGGTAGTCCATGGCCTATCAAATCATCTGAAATATGATGAAAATTTGAAAGCTCATATTTTACGTATATGTGAAACAGGCAATACAGACGAAAATTTAGAACAACTTCTAGCACATTATTTTTTTACAGAGTCAGTCATTTGGCGTACTAATTACTCCACATGATGAACTTAGTCAAGAAAAATCTGTTGCAACCAAATTGAGGAACGAATCTCTGAAATATGTTGGAGATAGATATGAGATAAGACTTCTGTGGAAAAATAAAAATATTCAACTACCAGAGAGTAAATATAGAGCGATGCAGAGACTGTAATGTGTAGAAAATAAATTCAAAATAAATGAAAATTATGCAAATGCGTAATGTTCCAAACTTAAATATTATGAAGGGAAAGAATATATTACGAAACCGAAAACCGAAGAAGCTGAACAAAACTTCCCTAGAACCTGGTATCTTCCGCATTTCTCTCTTGTTAACCCAACCAAACGGAACAAAATGAGACTGGCGTTTGATGCAGCTTCAAAATCCCATGGCATAAGTTTGAATCTTAGAGTATTAATAAACATAGAGAGGGCTATTCATTCATAAACACGTTTATTTGTGCGGCTAACAATTCTAAACGCCAGTAGTTAAATAATGAATGAATTACAAAAAGTGGGGATGGTATTGTAGCTATAAGGCCTTGGTAATTTCGGCTGTTTTTTTGACAAACTTGACACCGACGAACCATGATAATCCAAAAATATTAAATTAATTAACTCAAAAGTTTTGAAAAACACATCAAAAGGAAAGAACTAAATGTTTACTTTCTAGTCGTAATGGCGCTCGTATAAACAAACCACATTTGACATTATGTACTACAATACTACGACATATTCGAAATGATCGTCGATCACAGTCTGACCATATTTGCATCTCTCTTTATATGGTAATTAAACAAGGACAAAACTACTAAATAGATTACTATTGACATATTAAACAGGTACTGAAATTTTGAGCAATGTTGTCACTGTTAGTTATAACCATAAAGGTATCTGAGGATACAACAAATACTTGTTTAAAATTTATATAACAATATGCCTTTATTAAATAAAATTCAACTATTAATAATTAAAATTAAAAATAGCGATTCAAATGCATAAATTAGTATGACTTTTTTTATTTGCATAACGTTTTAACATGTTTTCAATTATACTTCTAATTTCATTTTTCCTGCATCTAAAGAGACTTTGAAAATATGGCAAAGCAGTGGAAGTGTCCGCAAGTGAGCTTAGAATGTGACTTAATGTTTGGGGCAAAAAAAGATCAAAGCAAACATATTGTTACGAAACAGCACACTGGTATAGTCCCTAAAACCGACTCTGTCTAAGCCAGGTATAAAAGTTAAAATTATGGCGGATACGCACTTTTTTTATATAACTGTTTACGACTTCACGACTATCTTATGTAAACATTCTTTTTGTGACCAGAGTTATCTAGAAAAGGCCAGAGCCAATTGTTTTTGTGCAGCCCCGAATTATCTAGTAAGAAAGGCATTAATATAAATAAGGACCGATCAGCGGAGGAAGTTAGTTGATAAAGTGATCTCGAGAAATAAACAGAAATACACCGAACAGAAAAGTGCTAATATAATCAAGTTTGTGTGTATATAAATTAGATTTAAGTGATTAGTTAAGTATATATAAATTAAGTGTTAGTGAGTTAGTGTTTAAATAAATTAGTAAGTAGCCATACCGTGTGTTTAAAATTTATCCCACCCGTTTATCGTTTAAATAAATAAGAAAAACATTACAATATCTATTTTATTTGTTAATCTGAGGTTTGAACGATGTTCTACTAGCAGGTACAGATTTATTACTATCTCTATTGGGCATATTATAGAAATTCGGACAGAGATGTTACGGAATTTGTCTGGGGGAAATGATTCACCATGTGTTAATACAGAAAGAAGACAGGAGCTTACAACGGCTTCTTTGGAAAGATCTGGAGTATGTTAGGGACCCAGACGTTTACGAAATGAACGTCATGACTTTGGAGCTACATGTTCTCCGGTATGCGCACAATTTGTCAACAATTGGAACGATGAGAAATTTGTTGATCACCCTGAAATAAAAAAGATAGAGAAATTTTATGTGATTTCCTCGATTCCAAAGAAACAGAAAATGAATCTCCGAAAACAATATTGGAAGTTCAAAGAATACAGCAATTGGTAGTTTTTAACTAATCAATTGGATGACTCCAAATATATCCAAGAAAAATTATAGAGAATATGTTGTTAATGAAATTAACTGTCTCGACCCCTACTTCATGGAATCTACTCATATTAGTGTTTTAAATGAAACTCAACGTTTCTAGCTAATTCCACAACATAATGAAAAATATTAAAAATTCTAAAAAATTGACAATTGTTTCGATAACTGAATATCATCGTCAGAATGATAGAAGTTACATTTCATTTTATGGCTACCTGATGTTTAGTAGTTATTTTTGGCCAGACCAAGAAGTGACCTACCTTGTGATTGACTTAATATATGTTATTAGAGAAAAGAAGAAGATGTGATATTACAAATATTGAAGCTTAGATATTATTAGCCCTATGGTGATATCCTGGATATCATTTTTCCAATTAAGATCAGTATAACTGTGCAATGATGTAGAAAACCAGGAAAACTATATCTGCTGTCTGATCTTTACAATTATCACTTAAGAAGACAGTTTAATATTAGAGAGCTTCCTAGATTTATCTGTTCATTGACGACTTCATATGGTAAGGATCGAGACAGTTAATTTCATTAAAAAATCTTCGAGAGAAGATTTGACCCGACTGTACCAGAAGTTACTACAAAAACGTTACAAAGCATCACAAAACATTTGGTTTAACCAAGAATGCCTTAGAAAAATGGTAATACCAAATTATGTGAATATAAAATGTCACACTAAAACACCACGAGCACAAAAAGCTATAAAATGTGCTCAACGAGTTTGTATAAAAGGAGAATGTAAGAAATGGTTCAAAGTGAGGGACTCATTAGACAACTACATAAAAGTTGTACATTCAGAACTCACGTTCAAATTACATCCAGTAGAATTTGACTGTTTAGATGACAAAATAAGAGAAAGTGTCAGCACGATGAAGCATAAGAAATTTAAGACACAAGAACAAAAGCTACAGAAACTTGAACACACACAACATCAAATTCAATACGCTAAACATCATGAAACTGTAAGTACCTACATTCCAACACACTTTGCACCACGATTTGAAAACCTTTCAGACACTAATTTTACAGATAGTGAAATGGAATTTTTAAATAAAGGTTCAATGTACAGCATACCACCAACATTTACGAATAATATTAAACAAATTATAGCTACAGAGTCAGAAATAGCTTTAAAATCTAATTCGAATAATTTTCTTTATGAGAAATTAAAAATTGCCAATTCAATCAAAAATATTGAACCTTCAAAAGTTAAACGTCAAACTAAAAATGACATTACAGTTTTAAATGCAATAAAAAAGAAAGTAGATGATAATAACCTAACAGTTATAAAATCTGATAAGGGGAGCACAACTGTCATATTGACATCAAATATATAACTTTATAGAATCTAGGGATGTAAAAGTTCTTAGAGCAGACCCAACAAAGAAGTTTTCTAGTAATGTAAGGGATATTCTTAATAATTCAAATTATCTTTTAAGTGAGTACGAAAAGAGGTCCATGATACATAAGAATCCTCATTGTCCACTATTATATGGAACCGTTAAATTACATAAAATAACTAAACCAATTAGACCTGTAGTTTCTTATGTTAATACTCCTAATAATATATTGGCAAAGAAGCTTAACAATATACTCAATAATTACGGATATGAATCTAAGTACTCAATTAGAAATTCAATAGAACTAATCAAAAAATTAAAAACATTCAAATTACAAGATAAAGTTAAGCTCATTTCATTTGACGTTACTAATATGTTCACTAAAATTCCTCCTAAAGAATGTCTAATACTAGTAAGAAAATTACTAGAAGATAAAAATATTAATCCATGAATAATATCAGATATACTTAATCTGTTTGATGTATGTATCAGTCAGAATTATTTCACTTTTGACAATAACATATATATTCAAAATGAAGGCTTACCAATGGGAAGCCCTATATCACCTATTTGGGCAAACATTTTTATGAACAGTTTAGAAAGAAAAATCTTTGAAAATTATATTTTAAAAAATGTTTTATTTTGGTATAGATATGTAGATGACATATTAGCTTGTTTTATAGGTAGTGAACGACAATTAGATATATTTTTCAACCACATTAATAATTTACACCCAAAAATTAAATTTACATTAGAAGTTTGAGAAAATAACTCAATCAATTTTCTTGATTTAAAAATTCAAAGAGTTAATAATCTACTTGATTATTCAATTTACCGAAAACCAACACACACTGATGTGACAATTCCTTATAGTTCCAATCATCCCCTGTCGCATAAACTAGCGGCATATAATTCAATCATACATAGAGCATTTTCAGTTCCCATGAACAAAAGTAATTTTGATAGAGAGATTAGTGCAATTAGACAAATAGCAACATCCAACGGTTATCCATTACATATGATAAATAAGCTAATTAATAAAAAAGAGGAAAAAGTGGCATTGCAACTAATATTTCCTAAACAAACTGAAGAAATAAAAACTTATAAAACCATCACATATACAGGAAATATTGCTAATAATATTTCAAAGATAATATCTTTAGCAACGAATACAACAATTGCTTTTAAAACAGAAAGTAACGTGAGTACAAAATTGTTAAATGTTAAAACAAAAATACATTAAAGAAATCAGGTATATATAAACTCAAATGTCCATAATGTAATGCTGTCTATTTGGGTGAGACCCTTAGAAATTTTGAAATCAGATACAGTGAACACTTACGGGCATACAGATTAAAACAACCAGATAAATCCCATTACGCAAAACATCTACTTGACACCAACCATTCATTGACACCAAACACAGAACTAGAAGTACTACATATTTGTGATAAGAAACAAGAACTGGATTTCCTTAAAGAGTTGGAAATTAGAAGACACTTAAGAAACCAACAATATGAAGTCGTCAATGAACAGATAAATCTAGGAAGCTCTCCACTATTAAACTGTCTTCCTAAGTGATAATTGTAAAGATCAGCAGTTATAGTTTTCATGGTTTTCTATATCATTGCACAGTTATACTGATTTTAATTGGAAAAATGATATCCAGGATATCACCATAGGGCTAATAATACCTAAGCCTCAATATTTGTAATATCACATCTTCTTCTTTTTTCTATTAACATATATTAAGTCAATCACAAGGTAGGTCACTTCTTGGTCTAGCCAAAAATAACTACTAAACATCAGGTAGGCATAAAATGAAATGTAACTTCTATCATTCTGAGGATGATATTCAGTTATCGAAACAATTGTCAATTTTTTAGAGTTTTTAATATTTTTCATTATATTGTGGAATTAGCTAGAAACGTTGAGTTTCATTTAAAACACTAATATGTTGTTAGCTACTCTAAAAAATATATTGACGAAACTTCACTCCATCGAGTGATAGGTCTTTGGTGGAATACCGATGAAAATGAGTTTTCATTTAGACTTCATTTAGGAATATACATGAATGGAGTTCCTACAAAAAGGATATCATTATGCAATCCACATGGTTTTAAAACTCTGCTTCACCATAAGAGGTAAAATTTTAATGCAGGATGTGTGAAGAATTGGACCGGAATGGGATGAAGAGCTTCCTGAAAATGTAAAAATGTTTGGAACAAATGGCTAGAAGACCTTCAGAGGATAACCATGCTACTAATACCGGGTGTTACAGTTTTATGATACCAGAAGCAAGCGAATTGAGATCAACACCTTTTCAGATAACAGTGAAAAACTTTCGTAGCCGTTTTCTATTTAAAATTTGTTGGGGACATAGAATTGATGTTTGAAATTAACTATCTCGACCCTTACTTTGTGGAATCTACTCATATTATTGTTTTAAATGAAACTTTCTGTTTCTAGTTAACTCCACAGTATATTAGAATTTTTAACATTTTTCAATATACTGTGGAGTTAACTAAAAACAGCAAGTTTCATTTAAAACAATAATATCAATTGATGTATCTCTAATCGCTGCCAAAACTATAGTAACTCCTCTCAAACCTACAAAGACCGGTTATGGCAAGTAGATTAGCTCAGTCTATAACCAAAGAACTATCCATAAAATATTTTTCTGGACAGATTCGCGATGCGTATTAGGATGGATACGTGGTGACGGTAGAAAACTGAAGCAATTTGTAGCACATAGAGTTGGTGAAATCCAAGATCGAACACAATGTGAAAATTGGAGGTGGGTTCCTTCTGAGCAGAATTCAGCGGATGAAGCTACACGGTATGACAACACATTGAATGAAAAAATAATATCGGACAATTGGTTTCACGGACCCAGTTTTTTCAAATAATCTGATTCGTCCTGGCCGCAAGAAGATTGAAATAGCAACAACAATAGAATTAAAGAGTTGATTGAAACAGAAATGAAGAGAGCATTTCAGTCAGAAATCTGTTTAGTGACAAAATATTTCGAAAATGTACTTCCCAACATCAACAGATTTTCGAAGTGGTTGAAATTGTTAAGAATGACAGCATTGTGTCTCAGATTTATGGATTATACAAGAAGAGTGTATCCGGATGGAGGAAAAACGAAAAATATGAGAGTGTCTGAACTAAAGGAGGACGAGAAAGTTTGGATTAGACAATTTCAACAGGAGAGTTTTGAAAACAGAGCCGACTAGTTTTATTATGCCGTGAAATAAATGATAACGGTATCTTAGTATTAGAAGGAAGAACTAACTTATCCACCAGTATGGAAGAAAATAGTATGAAACCTTTTATTTTGTGTCCAAAGCATGACTACGCTAAATTAGTTATAAAATATTACAAAAAATCCGTCACAGAGATGTTAAACTAACTCTTAATGAACTAAGACAAACACTCTGGATCATCAATGGTAGAAGAGCAGTAAAATCGATTAGTTTAAAATGCAATAAATGTAAAATTGAAGGATCTATACCTCAGCCTCCTATGATGCGACAAATACCAAACGTGAGGTTAGGAGAAGAAGTCGGACCATTCGTGAACGTGGGGATGGACTATTTCGGCCCAATTATAGTTAAGATTGGAAGTCGACAAGAAAAACGATGGGGATGCCTTTTCACCTGCCTTTCTGTAAGAGCTATTCATCTTGAAATATTGCATACCTTGAATAGAGTGATTCGACAATCATGGCACTATCTGCCAGAAAGGGGAAACCAGAAATTATGTATTGTGACAACTGCACCAGTTCCAGAGGAACTTCGAAAAAGACTATTGAGCAACTCGACACAAACGCTATCGAGAACTCCATGTCCTCGAAGGGAATTCAAATCAGATTCAACCCATCAACAGTGGAGCATATGGGTGGGGTATGGATGAGACTAGTTGGTTCAGTCAAAAGAGCTATTCTCTACCAGTAGCCACTAAAGGAAGAAACTCTTTAAATATATTTTGCTGAAACCGAATTCATTATAAATTCTATGCCTTTGAGAAGAGTATACAGTGATCCACTACTACCACTACCAGCAACCACTGGAGGAAGAAACTCTTTAAATATATTTTGCTGAAACCGAATTCATTATAAATTCTATGCCTTTGACAAGAGTATACAGTGATCCGAATGACATCGATGCTCCAGCACCAAACCACTTCCTCATCGGATCATGGAATGGACAATTAGTATCGTTCTCACATGGAGATTGCCACCCTCCCTAACAAAGAGGAACAGATGGATAGTAAACCAGAAACCAGATGAGATAAACGACATAATTAACTTGGTTGATGATAACTTACCAATATATCAATTGAAGTAAAGAAGAATGATAAACATATTTCCTGGGCCAGATAAGGGAGTAAGAGTAGCTGTTATCGGGACGTCCACTGGAGAATATAGACGGCCAGTTACGAAAATATGTCGTTTGGAGTTAGAAAACTAGTTTTCTAGTAGAGGGAAGCATGTTTCACATCTCAATCCCGGGATTTTTGTGACGTAGTGTATGTAATGTCTTATTTTTTAATAACTTGAATGCCAAACACAATTTTGAATATAATTTGATAAAAAAACTGTTGTTCAATCAATATTTGACTGTTCAGAGCTAGAGTCTGAAGAGCTTGGGTATTCCCTGCGTTAAGGCTGATCTTCCACTTTGTACACCAGTCGTCGATTCGGCCCCCGGCTCCTTGTAGTCTTCTCGTTACCATCGCTGGCTGAGAGGTTCTGGTTGAGATGGCAGTGTTGTCTGCATAGAGTACCGTCATGCTGTTGTTTGTCTTGGGGATGTCCGCTGTGTAGATGTTGTAGAGTACCGGAGAGAATACTGATCCCTGTGGTACTCCTGCTTCCGTCCATCCCAGTTAGGATCTGGTCTTGTTGATCTTCATCTGGAATGTTCTGTTCTTCAGATAGTTGCGCAGCAGCTTCGTGAGTGAGGGCTCTGGAATATCCGGCTTCTCTCATCTTTTATATCAGGCCTTCGTGCTAAACACGGTCGAAGGATTTGCTGACATCCAAGAAGATGGCTCCTCTAATTGATTTGTTTCTATTGAATCATCGGGTGGCGTATTCTAGTATCTTCAGGACTTAGTCTTCGGCTCTTCGTTGTTTCCTGAATCCGAACTATTCCTCTGGCAGGATTCCGATGGGTTATGTTTTCTCTTGAAGTTACTTCAAGATGGATCTTGGGGAAGATATGGATGGTCTTCTAGTAATGAGGGAACATCGGGTCCTTTTCGTTCTTCCACAGCAAGATCATCTCCGTTTCTTTCCATTATCTGGAAAGTGTTTGGTCCCCAGTATTCCGTTGATGATGGTCGTCAGGCATACGACTCATTTTCTTCTGGACTTCTTCTTCCACTTTACAGAGGTTATATACCATGGAATATTACATATACAGACTCTATGCTGTGCCATTTTATATTTATTGCCACACGTTCGTCATCCGACATTTTTCGGAATATTTTAACACGTTCGGCAAGCTTGGGTATGTCGTATTTGTGTTGATTGAGGTCGCTGCTTGAAATTTGTTTGGTAATTCGTGATGTTTGTAGCAATCCTATAGGTATGTGTGAGTAGCAACAAAAGCATTAAGCATAATACAATCATGTTATGAAATTATAGTATTTTAATCTGTTCTTGAAACTTTTAGGTATAATATCACTGATTATTAAGATGGTGGACTGATTATTAAGATGGTTAAAGTGATAAAACTTGATTTGAAATAATCAGTTAGGAGATAAATGGGTCAGTAATAATATTTAATAAGTCATTATAAAAAAGAGTTTTTTTAGATACTATAACTTACCTAATTAGATTGCTTACTTCATTTGAACTGTTTTTCACCACGTTGGGGATATTTTACATGCGTAAATGTGTTAATGAATATTTTTAATTAGTTATTTAATTTTATCTAGTCACTTTGCATATTCTCAGGTATATATTCAGGACAAAATTTTCACATATTTCATCGTATTTACGATCGTGTATTCAAAATTATTAAAAATATTTTTTTTACTCTTCTTTCAACTTTTCAGATGTCGAAAGAAGATTCCGAATTTTCTCTCTTATGCCGGCTAATTGATTAGTGGGGAAAAGTGGGACCATAGAGCTTGTGGGTACATTCGTCTACCTTTCTTGTCTTCTAAACTATTTCAAATTTCCCTCCAGAATTCGACTTTATTTATCTGCCGACATATTGTTTCCATTTATAGATTGTCAGGTCTATGTGCGGTTAAAAGGTTTTGAGTATTGAGAGGAAAAGTGTGTTTTTGTCGACTGCATGTAAAGGTGCGTCCAGACCGGGCGCGCCGTACCGCGCCAAGCCTCGCTGAGCATTTGTGAACGTTGCAGCAACGTTAGCGTGCATAATTTGGTCTTTGCGCGAGAAACGTCCAAACCGGCTGCTCTGCTCTGCAACAAACAGTTGTTCGTCAGTTTTCCAACCCTAGCGATTAGTTTTTTTTTTAATTTTGTGGTGAATATTGCCCGTTAAACAGATTGACTTTGCAATTGCCGCCACTGCATTTATGTTAATATGTGATCATGTTAAGAAACCTCAAAAAAAGAAAAGACGACGCTGGTGGACAACAAGGCTATTTCAGAGTCGAAAAAAGTATACTGGAAGCGATCTATTAAATGATTTATCCATGCCTGGTTCTAAACAATTTTAAAAAAATTGCCGAATGTCATCCGAAGACTTTGAATATCTTATGAATTTAATTGGCTCCAAAATTGAGAAACGTGATACAAACTACAGGGAGGCGATTCCAGTGAAAGAAGGATTGGCTGTTACCCTGCGGTACCTTGGAACTGGAGGTTCATATGATCGTTTAATGTATTTATTTAAAATTTCGAAGCAAAGCATTTCAAACATAATTACCGAAGTATGTGAAGCATTATGTGAGACATTAAAACAACGTATCAAAGTAAGTTTATACTTATTTTTAGAAAATACAAAGTCTTATTTTTAATGTTACACCCTGATTAGCACAGTTGTAAAAGTGCTTCAAGGGATTTTCAGCATCCTTAGAAGTGTCGGTGGTATGAGAGGTTTTTGGAGTTGTTGATCTAGATTGTGAAGGGGGATAATACTGTGAGTCATGTGGCGAATGGGGTTCTGAACAAGAAGAATAAGTCGAAGGTGATACTGCATGTGAGTATCATTGTGTGGTTGTTGAGTTGTCCGTGGAGCATTATTATAGGTAACTAATAATCAAATTTCTGCTTGAAATATAATGTTATTCATATGACTGATTACAATAGCTCTTAAACGAGGATCAAAGTTTTGTAATTTGATACCAACATATTAACTGTATGTCGAGCATTCATCAGTGTACTTGGTTGCTACTTTTTGTAGTGATTTAAATGGAATAGACACGTTATTATCTCCTGTGTCTTCCGTTTTCGATGTTTTCTTTGGAGGAAGTTTCTTGGGCGAATTAAAAGTTGTGCGTTGGGGATTAATGTTAGTTGTAGAGATTTGTTGTTCGTGATCTGAATTATCAAACTATTCTTGATTGGCAGTCTCCACTTTATCTTGATCAGGCTACAAAAAAGACGATGTTACTTTCTCCCTTTTCACAAATAAATAACTGAAATATTTTATGGGATATCTATGTTTTATTTCTTTACATAATTATTATTTTTTTAGATATATTAAGTGGCCATGACTAATATAACATTACTTTTTTCTATGCCGAGCAGTGTTAAGGAATGGAGAGATATTTCACATAAATTTGGAAACATGTGTAATTTTCCACTATATTTAGGGGCAATCGACGGGAAACATGTAGTGCTCCAAAAACCTATAGGAAGTGGAAATGACTATTTTAACTATAAATCATTCTTTATTATATTTTTATTTGCTTCAGTGGATGTACAATATAATTTCATTTTTGTTGCTGTCGGAGCTCAAGTTCGAATTTCCGCTGGAGGTGTTTTTAAAAATACTATTTTGTGGAAACATATAGGAAAAAAATCATTGTGTTTCCCAGAATCACAAATACTATCGGGACATACAAGACCAGTGCCTTACGTTTTTCTTGGCGATGAGGCATTTGCTTTACATGAAAATATTATGAAACCATTTGCTGGGGATCATGGACAAGGAACAAGAGAAAGGATATTTAATTATAGATTATCTCGACTTCGCAGAGTTGTAGAAAATGCATTTGGTTTACTACCATCTGTTTTTCGAATTCTGAGAAAACCACTTCTATTAGAACCAGAAAAGCAAAGGTTGTTGTTATGACAACAATATATCTGCATAATTTTATAATAAAAAGTACTTCGTCTGCAACCTTGTATGCACCACATGAAGCCGTTGATATTGAAGAAGAAAATGGTCAATTCCGACCAGGCTGTTGGCGACAAGAGGAAGATTTAAAAAAATCACTTCTTCCTCTTCGAATAATTCCACGCAAACCATCATTACAAGCACAGGATATACGAAATGATATTGCAGAATATTTCAATGACGACGGTAAACTTGAATGGCAACGCAATTATGTATCATTTCATATCTATGTAATATATTGTAACTTGGCTGAAAATTCGGTAATTTTATTTTTTCCTAATACCCCTCTTATTCTTTAACCCATTTTGTAACTTTGGCTTTAACAGTTTTTCATACCGTAAAACGGAAGAAATGAGGATAATATAGATAGATAGATAGATAGATAAATTTCATTTTGCATAAGATACATCTTTTCACAAGGGTTCGGTACATACATTAGATTTATTACAGTGATCCATACGGCATTTTTAGTAACTATTTACAGTTATTTGAGTTAGAACATATATATTTGTTTTTAATTGCTATTATTATATTGTATATACATATTATAGTGTTATTATTTATTCTTCGCATGCGAAAGCTCTTAATTTTAAGATAATAATAACACTATGGGCCAGCATAGAGAGCTCAGAGAGATTATCATTAATGGCATTCAAATAATGTACCAGATCAACAACATTATCCACACTATTAAAAACCTATTTTGTCTAAGAGGGCTGTAAATGGGGCATTTGAGGAGAATATGCTCCAACGACTCTGGTGTATGCATATTACAAACGGAACAGATTTCCCCACAATCAATTATATAGAAGTTTCCTTTAAAGGAAAATTTCAGTATCTTTTTACTGGAAGTTCTGATTTGTGCGACTATTCTCGTTATGTATATAAACGAAACGTGAGAAAACAAAACAACGGATTTCAGTTTTCTCATTTTTCGATTAACATCATTGCTCCCAAATTTCACATCCTTATTTGGTTATACCGTGCTGAAGAGGCAAATGAGCCAGAAACATGCATGTCCGCGGTTACCACTCTGTTCCAGTGGCCCTTTATTTTGCGTGAATTACCCATGAATCTCTTTGTTGTTGTTGTTAACATATCACGCGATATTCCTACATCTTCTTTGTTATTTACTATGGGTCGGAAGGTTCATGGCGGGGAGGCTATATGTGCCTCCGTGTCGATCTTGGTTGTTGTCCTGAAAACTAGGGATCTTCCAATTGAAGGCACAAATGAGCGTTTGGTTTCCCTGCTGAAATCCGTTGTTTTGTGTTTTCTCATGTTTCGATTAACATCATTGCTCCCAAATATATATATATTGAGATGATATATTCAATAAGATATAAAGATTATAGATATCAGAGAGTAGTAACATAAGATAAAACAATTATAAAATAACATGTGACAACAAAATTTAGTTTTTTTTAGAACATTCAGTTAACAATAGGTTTAAATATAATACCAAATATAATATAAATTCAATTTGATTAGTAGTATATAAAGTATAAGTATAGTAGCCAAATTTCTTCAAAATACTAAGTTGATTTAAGTTCAATTTACAAAGTTATTGATTAGATCATAACTTTAAGGAATCTAAAGTTTCATACTAAAAGTTTGTCAAATACATCAAATCTATAGAACTCATGAGTCATGTCCATAGATTTGGAAAATTGTTGGTTAAAATATCTATAAAAAAAATATTTCAGATAAAGATATTTAGTTTAATAAAACCTATGCAATGAATGTGACATCTAAATATTTCATAAATAAAGTTTCTAGTTTGAAGGAAAATTAAAACAAAACTTAATTAAGATCACTCAATTTAAAATTTAGAAATAATAATGGAAAATATTATATGTGGAAAGAATCATAAATTTATATTATAGCGTATGTAGAATAAACAAGAATGTAAAAATCTTTTTGATTACAAAATATAAAATAAATAATCATTTGTCAATAATATTTCTCTAAACTTTATAAATTCTAAGTATTTCTTAAGATATCAAATTAAATCTCATTATAGTGTAATCAAAATTAAATAAATAAGTCAGATCAGAATCATTACAAATTATCAATAAAATAATTTCACGTTACAAGTTAGCATAAGACAGAACCTTAAAAGAAACCAAGCTCAATTAATTAATGTAACGGAAGCGAGACATTAGACATTAAAGATTCTTATTAGCGACGTAAAAATTTTAAGAAATCTGTATTTGTATATAATGTCGATAAAAAAGGGAATAAGAAAACATGGGACAGAATGACCAACTGATTATTACTAATGATTATTGACAAATGATGAAGAAGGAATTTTATAAAAATGGTAAAACAAATGAAATGTTATTTTAAATTGTAGCGAATAACGAATTAAATGTGAAACAAATTGTAAACATATGCTTTTGAATATTTCTGTTTTACAATTGCCATATATCAAAATTTGAGCTGACCAATCAGAATGACTACTTGATGGAACTTTCTAGAGTGTATAAAGCTTCCGGTTATCAACAAAGGGTTGTGAAAAGGAGGATGGCGCGAGGAGGATAAAACATGAAGCCAGAGTGATGAGATGTTTTAAAATGAGTAAATAAAAATTGATAATAAAAGTGACATATCGTAGCAGTTAAGAAAAATAAAATTAAAAAAAAAACTTTATATAGTGCACAAATTAATACAAAGTGTAAATCAAAATTCCGAGAAGTGAATAATTGAATCCAGTTTCAAAACAAATAAATCAGAATCAAGAACCAAGGCGGCGTTAGAAGTGCGGACATTTTGTGAAACGCTGTTACAAACAGGTTAGTGATATTAAAATTTAATTTTGGCCGAAATAAGTAATAAAAAGAAGTACTGAATTAAACGATCGTTCATTGCAATATATATATATATATATATATATATATATATATATATATATGTATATATATATATATATATATATATATATATATATATATATGTATATATATATATATATATATATATATATATATATATATATATATATATATATATATATATATATATATATATATATATATATATATATATATATATATATATTATTGTGATATGTTAGGTGTGTAATTTTAATGTTTCAAGACACAAATATACTTTCCCTAATTTTCCCTACGTTGGGCCGATATGTTTTTGTGGATAGAATTGGGGTTGGGGAGAGAGAGAATGTTTAAAAAGTTTAAATACTATGAATTATTATTTTTAGTTTAGTTTTGTTATTGTTTAATTTTTTATTTGCCCGGTATATTGTAAAATTTAAGATTTATTTGTAAAATAATTATTTCTTTGCATGAGAAACTCTCTAATCTCAGAGTAGGGTTCAGATGTAGAAAAACCAAAAAAACAATTTCAATTTCTAATATAAGCGCCTGAAATTCAAATAACATTCCTACCTTTCAATAAAAATTTTGTTTATCAAAATATACTTGTTTTATTATTGTTTCCAAAGAAATTCTAAAGACGGTCCTGTGTTTAATGCTGAACCTCTCCACGGTTCATAGATGTCAGTTTAAAGCTACCAAATGTTTAAACTAGATGGAGCAATCACCATAGATAAATGAAAAATCTCAAGAAAACAATTTCACAATGTTCTTCAAATAGGAAAACGTTATTTTAATGCTATAGGAACAAATACATTATTCTTTTACAAATACATAAATTAATGAAAACCTATTATCTATTATGATCATTCATTCAAATAAAGTCATCCACTCAATGAAGTACAATTTCTATATCTAATTCAAAATAGGCAACTTTAACACAAATCTTATAATACGAAATCCGTTATATAAACGTCTATGATAGGAAAATGGCGGAAGATAAAACTCATAAGCGTCTGTTTAAAATCAAAGTTCAATTCTTTGCACTAAATGGGTAAGTTTACTCTAACTTCTTTTTATATAATTAAATAGTTTTAAATACCTTTTTTCACTGTATAGTTCAATTAATGCACATCAATAAATGTTTCTTATTTTGTTTTAGGTTACCTCTTGGAAAATACCATACCATTTGTCCAGCTTGCATAATATCCAGAAACAGTGCTATATTTCGTCCACATCAATACATTTTAATCAAATCACATAATCCAAAGCTTTCTAAAAGGTATGGTGGAGACACCGTTCCACCATACAATATTTTACTTAATTACATCTATAAATTTTATGGTTAGTATTCAAATATAATTACCAATCTCCTATACTGTGTACTTCTGCTTGCTTAAATATATTACTCTAGCTTTTAAGTATAATGTATTTCTTTCTTTGATTTAGAATGCCAAATTATTGTTTTTTTTTAAAAGTTTCAAAATTTTTCTCCAAAAGATGTTGCTTCTTCAAAATTTCTACCCAAAAAAGGAAAGTACTTAGTCAATAGCCTGTATAATCAACAAACTGTTCCCATTCAATTTTTTTATTATTAGCAACCTACTTGTCGCTGATAAATATATCTTAAAAGCATTCCACCAATCAAAATTGGTTATCAAAATTCTCATTTGTAAGATTTTATTTCAAATGGTGGATTGTGCATCCATCATTTTAAAAAATTGTGTTTTGAGCCTCTTAAACGATTATAACTTATATATTTCTCCCTTAATTTGTATTTCAATAAATTTACTAAATGACAGTTCTTGTTTTCTAAATTATTTATTCAAAATGTCAAATCGTTCAACAAATGTCATATTCCATAGAGTTAATGTTTTTCATTCTACTTCTTACATTCACATATTTTAAATACTTATATAATCTCTTTTAAAACTTCCTTCAAACCCTAATATTCACTTCTTTAAAACAAATCACAATATTAATTTACTTTGACAATAAGAATAATGGGTTATTATTATTTCATTCATATGCAACAAACGTTTTAAAATTCTCTCTTTTAAATATGGAAGTTGTTTTTATGTCACCTATATTCTTATAAAGCTTATTTTAATTCTTCTCTATAATCATACAGTTAGATCCTTTATATGCTTTCTCTATTGAATAGTAAATAGTACAGATTGTCTCCTTTTTAGATCATTTTTTAAAAAAAATTCAAATTCCAAAAATTTTAATTACTTGAAATATATAGTCTATTATTAATAATTCTGTATACAGGTTGTTGTAGGTTTCACTCTATGTTAATATATATATATATATATATATATATATATATATATATATATATTGAGCTAGTTATCTAGTTTTGTAAATAAATTGAAATAAATAAACATGACAACAAGATCCTATTATAACGGAAGGTGTGTCAGTAGACACAACCATTATAAAAAAATCCATAACAAGTCAAATATAAAAATATATAAAAAGAATGAAATATGAATAAATCTGGTTGAATATTGATGTGATTGTTTAAAAAAGGGATAAAGAATAGAAAATCCAAAAAAAAATATTAGCTAATTAAATATTAAATGTTACCTGTACAAGCAATTCCAAATGGATGTCAATGTCAAGGAATTTCACATGGTGCTGAACACTGCCATAGGAGTTTCCGCAGTAAGAAATTTCATATTATATCTTGAAACCTAAAATAATATAAAAAATAATCAGTCCAATAATAGCTTAACATTATTCACATGAGTTTTAATAGTAAAAGTTTAGAATTTCATGCATTCATTCAGTAATTTCATAAAGGGTTGAAAACGGTATGGCATAAAATAGATGGAACACAGCCCAAACTTATGAAAAGGAAATGAATATAAACAGGAAGTAATGAATCCTAGTGAATTTTAATTACCAACATAAAATCATTGATTATTTATTGTATATAGAACTTTAATTAAAAAAAAACTAAAATAATCAAGAGTTTATATAGAATAGTTATAGAATAAAATTCAAAATTAAAAAAAGAATCAATTACATATAGGTAAATTACTAATGTAGATTGTAAATTTTGTAAAAATAAACATTTATCAAAATAGCTAAACAACATAATTATCAACAAATTAACTATTGTATAAGGAAAAAAGGAGATAATATAGATTCCTTAGTGCAATAGAAATAATAGTAAATCAGTGTGATTACCCTCCAGGACAAAAAAATTCAAGTATTTTAAATTAATAACTAAAAGACATGAAAATGACAATTTTTGTTAAAAATAACAAATAAGTGAGCTATGGATTGGGGAAGCGGAGATGCTTGTTGATTTTAAGAACAAGAAAGGTCGATTTGGGGTGTGATAGAGGACGCGTTGATGGAGATGGCTCTCTGTGAAAATTTTATTTTAAAAAAAATGCTTAAACGTTGAATTTACATCAAAAAGTAAAATCAAACTAATAATAAGTGTATCTAATCCTGTGTAAGGATAAAGCAGTACTGAAGGTGCATATCATCAAGAATTAGAAGATGAGAGTTGCAGCCGGCAGTGATATCAAAAACTAAGGTCTGTGTTTTTTAAATAAACTTATTCGGAATTCCATTTAACATATATCAAAGTGAACGATCAAATTATTATTAGAACGTTCGAATCAAATAATGCATTAAAAAAGGCCAAAAAAACAAAAAGAATATGATGCATCATAAATTTGTCTATTGATAATTGCATATTTAATCACTAAAAATTATTGTACTCACCTTTTGTAATTTCATCCATTACATATATCACGTGCATCATGAATGTTCCAATAATTTTCACAACTTCTTTCTAATTATTGCATGCCTAACTATTGTCTATCACTTTCTTCATATTCATAACTCACACATATTTATGTTAGAATTACACACGTATATGTAATTGATGGTATAAATTTTATAACTTTTTAAAAACTTCACCATTACCAACGTGCTAGTGGCATGTTAACTGAATAGACGCTTCTTATAGTGGGAAAATCTTTCCTGGTATCATATTATATTACAGGAGCGCATGCGTTTGGATATTATGCGCCGACGCAATAGTGAGAATAATTTGTAGCTAAGAATGTATGTTATATAGGGTGGCAAAAATTCATAAATTTCAATGTTCAAATTAAATCAAGAGTTTCGAAATATTTTATTAAATAGTTTTACATTAAAGTGTTGGTAATTTTTATTCTTATCACATCCATGAATAAATTAGCATTATCTTCGTATTTCAATCTTTTTATGTAAGAGATTTAGTGTCATCAAGAGATCACAAAGGAAAAAGGTAAGATTATGAATAAATTTCATCAATCATTGGTTTAATGCATCCTGAACTCAAAGGGAGGAGTTTCATGTTTCCGACTGAGGATTTAAATAATTTAGATAAACATAAACTTAAAAAAAATATTAAATTTTGAGCTAGCCGAGGTTATATATAAAAATAACAAAACTAAATATAAATATAAAATTAATTATATATCATAAATCAACAATAATAATATATATAATAATAATAATAATAATAATACTTTATTAATTCTTTTTGATCATAGTACATGATGTAGGACAGGTCAAACAGAGAAGAAGATATTTATTACATTGAATATAACTTACTTATTAAACATTTAAATTAAAATCGTTTGTTTAAAAACTCTGACACTTCATAGAAACATTCAACAATTAAAATGTTTTCAAGTTTTTGTTTGAACACATTGAAATCGCTCTCACATCTTATACAGCTGGGCAAATGATTCAGGAATTGAATTCCTTTATAGACAGGACTTTTTTCAAACAATGAGGTTTCATGTTTGCGTGGCCGTATAAGTTTTCCAGATCTGGTTGGGTAATCGTGAAAATCAGAATTAAGACTAAATTCACTGAAATTACTTTTTGCATATAATATGCACTTGTAGATGTAAATAGAATAAAAAGTTAGTACACCGAAATCTTTAAAATGGTTTCTGCACCCAACCGATGTTGTTGGTTGTTAGGAGGGAAACAACTTATTATGTGAATAGTGAACCATGCAGAAGCCTACACCCACATCACGGGTATCTTCTGCGCAACTTGCGGCTTTGAGATTATCTCGAAGATTTTTAGGTAGACAATCATTATCAGGGCCGATCCTAGCAGGTGTGCAGCGCGTGCACCGCACGCGGGCGCCCAAACAATGGGGCGGCCGCATTTAGTTATAACAATCAGCTATTTTTTTAAAGAAGAAAAATGAAACGTTAGTGCTCAGTTGTATTGTGTGTTGGTCTATTGTCCATTAGTAATTAGTATCTTCTCCTACTCTCATCTACACACATTCTTCATTTGAGAGCAAAATTCAAGGCAGAGCCGGCAATGCAGCATAAAAAATTGAAATTTCTATAACAAAAACCAAGGGTCATATTTTTGACCGGACTAAGTATGTTTGGTTCTTGTGACGGCGCGACGGCTTATTTATGTACGTATAGTCTTTACGATGTCAATGTCAGTTGGAACGGCGAAAAAAATTTTAAAGGAGGTACCAGCGGCGAAACCCTTGAAAAAAAAGTGCTGCTGTTCGCCGGGCGGTTTTTTTCCATAGGTTTTGCCGCTGCGGACTCCTTTGAATTTTTTTCACCGTACCAACTTACTTCCTAAAGACTATATATATTACAATTTTTTAAAGGCAATAGAGATGTTGGCCAAATTTGATCCAGTTAGCCTTAATAATATCAGTAAATACAAAGATAAAGAAACACGTATTCCGCACTACTTAGGGCAGCATTTTCAAAATGAAGTAATTCATATTTTAGCCGAATCTACTCGTAATGAAATAACACGCATTGTCAAAAAAGCCAAATATTACACTATAATTCTCGACTCTACGCCCGATATTAGTGATACAGAACAAATAACGTTTGTAATTAGATGTGTGAGCACTACTGATGGTAAAAGTAAAGTAGATATTTCAGAATTTTCTCTAGGTTTTTTTCCAGTAACTAATACCACTGGAGAAGGTCTGTGCAATTTTCTATTAGAGAAGCTATTACCTAGTATGCAGCTCGAAGTTAAAGATATACGTGGCCAGGGCTACGTCAATGGATCGAACATGAAGGGGAAAAATATAGGGCTTCAGAAACGGCTTCTCGATATTAATCCTAGAGCATTATACGTGCCATGTGCGGCTCACACCTTAAACCTCGTCGTTAATGACGCTGCCAGCTTCAGTGGTGAAATTTATGGATTTTTTGATATGGTACAAGAGGTATTCTGCGTCCCCATATCGATGGAATTGAATCATTCAAATTTTTCTGTTCAATTTTGATTTGGCATGATTTGTTAACCAGAATTAATGTTCTGAGTAAAATGCTTCAAAATCCTGAATTAAACATGTCGGAATGCATTGAAGGCTTACATAATTTAAAAAAATATTGTGTTTTACAAAGATCAGACGATAATTTTAAAATATTTGTCGAATCTGCCACAACACTTGCTAGAGATTTAGGCATTGATCCCGAATTTCCAAGTTCGAGGCTCAGGAAAAAGGTCCGTTTATTTGATTACGAGGGCAGTGATGAACCCCTTTTGAATCCCTTCCAACAATTCAAGACTTCTTGCTATTTTGCAATTCTTGATCACGCGATCTCTTCGGTAAATGAAAGATTTACATTATTATCTAGTGCTTTTCAATATTCTGCTTTTTGTATGAGTTTCATAACATTTCTAGTGATGATCTCATGAAAGCCTGTATGGACTTAGATATTAAGATATAGGTACAGGAGGAAGGAAATATCGTGAAAGATATAGACGGTATACAACTGTTTAATGAAATAACTTCATTCAAAGATATTTTTCCAGATAAGAAACAGCAAATTGAGGTATTAGGAATCATAGTCAAAAATGATCTCATTTCCTGTTTTCCTAATTTTGCTCTAACAATGAGAATTTTTTTAACCTTATTTGTTTCTGTGGCTTCAGGAGAAAGAAGTTTCAGCAAATTAAAAATTATTAAAAATGACTTGAGACATAATATGACACAAGAAAGGCTTTCAGATTTGGCCATCATCTCTATTGAATCCGAAATCTGTGAAAAGATAGATTTTACGGAAATTATTGATAAATTTGCCACTCAGAAAGCCAGAAAGGTTATTCTATAATTAGGTAATTATAATTATTAGGTACCTAGACTGTAGACTGTAGAGCAACTGATTTATATAATTTTCGTTGAGTTGGTACTGTTTTTATGCAAAGGTGATATTATTGTTTGTTTTTCATTTTGATAAAGTATTTTGTTGCTATTAACCTATTTATAAGGTGGCCAAAAAAATAAAGTTTTCAAATTTTATTTGCATTTTTCCTCATGATTCACTTCTTACACTTATTTCACACACTACGATTGTGACGTACGAATACGATAAAAATACGTAACTATCTAATCTATTTTTTCCTAAAAACTGAAAAATTACAAAACTGCAGCCTAACTATAAATTTAAAGGCATTTGACCTTGAACACAAAAAAAATTTCGCCAGCGGCGCTTTCCTTTTCTATCACCCCCGCGCCACGAATTACTCGACCTCCCTGTCTCTCATGGAACAAAGCTGTATACGCACTGAGTATGTCCAAAATCGTTGTGTGTGAAACTGTGAAATAGACGTTATACAGGTAGATGAATTTAAGAGTTTATAACGTCAACGTTAAATATTAGTCAAAATAAGAAAAGAATCTCTGGAGGGGCGGCACATCTGGTATTTGCATGCGGGCGGCCAATACCCTAGGATCGGCCCTGATCATTATAAAAGTTAATGGATAAAGTCCTTGATAGTAGGCATGTTGGCATGATCATGTAACCATGAGGTTTTTAGAAGTTTAGGGTGAGCTGTTTACTATTTAATTGCCATGCGGAGGCACATGTTTTGCACCACTTGCAATGTGTGAAAGTTATGTTTTGTTGCATTGTAATAAACTGGTGCAACGTAAGTTAGTATTGGTCTTATGACCTGTTTATATAACATGAGTTTGTTTGTTTTTGAGAGATAACTATTCTTACAGATTCAGGGTGTATAATTTACTCATAGCAATTTTAGCATTTTGTACTTGTTGTGAGCATTGGCGTTGGTATTACCATGTACTTTGTAACCTAGGTATCTTAACGTGCTACTAGGGGTGATCAATTTCCCATCAATACATAGCTGCGATTGCAATGAGCTATAATTCCTAGCTCTCCTCCTGAGTTACAAGTACTCTGTTTCGGAGGCGTTGATGGTAAGTTTGTTATCTCTCATTAATGATAAAATCTGTGTGTTTAAGTGAGATTGGATATTGTGTAGTGCTGTGTCTGGCGAAAATTCAGACGAAACTAAATACGTGTCATCCGCATGCATGGCTGTTAGGATTTGTGGGGAAGAAAATAAGTCGTGGGTGGAGAGGGAATACAGCTAAGGTGATAATACTGACCAATGGGGTACTCCGGCTTGTATAGAGTAGGGTCCCGCAGAGCCTTCACTGATGCTTGTATAGAATTTACGGTTTGTTAAATACGCATGAATTATTTTAATCAGGTAATCTGGTAATTTTATGCTTTTTAATTTGTACAATAATCCTTCGTGTCATACGGAATCAAAAGCTTTTTCTATGTCAATCGTAACCATCACGGATTTATTTTTATCCCGAAATCCTTCTCTGATATGATTGAGCACTAATAATTTGCGGCACCGTGCTATATCCGCCTCTGAAACCGTATTGTTCGGGAGTATTATTTTGTGTTTGTCAATATAATGTATTATTTTCAGAATAATTTTGTCTATGACCTTTGCTATATTATTCAGTAAGGAAATGGTTCTGTACCAATCCACATAACAAGATTAGGTTTGTTCCAGCTTCATTGAAAATCCTTTAGCAACGGTCACGCTCATGCGCAATACTAAAAATGTGTTCCAACTAAAAATTGACGGTTCATCGGATGGTTTTGATGGCGTTCCAACTGATTTTGGGACCGCTTGCGAACGGTTTTGGTACATTTCGGTACATGATCGTAAGTTGAAACTGAATTGACTGACATGCGCACTATTCTGTATTCTGTACATGTACAGCCTGTTATCGTTTAACCTAATATTTGAAATTGTTATTGTTTTATAAACATTTTTATTTTCAATGAATCAAACAAATGTTTAATAATGTAAGAAGTCTGAGATGGTGATTTTATGTCAGATATTTTGTATGAAGATAATTTAGAGTTATAATTAAATAATCCCAGAATGAAAATTATTTAGGTACCTATGTTTATTTGTTTGTTGTATTGTACAGCTGAACCATTATGTAGGTTGAGGTGATGTTAAAGACTGATGATGATGACCAAGATATAATAAATATTAGAGGGATAATTGCAAATACTGTGTCACACTGAAACAGTATTTTCAATTTGACACTGCAATGTATGAATGTGAATATTTTCTAAAATAAAACAAAGTTATTTTTTATTATTTAAATTGTTTTGAACTGAACAACTCATTATTCATAAATAGGTACAAAGGTTTGTGATTTAAATATGATGTAAAAGAAAAGGAACAGAAAATATAATTTAGTATCAACAAAAATTTCTCTCTCAACACTGCTTTTACAATTTATCTTACGTAAGACAAAATATGATATATCTGAAACTTTTTCGTTCATATTTTTTTAGTTATTAAATTTTAATTTCACCTTAAACGATCATTTTTCAGATTCTTAACATCAACTTTTATCTAAAACTTATCCAGTGAACAGTCATTAAAACCGTTCCAACTTCACATTTTCGGGATCGTTTGCAAACGGTGTAAAGTCTGGACCTGCGCACAAAAACAGTCCAAACAGTTTCTGAATCGTTTCGTGACGATCTCAAAATCGTCGGTTGGAACAAACCTATTGTTTGTTGGTTTTGATAATTGGGATGATGTTGGCAATTTTGAGCATATCAGGGTAGTTGCCAATTTTGATTATATAGTTTACTATGCATGGGCGTAGCCAGCGAAGGGCAGGGATGGGCAATTTCTAAGCTCAACGGGGTATATAAAGTTAGATGCCTATCCGGCGCGAAGACAGACAGTAGAGTATAGTACATAGTGCAGGATACGAAGTTACATACGGCGAATAGAAAGCGAGACACGGGAAACAGTAACAATAGTTACCACAGAATAAGGAACAGAAAAGACAATATGGATATAAGAAATTGGTTACAAAAAGGTAAGTTAAATAATTTTAGTAAAAAATTAAATTTTTAATTATAACTTTAGAGTCATTCCATTAGAAATGGTCCAAAGATTTGAAAATTGATAGCTCATAATGTAGATATGTTATATAAAATTGATAGCTCATAATGTAGATATGTTATATCCGATGTTATTTTTTATCCAAAATAATTTTTTTAATTGTCGGCCGTTTTTGTGTCGCAACGTTTGGAAAAAATTCAATTGCAGCCCTTTATAAAATTGCCAATTGCTCATTGCTCTTTGCTTGTATCTTGGTGAAACAATTTTTATTAGCTTTAGCAAAAGATTTTGTGCATTATTATTATAATTTTATATATTTTTCATTATTATGATGCCGACTTTTTTGTCTTCTTATCTAATTATAACAAAAACTACAATAATGCACCGATTTTGACAGCTGATATCTCAAATGGGATTAAATAGAAAAACTTGAAATTTTAACATATTAAAGATCAAACAGCACTTTATACGTGCTAATAATTTTATTCTGTGTTTTTAATCTAGAGAAAAAATATTAACGTCAGATATAGTATATCCACGCCACATTATAAGCTATCATTACATGGTAGATTTGTTTTATACTAATTTTTATACTAGGGACTAAGAATATGAATAATATAAGGTTATTATTTTTAGGTAAAAAATCTCTAAAAATGAAAAAAGTTCATTATGACAGTAGTGGAAGTGGAAGCAATTATTGTGATGAAGATGAAAATAAAATGGTCGGAACATCAAAACCGGAATCTATTTTTGAAGGAGGCTCAAGTAGTTCTTCAAATCTACATGAAGCTGTCTCTTGAACTGAGACCTCTAAACAAACTGAAGAACGCGATGGCTACCATGAAAATGACATTGGTTGTTATGTTAGTTGTGCCAATAACTTGCCTTCTGAAAAAAATAACAAACCCTTGGGTTCCATCATCCAATTACGATTTTGCTTCTGATGCCATTCACTTGAAAAGAAAATTTAACCTTCGCTGATTAGATCAATATACTCCATGACTGGTGTACTCAAGTCGTTTGAAAGGTGCTTTATGTTTGTATTGTGTTTTATTCACGCCAAGAATTGCTACAGTTAAAGGAGTTTTGGGGTCATTTATGGTAAGGTCTTACATGAAGTTTAAGGATGTACTTGTAGATTGTAGAAAGCACGTTGGCAGCTATTACCACAAATCTTCAACAACTGCTGCAAAAGCATTTCTTGAAAATGCTCCTGTTGATGTCCAGCTGCAAATAGGACACCATAAAAATATTGAAGAAAATAAATAAATATTGTAAGCAATTATTTCATGCATAATATTCATGATTTGCCGTTTAGAGAAAAAGAAGGAAATGGGGGAGTTTTCTTTGACCTTTTAAATTTGAGGATTGTCTCTGGTAATGAGAAGCTAAAGAGCCACTTGGATAATTGTCAAAAAACGCAGTCTATATCTCACCAACAATTCAAAATGAGATCATACAATTATGCGGTGAAGTTACAAAAAAAATTATCGAATACTGTAAACGGGCAAAAGTTTATGCTGTAATGGCTGATGAAATAGCAGATATCGCTGGAGAAAAGCAGCTTTCTATTGGATTAAGGTTCTATGATGGAAGCCAAAAAATAATCAGGGAGGAATTTGTAGGCTACATTGAGTTAAAATGTCAAGATGCTTTTACTATCGCTAGTGCAATTGAAAGTTTTTTAGAAGATAATAATTTTTCTACCGATAATTGTGTGGATTTCGGATTTGACGGGTATTCCACGATGGCCGGCAAAGAAGGTGGTGTACAGGACATTCTTAAAAAAAAGTACGGTAAATCTTTATTTTTCCATTGCTCCAGCCACAGACTGAATCTTGTGGTCAATCATACTAGCAAGCTACCAGAAATAAGAAACACAATTGCAACGGTTAAAAACACAATAACCTTCTTTCGTGAATCGCCAGCCCATATGAAATCGGTTCCAAATCTTTCATGACTCTGTGAGACCAGATGGTCGGAAAAATATAAGAACATAAAGTTTTTTTCAGAAAGCTTCACGGACATTGTTAAAGCACTAGAACATTTATCTGTCGAAGGAAACTATGCAACAAGGAAATCTGCTTCACAAACATTGTTAAAGCACTAGAACATCTATCTGTCGAAGGAAACTGTGCAACAAGAAAATCTGCCTACCGATTGCACTGTGCAGTTACTAAACCAATAGTCATCTTAGGCTTAATCATAATCGCAAGATACTCTGCAATTTTGGAACCCGTTGTAAACGTTTTACAAGGTAAAAGTATGGATTTGGTTATGGTGAAGAAACATATTGATGATATTCTAGATGTAATCAAAGAAGATCGACAAGATGTCGAAAATGTTTCTTATGATTTATTCAAAAAATCACTTGATATCGCAGAGAAAGTAGGGGTTGAGTTGTCAGTACCACGGGTCACTCAAAAGAAAGTACACAGAAGTAATCCATATTTGGAACTATCTACAGATTTGCTACAAATATTATATTACTCTAGTGGAATTCGTCTCTAATATCTACAATTTTATAACACCTATTTTAGTTTTTACATATGCTGCGTTTAATGTATTAAGCCATACCACCTACAAACAAACACTATAATGAAAAATTTGTTTTAGATGTACAGAGATCATCAACAGTAAAATAATGATGTGCATTTACAATTGATTCTTCAAAATCACTTTCTATATCAACTTCATTATCCTCGCTATCTCCGTTTTCGGCCAAAATAATAATAATATTATCTAAAAGTGGTTCATTGTTCATAAATTCATCTTCAATCTTTTTAACATGGTCACATCTAACTTTCCAATAGTTTGCAGAAAATATGACAAAAAATGCATTACAGAATTCTTCAACCTTTGTAAATTTGAAGGTAACATTTTGTTTGGTCACATATTCTTTAAGTGCCGCCCAAACACTTTCGATCGGATTTAAGTCTGGGTGATAAGGGGGTAGCCTTAAAATTTGCAATCCATGTCGAACAAACAATTCATCAATTTTATAAGTTTTATATTGCGGTTTCTACATTTTTGCAACGTTATACAGATCCGGTTTTAACATTTGTTCACTGTAATATATGTTTCTTTCAGAAAGCCAGTTTTTTAATTGTTGTTTAGTCCAAGCAGTCGTAGGTAATTTTTCATTTAGAACGTTATGGTATAGGACGTTATCAATTACCACAACAGCGTTTTTTGGTAAGTTTGGAATAAGTTTTTTTTTGTATCTACTTCTCATAATTTTCGTACGCCATTTCATTATAATAATCTCCTGTTTTTGACTGGGAGTTCCACATAATACCAGCATTAGGTACAAAACCATTTTCACTTCCTGCATGCACAATGATGAGCCTACTACCTTTTCAAACGGATTTTCTTAATCCTTCGTTACTCTTGCCGCTCCATCCTTTAAGGTGCGTGTGACATAAGTGAATGTATGTTTCATCCATATAAATGATAGGTTTGTTCTGCCCTCTGCACTTTTTTATGTTTCTCAAATATAGTAGGCGTAAATGTCTGATTTCGTGACGTTTCATTAACAAACTTCTGTTGTTTTTCATGTTGGTCCAACAAAACCCGAAGAATGCATTCGTTTCCGCAGAGATTCGCGACTTCCTGCGAAGCCTAACTATCTGCAAAGGTTTGGTGTACATTTCTTAACGTGGGTACTTTTTCCTCGAATATGTAATAATTTATTATGCAATTTCTAAGCACAGTTTTGTCGAATTGATCCATACGGATACTGTACGTTCTTTGTTTTTTTATTAGGCACATCAGAGTCAGCATTACTTCCTGCCAGAGCTTTTTTTTAATGCGGGAAATCGTTCTTTGGCTAGCTTTCGTAGCAGCAGAAACTCGTTCAATGACCTGACAATAAAATAAGTCGATATAAATGTTGTATTGAAAGTTTTACACATGTGTATTTTTATACAAATAAAAGGAGGAAGTAGTTAAATTGGTTTTCAGTGACCTTTTTTTGTAATAAAAATTTTTATCGTGGTTTTCAGCCATTTAAAAGAATTATTAAATTGAAAAATACTATATTACACTTCAGCTCATTAGTTGTTTTAAACGATCTTCAAATTTTAGTTCAAACATATTTTAATATGACCAAACAGCAATTTTAGCTGAAATCGAAAGATGGTTCAAAACAAATAATAAAACCGAAACGTAATAGAGATAGGTATGAAATGAGTATAATAATTATAATTATAAGCCAAAATCCTATTACATTTAAATAGGTTTCTTACACAAAATAAACGTGTGCCCTTTTATATATTCCTGTAGACAGAAACAGAATAGTTATTTATGCAAAAAGTGCATAAAGTGGTGCTTTTCTTCACGATTGGAAAAATTGACGTATGAGCCGCAGACATGCAAAAACCAAAAAATGTCTCATTTAGGTTGCTCTAAATGGACTAATAATGGCGTCGATTTATTTGTCATGATGACATAACGGTGCATAAAATTGACACATGAGTGCATAATAGTATATTAAGTACCAAGTGTCAAAAAGGTTACTTTAGTCACGAGTTCCTTGTGAAACGAGTGACTGAAGACGTTTTTAACACGAGGTGCTTACTATACTTTTTCTTCGCCCGCGGGAAGGAAACAATTGTATTATATTTGAATTATATTCATTACATGACGGAGGATGGCTGACAGCTGAGTGACAAATCAATCGACGCAGAATAACAAAATTATCACGGAATATGAAATTTAACATACAAAAGATGCACTTGATTTAACGTTTAAAAAACAAAAGATAAACGAGATGTGACTTTTCGCATTTTAAACACTAGTGTTTAAAGAGTCGTTTTGTGCATGTCAAACCCGTGTTCAAAGTGCGGTTTTAGTAGCGGAAGTAGAAAAAATACTTTTTATAATTCGCGTATAAAAGAGACAGAATAACATTGTTTACAGTGTCACAATGAAGCTCTTTCAAAACTGTTATAGTAATTTTTAGTGTACAGTTGGTTATTGTATTTAGTTATATTTTTATTTGACATTTGACTTTAACCTTGACAAAAATTATAAAAAAAATGGTCTAGCGTTATTCTAGCTAGCAAATTATTATATTAAAGGTAAATTAGAATGATTTATATATTAAAATATGAATGAATAAAGTATGCTAACGTTTATTTATCAATGATTTGTCAATTGTTTCTTTTTATATTGTATAGGATCAATATATAGGTACACAAAACGTTCGATTTTTGGGATAGATTACCAGATATCTATGTGAAGATGTATTACAGAAATAATTCTGTTCATGATATAATATAAATAGATCGCAAGAGCATATACGAAGAAGCTCTTTTTTAAACAAATAATCAACCTCTTTCTATTGTACATGTGTTTTTTAATTTTAAACTGTAAACAATGAAACTTGTTTTGGTCAAAAATAAACTTTGAGAAACTTCCTAACCCAGGGACGAAACGTCAGTGACAACAAAATGTTTTTAATTAATTACACAATCTGACACCCAAGAATTAGAAAAATAAATTATTTGAGAAGGTTGAAGAAAAATAATCCTTTTAATATATATATATATATATATATATATATATATATATATATATATATATATATGTATATATATATATATAAAGAAACAAGATCAAAAATGGATAACGCGTGAACTTAACAAAAACAAAGAGCAAACAACAAGTGTTTTCATGGGAAAGCACGCAAAAATAAAGAGTTTCATTCAACATCGTTGCTCCCAAGTTCCACATCCATACTTGGTTATACCGTACTGATGAAGGCTAATGAGCTAGAAACATGCATGTTTACGGTTACCACTCCTCTTCAGTAACCTCTTTATTTTTGCGTGCTTTCCCATGAAAACACTTTGCTGTTTGCTCTTTGTTTTTGTTAAGTTCACGCGTTATCCATTTTTGATCCTGTTTCTTCACTTTGGGTTGGTTTTTTCCAGACAGGAGGGCTTTATGCGCCTCCGTGGTTATATTGGTTGTTGTTCCAAAATCGGAATCTTCCAATTGATGGCACAAATGTGCGTTTGGTTGTCCTGTTATTTTCCGTTATTTGTGTTCTTCCATGTTTCATTCAACATCGTTGCTCCCAAGTTCCACATCCATACTTGGTTATACCGTACTGATGAAGGCTAATGAGCTAGAAACATGCATGTTTAAGGTTACCACTCTTCTTCAGTAACCTCTTTATTTTTGCGTGCTTTCCCATGAAAACACTTGTTGTTTGCTCTTTGTTTTTGTTAAGTTCACGCGTTATCCATTTTTGATCTTGTTTCTTCACTTTGGGTTGGTTTTTCCCAGACAGGAGGGCTTTATGCGCCTCCGTGTTTATATTGGTTGTTGTTCCAAAATCGGAATCTTCCAATTGATGGCACAAATGTGCGTTTGGTTATCCTGTTATTTTCCGTTGTTTGTGTTCTTCCATGTTTCATTCAACATCGTTGCTCCCAAGTTCCACATCCATACTTGGTTATACCGTACTGATGAAGGCTAATGAGCTAGAAACATGCATGTTTACGGTTACCACTCCTCTTCAGTAACCTCTTTATTTTTGCGTGCTTTCCCATGAAAACACTTGTTGTTTGCTCTTTGTTTTTGTTAAGTTCACGCGTTATCCATTTTTGATCTTGTTTCTTCACTTTGGGTTGGTTTTTTCCAGACAGGAGGGCTTTATGCGCCTCCGTGTTTAGATTGGTTGTTGTTCCAAAATCGGAATCTTCCAATTGATGGCACAAATGTGCGTTTGGTTGTCCTGTTATTTTCCGTTGTTTGTGTTCTTCCATGTTTCATTCAACATCGTTGCTCCCAAGTTCCACATCCATACTTGGTTATACCGTACTGATGAAGGCTAATGAGCTAGAAACATGCATGTTTACGGTTACCACTCCTCTTCAGTAACCTCTTTATTTTTGCGTGCTTTCCCATGAAAACACTTGTTGTTTGCTCTTTGTTATATATATATATATATATATATATATATATATATATATATGTATATATATATATATATATATATATATGTATATATATATATATTGAACTTATCGTAAGAAGTATTAAAGAGAATAAGACACAAATATATGAAGTTTGCAACTTTGTCAAATAACAAGTAGAGATTACTTTCTTCAAACAGATAGAATCATCTTTTCTACGGGTAATAATAAGGGAGAAATATATCTCATATTGAATCGAACACCTATGATATCAATTATTCCGTATAACTACAGAAATACATAAGTAATATTGAAATTATTTACCTTAAATTCCAGAATGTAAACATTATGAGTCATAAATTTTAATTCATTTCCTTGGTAAATTATAAAATCACTTTCTTATTAGCAGCACAAATGATGACTTGTATATATTATCTAGAATATCCAACATTGAATCTGAAAAGAACATAAAATTATTATTAGACAATAATAAACAGGATATTTGATAACAATATACAAACAAAATTACCACAGTTATCGAAATGAAATAACAGAAATGTCAATTCAAACTTCATGTCATTTAGCACGGATTAATGATAGCAGAAATATATTCAACCATAGAATTATTTATGTTCTGAACTATTGATTACTTGCAAAGCAAAGAGGATGTTTGGAAAATATAACTGAATTAAATAATAGGCCAAATTTATATGAGATAAATGTTGAATCATGAATAAAAATTGAATTGCAAGGCATTATAAAAGGTTTACAAACGGTAATGATTGTAAATTTATTGATATTTGAATTTAAAGTTGGATAGATATAATCATTGTATATAAATATAAGGTATATTTTTGGAAATATTTCACATGTAAATAGGTTTAATGAATTATTTTGAAATTTTTCATGATCAGTAAATAACAATAGGAATAAGATAGACATTAAATGAAATATTAAGCATTAAATAAAAAAGACTATGATATATCTAGTAAGTTGTTAGTGTTTTGTTTGAAAATAACAAAGCTATCAACAAGAGTTTGTTGATTTAGAAAACAAGAGAGTTAGTGAGGTGATGCTAAAGGAAATGGACACATGTAGGAAATTTTTATAAATGTAATTAAAATATTTGGAAATTGTTAAAAATTAAAGTCAAAACATGTTATAAACGTTAAATTACAACCTCAGAAACATTTCCAGAAGAAAATATCATGAAATATTAGCTATTTGTAAGAAATACATACAATTGAATTTTGAGAGGGGACGCTATGTATAAATTTTAATAAAGTAACCACATTACAGTATTAAATACTATATAAAAACATTAATAATCATCATAAAAACATTCTGAGCCAAGTTTAACAAACGATTTAATAATATTACATCGATTCACCTGCTGTACAAACTATAGAGTTTGTTCTACAAGTTGAAGAGGGTCCAGCTTCATTCCAGGGGATAACACAGGAGCGAAGTGAACAAAAAACTTCCCAGTGTTGTGATCAGGTCAGTGTGTAAATAATTTATATGGTTAACCATTTCAAAATTCAGACATATATCACTAATTTGGCCAAATTTCACCATTGATAATTTTATATGTTTAAGAATATTTAGTATAAGTAATTTAGTTCATAATAATTTTGTTTAACATAAGTATTTCTTCACAAATTATAATGCTTTTCAATTTTATGTCTGTTGGTAATTATATTAACTAAATCTTGAGTCATCTGATTTTTATTTGCATGTCATCTGCTAAATATAGGAAAAGGCTTGATATCATACAAGTCGCATTGGTGTGTTCCACATAATTTATTCACAGCTTTTGGAGGAGATGATATTAATACAATATTTATAAAGTGCAAATTTCATATATTTTTAATTCAATCCGGAACCCAACGGGAGTATAGATTTCTCATGCTCTCCATTAAATCAATAAATTAATAATAAAATATAAATCAATTTACCCTGAGCTAGCTATTCAATTTAAACCATAGACAAATATTTAAAACATAGATAAATATAAATGTTATAGATAATTAAACATAACTAGGTTTTTACTTAAATAAATCATAAATTAATAATATAGTATTAAAAATATATTATAATTGGCACCCAAAAAACGTGGGGCGATTTAAAAATTTTGGTATAAATTTGTTAAGAGAATAATTAAAATTGTATATAAATAATATTAAAAAAAAATTATTGACTATATTAAAAATACACAATGGAAAGGAAAATGATGTTAAAGGACGGAAAACAGGTAGGTACAGATAGCGGATCGGAAGAGGAAAGAGAAGAAAGAAGGCATGGTAGAGGAGATTTCCAAGTACACTATTTAGAACAGGGACAACAATTGGAAGGAAATGTACCAGAGGAAGATTCGACAGGAGATGAAGCAGTAGAGCAAGAAGATATGAGGCAAGAGAGAAGGGAAAAACAAGGAGGAACAAGTACAAATAGAGATGATCAGATAGACATGATGTACCAATTTTTTGCAAAAATGGAGCTAAAATTGAGTGGAAATATGAACAAAATAGAGGAGAATAGGAAGGCAGACATGAACGATATGAAAGAACTCATGAATGGTATGAATGGTAAGATAGACACCATAATGGAAATATGGATACAATGAGGGGAGATATCAACATTATAAATGGAAATATGAACAGAATAGAAGGTACTTTGAATAAAAAAATGGATCAGATGAGTGGGAACATAGACAAATTGGAAAAGAAAATTGCAGATGTGAAATTAGAAAGTATCAAGGAATTTCAGAAACTTAGGATGGAAAATGAAGAATTTAAAGGAAGAATGGATAAGGTGCAACAAAATATGGAGGATCAAAATAAAAATTAAGGAACGGAAATCCAAGAAAATGGAATCAAAATCGGGAACCATTGTAATGGAAGTAAATTAACAAAATGAAGAAATGATACAGAAGGTGGATCAGAAAGTCAAGGATTTAAATGTGAGACTGGAGGAACAAACAGGTACATATGAAAAATGTCAGGAGTCATGGGTAGATCATTTAATCGGGAATTAGAAGAGATGAATAGGAAACTACAAGAAACGGTAGAAGAAATGGAGGATACAGTGAGAAGAAATGGAGGAGGAATTATATACAATGGGAATATGGATTTAGGTGTTAAATTCGATGGGAACATAAATCTAATACACCCGAAAGTTTTTATTAAAATTGTAAAAAGTAAATTGAGGGGAATAAAGGATTTAATGGAGAAGAAAATAGCTATAAGAGGGATGTTATCAGGCCACGCATTACTCTGGTTCTGCAATAAAGAAAAGCAGATCAGAAATATGGAAGAATTTGAGAATCAATTCTTAAATTATTTTTGGGGGGAACTTCAACAAGCAAATTTTAGGAAAAAATTATACTTTGGCAAATTCGACTATAATAAAGGGAAAAATCTAAATTCATATGCAATGCAATTGTATAATATGGGACAATAACTAGAACCGGTGATGAAAGAAGAGGAGCTGGTATTATATGTAGGCAGACACTTTAATGCAGAAGTATCGGAGACTATTGCACTCCACAATATTAAAACGATGGATAGTTTGTCATGTTACTTACAGAGAGTGGAGAGAAGTATTTTGAATGCGAATTGGATAAATCGATATCAAAATAGGAATGAAGAGGTAAGAAATGATAGATCAAGAGAGAATGGAAATGGATTCTTCAGAAGAGATAATTGTAACAGAAATGAAAATAGAAATTATGGAAATAGGAATTTTGAAAATAGAAGAAATCCAGGAAATGGAGACAGATATTATGGAACTGGAGACAGAAACAATGGTGGTAGGCAGTATGAAAATCGAGGAAATCAAGCAAACTTCGAAAGAAGAAATTATAATGGAAATAGGAATGGAAATTGGCAACAGAATAGAGGGGAAGGAAGAAATAATTATAATGAAAGAAGAAATTATAATCAAAGGAACCCAGAAAGGAATAACGAAGAAGAAAATAATAAAGAGGAAGAGAGAAGACAGGTGAATCATATAATTTAGGAACAGGAAGGATCAAGTAATGATCAAAACCAAGAGCAAAGTTTTGTAAGAAATTTTGCATAAATCGTCCTTACGTTCGTAATATTATCTATTCTTCTCATTATCAACATCCAAGAGAATTTATAGATGAAGGTCCACAATGTAATGATAGCAAAAATTAATTTTCATAGAAGGGTATTTACTAGATGTAAAATGTAAAATTTTATTAGATACAGGATCTGAAGTTTCAATAATAAATCAGGATATAATATAAAACGTGAAACAAGATGATATTACGGTGATTAATACTAACAAAATCATCATTAGTAGGGGTGAATGATAAAAAACTTTATGAAACAAACCAAACTATTATAGTTAATTTAAAAATAAATGCAGAAATTATTCCAGTACAATTATTGATAGTTAAAAATTTAAGATATGATATAATATTAGGAAATGATGAATTAAATAGACATAGGATAATTATAGATTATAATCAGGGATGCATTAGATATCAAAATTCAATTATAAATTTTATTAAACAATTTTCAAACAATGATATACAAAATTCTGATATAGGGGAAATAAATCAAATTGGTGAAGAGATAAAAGTTTCAGAAGAGTTATGTAACAGAGAATATCAAGATAGGGTGTATGAGCTTCTACAACATCATAAGCGATTATTTAACGAGGAAGTATGTGTAGCATCTAGATATGTACATAAACTGGAAGTAACAGCAGAGATTAAAAATTTCAAGATAAAAACATATCCAATACCATACAGGCTGAAGACAGAAGTATATGATGAAATCACAAAAATGTTAAATGATGGAATTATCGAAAGATCGAATTCTCAATACATCAGTGCCATCACATGTGTCAAGAAGAAAACAGGAGAAATAAGGTTATGTTTAGATGCTAGAAATATTAACAGCTATACAAAGAAACAATATGAAAGTCCAATAAACATAGAATGTATTTTTGGTCGAATTACAAAGGCTAATATTTTTTCAAAATTGGATCTCAAACACAGCTTCTGGTTAATTCCTTTAGATCCAAGAAGTAGGCCGTACACTGCTTTTATGGTGGATGGAATTGTTTATCAATTTTGCGTGGTACCATTTGGATTACAAAGTTCTTGTGCTGCACTGGTACGAACTTTACATACTATCTTGAACCAATATGAAGACTTCGCACTGCACTATATCGATGATATCCTTATATTTTCTGAAACAGAAGAAAAACATCAGGAACATTTAAAAATTATACTTAAAGAATTGGAAGAAGCAGGTTTGAAATTAAATTTGGATAAATGCCAATTTTATAAAAGGAGGTAGAATATCTGGGATATATTCTAAGTGATACAGGAGTAACAATGAATCCAGAAAGAGTTAAAGCGATACTGGAATATCAAACACCTAAGAACCTAAAGAATTTGAGGCGATTCCTGGGTATTTTAAATTATTTTAAGAGGCCAATACCAGACTTAAGCAGAAGAGAGATTCCACTAATTGAATTGTTAAAGAAGGATACAAAATGGAAATGGGATGAAAGACGGGACAAAGCTTTCCAGGAATTAAAAGAAATATTTCTGAAGAAACTCAAAGTTTATCACCCACAATATGATAAACCTTTCATCTTGAAAACCGATGCATCTATGGAAAGATTAGCAGGAGTTTTGATAAAAATTCAAGATGAAGAGGAAGTTCCCATAAGTTTCATATCCAGGGTAACAAAAGCAGCGGAAAGAAAATATTCCATAACTGAGTTGGAAATGGCTGGTGTGGTATTTTGTGTAAGTAAACTAAGATTTTTCTTAATAGGAGCGACATTTACACTAGATACAGATCATCTAGCACTAACATCCATGTTAAAAAAACAGATATGCGAATAATCGTATACATAGATGGATTCTACTTCTACAAGAATATGAGTTTGACATAAAATATGTACCAGGAAAATTAAATATTGTAGCGGATGCATTAAGTAGAGTTGACGATAATGGAACCGAACCAAGAAAATTTCAAATAGGAGTAAATACATTACATCAAACTGAAGGCATACTCACTCTAGCGAAAGTAAAAGAAGATCAAAGACAAATAGATAATAAAAATACTAGAGGAGCAGTTAAAATAGAAGATGTATGGTATAAGCAAATTGAGGATAGAGAAGTGTATATCATAACAAGAGATTATGCTAAAGAAATTATTAAATATTTACATATAGAAAATGGACATATAGGGACAAGAAAATTGTGGATGTTATTTAGAGAAAATTATAACACATTTTGAGAGCAGAAAGCTAAAACAATATACTGACGATAAACAAATCAAATTACAATTTATGAGTATGAGAAAACCAAGTTCTTATCCAGCAGAACGAAATATCAAAGAAATCATTAAATATTCAAGAATGTTATTTCAAGAGAGTCATAAAAAATGGGATGAACAATTGGATAGAATAGAAAAATTTATAAACGAATTACCACATGGAGTAACGGGTGAGAATCCAATTTATATTATGAAAGGAATACAACCAGAACGTCCCTGGATTTTAAACAGACATTCGACAATGACAAATGTACTAGAAAAGGTTAATCGAAGAATAATACGAAATGGCGAGAAGTATATTAAAAAACAAGAAAAAAGGAAACAGAAGACAACTCAATTTAATAAAAGGGATATGGTTATCATAAAATCTTTGAGAATGCCAAAGAAAGATGAAGAACAGTGTGCTAAATTATTATATCCATTTAAAATATTTTTTGAAGTAAAAATATTTTTTACTTACACTAATTGAGGTTGTTCACAATAATATAATATCTATTTATATGAGGAAACATCATTGTACAATTTAATCGTTAAAATATTTAAATTGGCATGTTATCAAATGATGACAATTTGTGACAAGTTGATGTTGTCATAGAAAACATTTATATATATATATATATATATATATATATATTCAGTACATTAGTATAGTATATAATAAAATGAAATATAAGTAAATCAATAAACAGAATTATCCTCTATAACGCCTTGATCTTCATTATTATCTTTTTTGTCGAATGATAATAAATAACTATAAATAGAATTTAGATTCTTAATATCAGTTCTTTTATTTAAACAATTATTCTCTTGAGCAATGAATGTCATTTCCAGGAAAATCCTTTTAGAGTAATTGTCTTCTTTACACAAAATTTTGAAGTTTTTATAATCAAATATATGTTTTGTTGAGAAAACGTGTTCTGCTAATGCTGATAACATGCCAATTTAAATATTTTAACGATTAAATTGTACAATGATGTTTCTTGTATAAATAGATATTATATTATTGTGAACAACCTCAAATAGTGTAAGTAAAAAATAGTTTTACTTTCAAAAATATTTTAAATTTATATATTATTTATTTTGTAGATTCTTTGATAATGATAATAATAAATTATCGAAAGCTTAGGATTAACTAAACAGAGTTTTCTTTATCACATTGCCGCATTCCCCAATAAAAAGTTACCCTATATATATATATATATATATATATATATATATATATATATATATATATAACAAAGAAGATGTAGGAATATCGCGTGATATGTTAACAACAACAACAAATATATTCATGGGTAATTCACGCAAAATAAAGGGCTACTGAAATAGAGTGGTAACCGTGGACATGCATGTTTCTGGCTCATTTTGCCTCATCAGCACGGCATAACCAAATAAGGATGTGAAATTTGGGAGCAAAGATGGTCATCGAAACATGGGAAAACACAAAATAACGGATTTCAGCAGGGAAACCAAACGCTCATTTGTGTCTTCAATTGGAAGATCCCGAGTTTTCAGGACATCAACCAACATCATTGCTATATCAGTATATATCACACATTTAATTATATCTCAAAATTTATATCAATAATTAAAATATTTGGGACAACCTGTCTGACAGTTTTCGATAAAATCAAAGGCTGTGTTAAAATAAAAGTATTTATTTGGATTGAGCAATCAGAGAATTGAATCATTCACTGTATTGTCTAAAATTATTTAAAAACCAATAAATTGTAGATATAATAGAATGTAATGCTTTGTTCTAGCGAAATAAACATTTTGTACATACCGGTATATAAAATTTTAATATTGTTAAAGTTTTCATAAAAACATCACATCCAATAAAATGCAGTGATGAATAATTAAAATTTGAACAATTATCATGATTGGAGGATGGTAACCAAGGGGTTGTGAAGAGGGAGTTTTTTTGTTGACAAGGTTGGGGTCGAGAGAAAAAATGAGTGGCCGATAATTTTTGGAGACTTGAATCTGAAAAAGAAAAGAAAATAATAGAAATTCTGATACTAATTGATATAAAACAGTAAGTCGATACGAAATACAAGTTTTCACAAGTTGGTAAGTGAATAAAATTATATACCTCAGAATTTATAAACTACTTACCAAAATTGGACTTGAAGTTCCTGTATTTAATTGTTCAATTTCTGTATTTAATTCAATTCCTGGCTATCTGCGTAGCACGTGTCGTCAAGTAGCAGTGTGGATTGGATTTGTTGAAAAT
>OY998175.1:96364004-96681504 GCA_963921935.1 Galeruca laticollis | reverse complement strand
TAGAGTGATATTCCGGTTTAAAGATAAACTCTGTGCTCGTGGTTGTGTTATGGTCGATAATAGTATTTTTAGTGTTTCGAATCATCTTGGAAATAAGGTGAGTTTTATCACAGAGAAAAGCTATGCTGTAAATGACTCTACAGGGTAGCGAGAAAGTCTGGAACTAAGTCTTTTTCTTTTAAAATAATAAACATATACTTTTTGTTTAGTTTCTTTTATAAATCAAAGCAATTTAAAAAAAGGTTTATTGTACTGTATCGATTATGATCAATTTATATTAAAAAAATAATATTAAATACACCCTTACATATAGTTGTAAAATCCTCTATTTTTTCAGAGCTGAAACAAAGTAAAAGCCACCCAAAAAACCAGCTGGGGTTGAATATAAAAAATTGCGGCAGTTAAAAACAGATGAAGTTAAAAAGATCGTTATACCCATAAAAGACTTTTTTATGTAATACCTAGGCTCAGGCCCAATAGTGTTAATGATAGTTCAATAACAGAATGAGCTACTCCTCCGTCGTCTTCTTGTGAGAGCAATGTCAATGTGTTAGACCGGGAATCCGAAGAAAAAGATATTATTATTAGCAATAATAATAAGCCATTAAATTCAGTAGAAAGCTTAAGTTGTGCAGGAGTAACTCTTGATTTGAATGATCCCAGACTTGGACAAAAGAAAACTTAAGAGTTTGTATAGAACGCGGACCAGACCCGAGAGATGGGTTAATAAAGTTCTGGTGAATGGAGAGACAATACGAAGATCCTGGCTGATTTATAGCAGAAGAAATAATTCTTTATATTGCTTTCCTTGTAAACTTTTTGATTTTAACCAAAAGGTTTTTGGTGTTTTTTGCGAAACCGGTTTCTCCGACTGGAAACATTTAGATCCTGCTATTCCTCGGCATGAAAACTCGCTATCTCACAAAGAGAACTACCTGAAATGAAAGGAATTCGAAAGAGGTATTAAGAGGGGCACATTAATCGACGATAAAACTGAGAAATTACTTTTGACAGAATAACAAAAATGGCGCCATATTCTTAAGTTCATATCGGACGCGATTTTACATTGCATTAAAAACAATGATGGATTGAGGGGATCGTCAGAAATTATTGGACATCCAAATTGTGGTAAATCTTTAAATACAATTGAGCTTATAAGTCATTACGATCCAACAATTGCAACAAAAACCAAATATCATATTTTTCTCCTACGGTTCAAAACGAACTCATACATTCAATTGGGAATAAAGTAGGAGACACAATTATTTCAAATATAGTTGAATCGAAGTATTATTGTTTGATGTTGGATTGCACACCAGACACATCCCACCAGGAGCAATTGTCGCACATTATTAGATATGTCCGATGCAACCAAACCGAATGTTCCATAGAAGAGAGCTTCATTGATTTTATAAAGATTACAGGCAAAACTGGAGATGCAATGGCAAATCACATTACTTCAAAACTGGTTGATGACGGACTTAATATTGACAACATTAGAGGTCAAGGACAACGGTGCCAGTATGGCGGGAAAATATAACGGCGCTCAAGCAAAAATATTAAATTTGAATAAGTTTGCCCGGTTTGTCCCATGCTCTGCCCATAGCTTAAATTTACTAGCTTATCATGCAGCTAAATGTTCCCCAGAAATAATAACTTTTTTTGAGACTTGTCAAAATTTGTTTAATTTTTTTGTAAGGTCAACAACTCGCTGGGAAATTTTAAATTTTTTTTTTTCTTTTTCTGGCCAGGAGGCCAATTTTAGTTTCCACCTTAAAAACTAGGCTTAAAGGTCAGAGTGATACCCGGTGGTGTACCCGAGGTGAAACTATAAAAGCTCTTGCATTTAACTTTAAGGAAGTAATTGATTTACTTAATAAAATACAAGTTGAAAGCAATAATTCGAGCTCAGATTCTGATGCTGCCGATTCTAAATCATTTTTAAAGTTGCTTTTGGACTATAAGTTTGTATGTCTTCTTGTTTTTTGGAACGTCATTTTAAGTAAAATTAATAAAGTTAGTACACTTTTGCAGGGAACATCTGTATCGGCATTGGATGGGTCTAATTCAATAAAAGGGCTTGTTGACGAAAATCAATCCCTTAGGAAAAATTTGCTTGAAAATGTCCTGCAAAAAGCTTATCACATTTCTGAGTCCGTAGATATGGAACCAGAATTTACAATGAGAAGAAAGAGAAAAGCTAAAAAAATGGTTGGCGAGTCTTTCTGAAATTGACAGTTTCAGGTTTCAAGCATCTTCTCATATTGAAGACTTGGAATCTTTAAGCCATCTAGAAATTTTAAATTTCATTAGGAGAAATGAGGGGGAATCTGTATATCCAAATATTGATATCGCTCTTAGATTGTTTCTTACCTTGCCAGTCACAACAGCTTCATGTGAAAGATCATTTAGTAAATTAAAGTTGATAAAAAACTATTTAAGATCATCGATTGGGCAGGACAGGCTCACTTATATGCATAGAAAGAAAATTATCTTCATCTATTGATTTTAATGAAGTCATTGATAACTTTGCTATTTTAAAAGCGAGAAAAGTGCAATTTTAGTTTTGTTTTAAATACTTACCCAAAGTTTAGCTTCAATTTTTGTTTTTTGTTATTTTACCTAGTCATTCGCGTATTTTGTATTTTAGTTGGTATAATTTATAATATCAATATAAGAGTTGTTTATTTTTTGTATTTTATGTTTTTATATTTTATTATTTTATTTTAATGTCGATTTCAATCCTCTTGTACATGTATAAACCAAAAAAATAAAAATTATTTAAGAAAGCTGTTTGCTGTTTTCATCTGATTATAAAATGTATACAATAGGGGCGCCGCCCTAACACTGTCCGCGGGCGCTAAATTCCTAATAATTAATTTTACCTATCTAAACAAATATTTTTATTGAAAAAATTGATGCAGCATTTGAAACCAAATTTTTGAAATATACGTGATAATCTAAATGAGTATCCAGATGGAAACCGACATACTTAATAGAGGATTGTGATATGATAATGCCATTATTTGTAAACTCCGATTTTATCTTATTGCTGGTGTGTTTTCTGGTCAGAATGTTCAGTTTTTTATGGTTTAATTTCATTTTATTTCGTTCCAAATATGGCAACACTACTCTGAATGAATTTCAATCTCTCTGTCGGCTACTTCCGCACTAAAAGATCCTTCATACAAGTTTGTACCATCTTCTTACAAAGCTGTGTGCATCGGAAAATCGAGCGTCATAATAATGTATAAATGAGGAGCCTTGAAGTGCTCTCGCTTCAGTTTTAAATGGACCTTCGAAAATGTGGTTTATTCCAACGTAAGAAGTTATATATATACATATATATATATATATATATATATATATATATATATATATATATATATATATATATGTATATATATATATATATATATATATACTCACGAAAAATATCAAACAAGAGCAGCACATTATACATATAAAATAAATGGTGTAACCGTAGGCAATTCTGCAGTGGCGCAAAGTAAAGAAAAGAACCTGTATATAAGAATGCGTCGTCTCTTAATTCCCTGCCCGGGCCGGTTCTTTACAATTTCCGATAAAAATGCTCCGTTATTTTTGCAAGCTGCTTGCTCTCGTTGGATTTTGTTTTTCTTTTCTTATTTTTATTATGGTTCTCGTCGTCTCACTCGGTTACTGACCCTAGACAACGTCTACAGAGGGCGTTAGATACTACCCGAACGCTCGACATGTCTACTCAATTCAAGAGGATTTTTTTGTAGTAGGATGTGAATTCTAATTAATCATGATAAAAATACGAAATTCAATCGAAGTTTAATTATTTAGTTTTGTCAGAAGAGAATGAAGAAATTTGTTATTCTGAATTCTACCAACAAAAGAGTAGAAGGTGAGAATTTCAAACCAGAGAACAACTGGATTTGGCTACAGAAAACTTGATTCTAAAATAATAGGCATATTATACAAAGTAAAGTAAAATCTTAATTGTTCTAACAAACCAATAAAATAGTTTGTGAACTGTGCAAATCGAGTTATGTACAAAAAATATGCTGTTCCAAAATACTGATGACTATCAAAACGTCATGCCACGCCAGCTTGAAGGTTTCAGTCCGAGCCCTTGCACCGGTCTAACATCAAACAAGCTAATTATTTAAATTTACTGTTTCAATCCTTACTTTGTGGAATCTATTCATGTTGTTTTTATAAATTAAACTAACAGTTTCTACATAATTCCACTATATAGGGTAAAGTGGGCAAATGGCGGTCACTTAAGAAAAATTTTTTTCTAAGTAAAAAAATAAGTCGTAATTTCAAATAATTTTAAGATAGCAATCACTAGTGCACTTAAAAACTTTTTTGATCTGAAAATATTTCAAAATGTTTTCTATACTTTTATAAAAACAAAAAAAAAATGTGAATTTGACTGGCATTGTCATACAGTTAGGGGAATTCCGGTCACTTATGCGGGCAATACCGGTCAAGCAGAAAAATGCTTTAAATATAATTAAGTAAACTTCAAATAAGCATTTTTTACCAAAATACTGTTTATTGAAATGAAAAGAAAATAAAAACAAAAACAATCTAACTATCTAAGTAAAAGGCTGACATTCATCACATGTGTATCCTACAGGTGTGTCCCATCCACTGCATTCAGAATGTGCCCATCTTCCGCATAGGGTACATCTGTACCACTGCGCATTATCCTTTTCATAATCATTACATATCAAACATATCTTCATCGACATCTTCATTATCATCATATTGAACATCAACATCAGAATCTGATGAGTTTTCATCAAATAATTTTCTTTTATGGGATTCTCTCTTATTTCTTAAATTATTCCTCTTTTCATCAAGATTCATTTTAGAAGGTTGTACCTTTAATTTCTTCTTTTCCTTTATCTGTTTCTTGGCTTCCTTTTCTTCCAACTCTTTCTTCAATGGTGTAGCTGTAAGTATTTTCGCGTGCTGTTTTTGCCTGCCTGCTCTCTTCTTTTTCTCTGCTAGTTTAGGAACGGGAAGAATTTGTTGAAAAGAGAGAAATCCTGAAGAAGTTGAAGGAATTTCGTGTTTCTCTTTATTTGTAGAAGTCTTTGGTAGAGCATCATCGCTTGCTACAGCTTGGGGATCATTGCTGAAAGTCATATCAGCTTCGTTATCTTGTATGGCAATGACGTCCTGATTCAATAACTCGGAAGGCAAAAATTCTTGTTCATTAAAAACGATGCAGTTAAGAGGATAGATACCAATGCTTCTGGAACCAGCTTCTCCTTTGCTAATTGTAGCCACAGTTGAATAAGCTTTATCGAATAAAGACGCTACATCATAAGGAGTGATACTTTTCATCAACTGCGTCTTCATTTCTGTATTCGGCTTTCAGGGGCCCGTAGAAGACCACATCTAATGGCTGTATTTTATGTGAACTGTGTGGTGGAATTGATACCATAACAATATGATTTTCTTTGCAAAACTCGTACGACTTCAAAGAAATATGGCTGGAGTGGTTCTCTACAATTAATAAAACCGGCTCGTCTTTCGTGGGTTTAGCGTGATTTCTAAAATGCGTTAAACAGTCACAAAAAATATTTTCATCGACCCAGCCATTCAGTGAACATTTATAAAGAGCTTCTGCAGGTCCATCTTTTTCCAGGAGAGGGCTTAGTCTCTTTCTGGGGAAGATAAACATGGGCGGAATAAATCCCCCTGCAGTATTCATAGCACACATGACGGTAATATTTCGGCCTCTTTCGCCGCTAGTTACCACACCAACTTTTGTTTGTCCTTTGGTTGCGAGTATCTTTCCTGGGTCCTGGACAGTTGTGATTCCCGTTTCATCTGCGTTATATATTTTGCTAGGGGAAAAGTTATGTTTTGACATCACTTCTTCCACCAGTTTATAAAATCTAGCTATTTCATCCTTGTTGAAACCAGTCAGACGATTTAGAGTGGTAGCCTCAGCTTTTCGTACTGATATGGTGGGATTGCGTCTGATGAAACTTCTCAGCCAGTCTTTTCCAGCTAGCCTTTGCGTTGCGTTAAAATTATGTATAATATGGTTTCCCTCAGCAAAATCAAAAACAAACATTCTTAGTTCTTTTGTGGTAACACCGTAAAAAATGGACGCCAAGTGTTCAATTTGATTAGCAATTTCCAGTTCCTGTTCAGTTGAAAACACAGGTTATCTTCCCATTATAGGTGCTGAGTTTTTTTTATTTTTTACCCTTTCTTGTAGCGTTGAAAATGGAATTGCATATTTCTTTGAAGCTTGTCTTATACTCGTTCCATTTTGAATGTCTTCTATCGCTTGCTTCAAATGATCTCTGGTCCATTTTGCTTTACCAGTTAATCTTTTTCGATTTCGAGACATCTGTAAAGACAATTAAAAATGAAATAACCATTAACATAAACAGTGGGTAATGCCGGTCACTTGACAGGTATTACCCACCTGTGTTGACCGGCATTACCAACCTGTAACAATTTATCTTATGGGTCATTTTTTTATGAGAAAAAAATGTTTTTTATTCTATCTTTTTATAGGACACTAAAGAAAAAAAGTCAATCTTTATGTATCAACTAAGTTTTTATGAAAAGAGAGAAGGATTTTATCTCCAAACCTCAGATTAACAAATAAAATAGTTATGTTTGTTTTGACTTTTTCCTTTCCCAAACATTGAGTCACGTTCTAAGCTCACTTGTGGGACACTTCCACTGCTTTGCCATATTTACAAATCCTAGTTGCGGGTTGCGGGAAAAAAGAAATTAGACGTTTGATTGAGAATTTGTTAAAAAGTTATGCAAATAAAAAAAGTCATACTAATTTCTGCATTTGAGTCGCTGCTTTTAAAATTAATTAATAATACTTGAATTTTATTTTTTAAAGGCATATTCTTATATAAATTTTAAGCAAGAATTTGTTGTATCCTTAGATACTTTTATGGTTATAACTAAAAGTGGCAACATTGCTCAAAATTTCAGTATCTGTTAATGTGTCAATAGTAATTTATTTAGTAGTTTTGTCCTTGTTTAATTACCAAATAAAGAGAGATGCAAATATCGTCAGAGTGTGATCAACGATCATTTTAAATACGCCCTAGTATTCTAGGTAAATGTCAAACGTGGTTTTTTTATACGAGCGCCATTACGACTAGAGAGTAAACATTTTGTTCTTTCGTTTTGATGTGTCTTCAAGACTTTTTAGTGTGAAAATAAATTTTTAAGTTAATTAATTTAATGTTTTTGGATTATCATGGTTCGTCGGTGCCAAGTTTGTCAGAAAAACCACCGAAATTAGCAACGCTATTTATCTACAATACCATCCCCACTTTTTGTAATTCATTCATTATTTCACTATTGGCGTTTAGAATTGTTGGCCGCAAAAATAAACGTGATTATGAATGAATAGCCCTCTCTATGTTTATTATTACTCTAAGCTCCGAACCTTATTTCACTTAACGTAAATCTTACATCAGAATTGCTGAAAACGCGTGGTGATCTGCACTAACCAAAGTTTTAACACAAACTGAATATCAATCGGCTGTCGATAATCGTAGGTCAGCTGGCATATTTGAGGCCACATTGCATTGTTGCCAAACCTAGTAATAATCATTTTTAAGGTCTGATCGACATTGTCCATCTGACCGGTATTTGCCCACCTTACCCTAATAATAAAAACATAAAAACTTTAGATTATGTAGTGGAATTACTTAGAAGCAGTTTCCCAAACAGCTCTATACATTCTAAATACGTCCAATTTCTGTTCATACAATGTCTGAACGTCCAGAGGCATTTAATGGATGTCTTTAAGACGTCTGTTTCGGGACACCTCAATAACGTACAAAAATGGCGGCTTCAAGACGTCCCGTATACCTAAGTCTAGAATGTTGTTTTTCCTCAATAAGTGGCATAAAATTTTTCCTAAAAGAGGATGTTTTTATCGACATTTTTCTGTGCGAGGACATTCGAGATTTTAATAATTTTGGCACTTTACTTCATTGCTATTCAAGTGTTCATTTTGTTCTTACCTTAATAGGATGAACGAATTATTGACGAATAATATATACCCTTTCACGGAAGTAATGCCATTTACCAGTTAAAATTATGACAATGTAGACAGTTCACGTTTTCTTTTCTCCAATTTTCCGTACCATGAAATATGAGAATGATAATCCGATATTTTCATTGGTGGAATTTGACAAATGTCAATTTTCAACTAATTATAAAGTTAGGAAAAAGGAATCCTCACAAATGGATTTAGTTTTTGACTTGTCGATTGCCGTCATCTTTCGTCTTAGGGATATCAGTTGACTAACAAATATGCATACGTAATACAGGACGATAATCGAACAGGTTTATTTAAGAAAAAAATATAATTCGAGGTAAGTTATAACTCCATTCTATAAAAATGGCTTTACAGAAATATTATATGCATGCCAAAAGGCATAACAATGTTTGCCCCTACTTTGATGATGCCGTTAGGTCAACCAACATGACTATGACGGGAAGTAATGAAAACCAAATGTCACATTTGGAAGTGCCAGTGAAATGACAAATGGTTTCAAAGATGGAAACGGAATCATCAATAGTACTTTTCATCACATGACAAGCGCAAGCACAGCCACCATTTTGAAAGAGCGGAAGTTTAAAAGTTTCGTACTATTTTGTGCAATAATAGCTGGGATTGTAATATTATCTCCACAATTAATACACAAATTATTGATGGTGCGGTACTTGTTGAAAAATCCGTTGAATCGTATAATTATAAACGACTAAAATGTGGTTAAAGTGTTATGGGCGTTCTCAAAAAGGCAAAATAAGTCTGCTAGTTGAGAGGTTAGCTGTCAATACAATATATTATCTAAATGAAATTATGTAAATAACTATCTAGATAAAATTAGGTAAATAATTGTATCCACCTTAACCATAATTTATTGTTGGGACATGTAGAAACATTCAAAAATTAACAACCCAAGATGACATAACTCTGATGATATGTCAAATTTTTTAATCATTCTCTATATTTTAACAGGAAAAGGTAATTGATAATAAGATGGTGATATAAAAATGTCAATATCAAAATTATAAAATATGTATAGTTTCAAATAAAAAAACAAGACATATATTATATAAAAGGAATTGTGTCATAAATTTTAGATATTATTTAAAATTTATTACATGTAGAGAAACGTATGTATTGAAGGAAGAAAAGACTTTTTTAAGGTAAATTTATAATCATGTTTTCCTGAAACTTTAAAAGTGCAGTTAAAGTGAGTAGAACTTTATATCTCAGGAAAAAGCATATTGTTGTGACAGGAAATTTTAGTTCATTTTATTAAAAAAACAAGAGAAAGTAAGAAAATCATAATAGAAAACATACTCCAAGTACTTACAATTGTTTATAGCCAGTAATTCCCGATAATCTGCAAGATATCTCTAGAAATTGGGATGCGTTGTTTCCAGTCGGCTTATTCCTGTTACCAGCTGTGGTAATATCCAGACTACAGACTCCAGGTCAAGGTGATTTTAATATTATTGGTCAATAGTAACAACATAATTCTAAATCCAGTGATAATTACCAATTATAAAGTACATTTGCATTAAAAAAGATCGATCGAACTAAAAAAGAAAGACATTTATATAATAATTTAATAGATATTAAATTGAGATTAGTAATAGAAAATTTCATGAATATTCTTCATTTTGTTAAAAGATAATGGTGACTACTTACTTGATTAATAATCGTATGGCAAATTTGTATTTCAATGTATAGAGATAATATATCCAAACCGTATATGAAGTGTCTATTTAATTCATCTGATTATCTAATAGTATGTATATGTAATTCCTACACATAAATCCTTTTATAATATTCACCATCACCATTATTATTATAAAGAAGACAATTCCGGTGTAAATAATATCCATAGAAGCTAGCAGGCGTCTGTATTATAACACGAACGTTTGACTTTGTTCACGTAATCTCGCTTATATGAGCATGCGCATAGAATGGTTGGATGTACAGAGTGTGACTGAGGTTTTATTATGCCATTGGCGTATCGAGTATCCATTTTTGAAATTAAATGTCTTTGATAAATTAAAATATTAGCGATTAATGTGTTTTATTTTATTTAATAAAAGAATATAGAATAATATATGCTGGAACCCCCAAAGAGTAGAATGAGTCTCGTGCTCCCAAATAAAAGAACTGAGCTAGCAAAACAAACATATAAAATTATATAGATAAATTGTCAATAAAATAATAAGAAATTAAATAAATAATTAAAAATGAAATATATATATATATATATTGTAATGTTTTTCTTATTTATTAAAAGTTTTTTTTATTACGGGTGGGATAAATTTTAAACACACGGTATGGCTACTCACTAATTTATTTAAACACTAACTCACTAACACTTAATTTATATATACTTAACTAATCACTTAAATTTAATTTATATGCACACAAACTTTATATTAGCACTTTACTGTTCGGTGTATTTTTGTTTATTTCTCGAGATCACTTTATCAACTAAACTCCTCCGCTGATCGGTCCTTATTTATATTAATGCCTTTCTTACTAGAAAATTCCGGGCTGCGGCTTACACAGACACAAATAATTTTTCTGGCCTTTTCTAGATAACTCTGGTCACGAAAACAATGTTTACATAACATAAGTCGTAAACAGTTATAAAAAAAACAGTGCGTATCCGCCATAATTTTAACTTTTTTACCTGGCTTAGACAGAGTCGGTTTTAGGGACTATACCAGGGTGCTGTTTCGTAACAATATATATATTAGGCAGCTTTATTATTCTCCATTACATCTGTTAGGCAATTTCTAATTTTATACAGTTATTAAGGTAATTTCTTTATTTATTAAATTGTTGTATACTAATTATTTAATATATCTTTACTTTATATGTTTTTTATTAAGAATAGTGTTTTCTTTTAATAATGTTTTCTTAAATTTCATCATTTCAATCCATTTTCATATAAGCAAAATATTCCTACAGCACTGAATCCTCTTAATATATATGATATCTGGTTCAATATATATATATATATATATATATATATATATATATATATATATATGTATATATACATTTCGATTTTATACTACACCTGTTTTAGTCGAAATTTCAATAATTTCGACTTATTGGCCTGACCGTTCTTCGAAGGGCAAAACAACTACATTCCTGGCTAATACCACGCAGAATATTGAATTACATCCCCTTCGAAAACCGTGACGTCGATCGGCTATTTTGCCGATACGGACATCTGTGGTGATTCGCAACTGATAGCGGAAGAGCATAGTACACTTACGCGTTTCGACCTTCTTGGGTCTCTTCAAGAGTGCCGTGATGCCTTCCAGTTCAGAATCTCTAATCCGAACTGAAGATTACACCCTCCGACAACCTCTCTTGTTTCGTGTAGTTACACAAGCGAGAAGTAGTCAGTTGGCGCCATCTTCACTTTCAGTTGCGAACCAACACCTCAGATAAATGCGACCGTATTAGTCGTATTAAATAAAAATGAATATAATTTCATAAAATACGAGGTGCTATATGAAATATAAATTTCGATTTTCTACTACACCTGTTTTAGTCGAAATTTCAATAATTTCGACTTATTGGTCTGACCGTTCTTCGAAGGGCAAAACAACTACATTCCTGGCTAATATCACGCAGAATATATATATATATATATATATATATATATATATATATATATATATATATTATTAATAGATTTATTTTTATTTTAATTAATATAGATAGATATTGAATTGTTTATTGAATTTGTTTATGTGATGTGGCTAGCTCAGTAATTATATATTTTTTTATTCTGTTATATTATTGTATTATTCGGGAGCATGAAACTCTGTCTACTCTTTGAGTCCTGGCTTTTGTAGATATATTTCACTTATATATAAATAAAAAGAAACACTTTACTTTTTAACAAATTTAATTTTTAAAGAAATTTTTTTTAATTTAATAATTATAAGTTGCGACGCCTATGGATTTCCTATACGAAATTATTGATTTTATATATTCTCATGTGCGCATGCCTAAAATCTAGTCATGTGGTTTGAAGCGTGAAACGAACATAACTTTTACAATACGATACGGAGCATCTGTAGTATTAGACAAGCATCGTTTGTTGTCGATGAATATAATTAAATGATTTATCACATAGAAGAATTTATGTTGAAAATATACACATATAACATACAAATTGCTGTGGAAGAAATAGAATTATAGGATTTATATACACATGGAAATATTATATGAACAATTGATGACGCATTTATCTTATGAGATGAGAAAATGGCGTAAGTATAAGCTTTTATTTACATTGAATAAGGCCTTTTCAATTATTATTAATGATTTTTTAATTGATTAACTATATAAAGTCCGTTTTCTTTATTTTTTAGATCGATCATTGTCGCAAAGTTTATAAATTTTATGAAATTATGCACTGATTTGAGTTCTTGAGTTTTTTTACTCTTATTATTGGCCAATAATATTTTAAATAAACACTGACCTGTTGTTCTGGACTTGGGATGAACACCTCTGGACCCAGGAATATTCCTCTGAAGTTCCAATACCAATAACTAGGAGAAATTTTGATAATTTTTGCAGTAAAACTGGATGTACATATTTGTGAATACTATTAGTATCGTTTTTAATAGTAATTTATAAGTTTCGTCATGTTAATTGGGAATTTTCATGGAATTTCGGGAACACTTTTACACAAGTTCCCCTTATCTCGACGCCAGCTTCCAACTACTAACGCTTCCCTGCTGATTCTCAACTTTATTCAATAAACAAGTATTTTGTTTTTTCCAGGTCTCTATTTAAAAAGTTTGCTTTCCTTGTTGATTGAAATTCGTTCTGTCACTTTGTTTATAACCAATCAAATATTGTCTTATGCAGTCGAATTATTTTTACTTATTTCACTTGGCAAAGTTGTTTCATACAAATACTAATATAAATTCCACTTGACATTATAAGTTTACTTGTGGAGTTCCTTGAGTTTTTAACACACAAATAAGTTATAGTTGGTTATATACATAATTACATTTTAAATAGTCCAATATCTAATATTGTTATTGACAGTCTATTACTGTTACAATCATCTTAATTGATAAACATAAATTCTTTTATGTAACATCTCTCTATTTTTTTCTTTAAATTGTTTATACTAATTCATTAACAAACTATTATTTATTGACTCTATGTTTATTATTAGTTTATCTATGAAATTTATACTCCTTATTCTACTAAATATGTTTATGTTCTATAATTTACTACTTAAATTGATAATTATCATGAATTGACTATACTAAGATTTGTTTTATTTCAGATGAACAGCTGATTACGTTATAGTAAATAATCCATCATCTTAGGCAGCTTTATTATTCTCCATTACATTTGTTAGGCAATTTCTAATTTTATTCAGTTATTAAGGTGATTTCTTTATTTATTAAATTGTTGTATACTAATTATTTAATATATCTTTACTTTATATGTTTTTTATTAAGAATAGTGTTTTCTTTTAATAATGTTTTTTTAAACTTCATCATTTCAATCCATTTTCATATAAGCAAAATATTCCTACAGCAGTGAATTCTCTTAATATATATGATATCTGGTTCGATATATATATATATATATATATATATATATATATATATATATATATATATATATAAATAAATATATATATATATATATATATATATATATATATTTATAAATACTATTGAGGTTAGCAGCAAACGGAAAAGTGTACTCTTTTTAGATTTCCAAGCTTTCGTAAATCTTTATTTACATCTTCAGGGAACTACAAAGAGAGAAAAGCATAATTTGCAAAACAGTCCGCTATGTTTTTCTCTCTCTTTGTAGTTCCCTGAAGATGTAAATAAAGATTTACGAAAGCTTGGAAATCTAAAAAGAGTACACTTTTCCGTTTGCTGCTAGCCTCAATAGTATTTGTCCTTTTGTACCGGGTATATGGTAATTTCAAAATTGCTAACAAAACAGCTCTAACAGTTAGATCAATTTTTACTAGAGTTAAAGATAAATGTCCGTTAACTTCTCTTACTAATGTTGTGTACATCGTTCCATGTGGGGACTGTGACAAACAATATATTGGTCAGACTTTAAGATCACTTTCTAACCGTATTATTTCACATAAGAGTGATTGTATATTACATCCGAAACGTTGCGCTTTAGCAAATCATGTGCATTCTCTTGACCATCGTATGAATTTTGAAGCTGTTAAGGTATTGGCGACTGAGTCTAACAAGATTAAGAGATCATTTTTGGAAATGGCTTTTATTTCACAATTTAACAATGTCATGAGCAAAAAAACTGACACAGACCACTTGAGTGAGATTCATTCCTTTTTGTTGTCCTTGGATTACAACTATAACCTTCCTTCCACAAGTGACAATCACGCTCCTCCAACTGACACTGCCCCTTTTTGTAGATAACTAGCATATTTCCACATTTTCTATTGGGTGCATTGGTGTTGGTAGATACACCCATTATGACTTTATTATTATTATTATATATATATATATATATATATATATATATATATATATATATATATATATATATATATTACATAATTATTATTTTTACTTTAATAATTACTATGTTACAATATTAATATTATTCATTTTATATTCCTTAATTGCTTTGGTTTTTGTCTTCGCAGCTGGTGATGAGTCGCAGTATCTTCTACCGTATATGTTTTGTTGTTATACGAACCTCTTACTATTGGAAATATATTATTTCCTCTTCTTCTTTCTTATGAATGCAATATTCAACCCCACTGCATTCTTCTTTTCCATCTTAAATATTAACTCTCATAACGGAGGCCATCCTCGTTTTGGGTACTTGATGTCATGTTTATCTACTCAACTATTTGTTGGCATCATTGACTGTCAATTAATCCCTCCAATTTAGAAGGAAAACGATATCATTTCCTGGCCGGCTTTTGACAATAAAAAAGCACTCGTGTTCGTTTGTCTGCAAAATGGTGTTAGATGTTGGCTTTTTTAGTCTTAATGTGATTGTGCTATTTCAAACCTTTGTTAGTTAACTGTTTCATATTTTAAATATCCGTAGTTTAATTTTATACAACATAATGGAGTCTAACCTCAATTCGGAGGTAAGTTCGCACCTGTTGCGATTTCTTTCTTATTGTATCTTGCTTATTAACTACAGTATCTTAATGCTGTTTTTCCATTTCAGTATTCCTGATGATGAGGACAATAATCCTCGAAAGCTTGAAAATTTTCCGTTAAGAGTACACTTTTTTTTCGTTACTCTTGCTGCATACCCCAATATTCACCAGTTTTATATATATATATATATATATATAAAAAAAAATATTTTTATATAACGACTGAAAAATGCTATATAGGTGGGGATAACGGGGATTTCAGTCCAAAGAATCAACGCCAAGATCTTTTATTTACAAAATGCCGCCAAGCTTTCGTGTCCTTTTGACACTTCTTCAGGGCACTATAATACATATACAAATATAAATATGATTTAAAAATAGAGAGATAAATATAAGTACTTACATGTAAAATATTTTAAGTAAATTCAATATAAATAATCATTAAAAAATTTGTAAATGTAAAAATAAATATAATTATAATATACTTGATGTCATATTTCACATTTCAAAATTAACCACCACTACATTTTTAAACCAAAATGAGTTCCTTCAGGAGGGATTTAAGCTAAGTATCAATTTCCATGTTTATTTTAAACTCAATTTTTCATTTTTCTTATTTTATTTTATTTCAATGTCGAGGCATTGGTTTTGATAGAAGTTAGAAGTGCTATGTATCCTGTTTTCTTTGATTTCCAATAATTCTACCATACAACCTTGAAAAAGAAAGAAAAAGTCTTTCGAAAGCGCTCGGTTCCGTATAACAAGAATTTTTAACATTATTTAGGCTTTAGAACTATGTCGACAGCGAATCTGAGGTGGTTGAGATATTCTCCGTCCATGTAAAGACCTTTGTTGTTCCAGTCTAACTTTCGGAAGGTTTCTTCTAGTGTTGCGGTGAAGAGTTTGGGAGATATGGCGTCTTCTTGTCTCACTCCTTTACCAGTTGGGAATTCTTGGAAATCTTTGTGTATTATTACTCTAGTTTTAACTTCCTTGTATAATGGCTTTGGGATATATCGAGTCGAATGCTTTTTCGAAGTCAATGAAGGCTAGTGCTAGTGGTATCTCATATTCTTTTGTCCGACTGATAACTTCTCTGAATGTGTGAATATGATCTATTGTGCTGAAGCTGCTCTTGAAACCCGCCTGTTCTCTTGGTTGAGCAGCATCTAGTGTGTTTTGTATCCTATTGCTAATGATTTTAGTGAATATTTTGTATACCACCAGTAGCAGACTTATTGGACGGTAATTTCTCATGTCTTCTTTACTACCTTTCTTGTGGATTACGATGATGTTGGCGGTATTCCATTTTTGTCCATTTTAGCCAGGATTTTCCAAGTGTGTCTGCTTGCGAATTTGAGTAGTTCGGTCATTATTTCGTCGTTTCCTGCTGCTTTTCCATTTTTCATGCGTTTTAATGCCTTTTCTACTTCTTCAATGAGAACTTCTGGTATTTCATTTATTTCTCTAGGTGTCGACATTTTTCCTTCTAAGATTTCTGGGGCTTTGTATAGTTCGCTGTATAATTTGGTGACTAGATTTATTATGTTCTCTTTGTTTGTTATTCTAACATTTTCATTCGTTAGAGCGAACACCTATTTTTTCCTATGATCATCAACCTTTTGGCGTTCTTATAACGTTTCCTGTTCTCGATCGCCGTTTCGATTAATCTTTCGTTATATTTTTGATATCTTCGGCAATCTTCTTTCTTATGGTTTTACAAAGTTCTGTGTATTCTATCCTCTGAATGTTGTTATTTGTCTTAATATCTCTGCGCTTCTTTGGGAGTGCTCTTTTCTCCTCTGACAGTTTCTTGTGTTGGTTAGGTTGCCTGGGGACTCCTACTTCTTTGGCGCATCTTAGATAGTTTCTATCATTTCTGTGTTGTCCTTCTGTTCTTGCAGCATATCGTGGAGCCGCGCCTGGTATTGATCGGAATTCTCTTTTAGCTTGTTGAGATTATTCCTGTTGCTGTTGGCTTACTTACCACCTTTAGTCTTTCCAGCCTTGTGTTGAGGACAACTCTGATTATTCTGTGGTCACTACCCGTCCTGAATTTGTTGAGGACATTTACATCTTTGAAAGTGTTGATTTTATTAGTTAGAACAAAGTCGATTTCATTTCTAGTGGTTCCATTGGGGGATTGCCATGTCCATTTTCGGATGGTGCTTTTCTTGAAGAATGTGTTAGGTATTGACATGTTGTGTTGATGTGCGTGTTGTATTAATCTCTCCCCTCTTTTATGTCTGTTCCCAATTCCAACATTCCCTATGGCTTGTTCTTGCGATTATTTCTTTTCCCCACTTTGACGTTGAAGTCGCCTATTATGTATTTGAAATGGCTGTTGTCATCGTCTAGTGCTTGTGTGATTTCATTGTAGAATTCCTCTATTTCCTCTTCTGAGTGGCTTCTTGTTGGGGCGTAGACCTCTATTACTTGTATGGTACATCTTTCAGATAGTCGTAATGTTATACTTCTACCCGATCTGAAATACTTGTCATATTTAGAGTTCTGTCTTTCCATGATTTATTTATTAGGAATCCTACGCCACTTGTTCTACCGTTTGGTGTTCCTTGGTAGTAGAGGATGTTGCCTGGCTCTAGCTCCAATAACTCTTCACCTTTTCGTCTTACCTCACTGATACCTATGATGTCCCACTAGATATTTTCAGCCTCTTTTTCCAGTTCCACTATTTTGGTCTGGTTAGAAAGTGTAGGGCAGGTATAGCTGGCTATAAATAGCGATGTAGTTTTACATGGGTAGTGGTTTAGACTCCGCGTATTCTTAGCACCCTCTGCCCTCCTGGTTGTGCCCCTGGAACTACCCATCCCAGGGCCAGTCGGGCCTACGGAGAATGAGGGCCGTGGTTTATTTTGTCCTTTCATGCTTGGGGTTGTGAGACTTTCCTTACCACGCTGCCTCAGTGCGGGTTGGTAAGGGGCGAGGGATGCCGTCCGCCAGTTTTCGCCATTTACTGACGGACCTTGTGCCCCCAGATTTTTTAGTGGAACTTTTTATTTATGGAAAAAGCCCTTACTACAGTGGGATTCGAACCTCCGTCCTTCAGGTTGAGAAACCCAAGTTTCGGCGCTCTAACCCACTCTACCATCTGGGGGAATATATATTGAGGGTTCGCCTCGTCTCCTCATCCTCGCTCGACCCTCATGGATGTCTAGACAGAACATATGTTGTTCTGCTCACTCATCCTATACCTCTGGCTCTTGTTGGCCTTTTTGGTGTCACCCCTGATAACATCTGAGTGACAATAGTATTCTGTATATTCTACCAGCAATTTTTCGAGATGGCAGGCCGGCTTCCCGAATACCAACAATTCGACTTCTCTCGAACCCAGTTAGCTGTCGATAATTTGCATTTCTGCGCACTCTAGACATGATAAACAATGGTCAATTCTTGTAAGGCAACGTTTAAAACTACTGCACTCGAATGAATTGTATATTCTGATATCGGAATGGACGGTCTCATCCAGAACTTACAGCAATAGAATCATTGAATAAAAAAATGAATGCTCAGCTGATAGCGCTCAAATTCTAATCTTGTATTAAGACTTTTATGATAAACATGTACGTACAATATTTTTGAAATATAACAATATTTACTGGGTGTTCGGGTTTCTATGTCACTGTGTATATATCTTCGAAATTAGTTATTTGGATATTCCCTCAATTATTTCTGAATATGCAACTTTCCGGTTCTCAACAATGTATCATCTATATAGTATATTCAAAATAGCTACTACCACATCCTGTAAAATATTTCTTATCAATGCTCTTCTTGTAATTTCGTTCAAGTACACACCACATGTTCTCACAGTGTCTAGAGTCTAGACCCTACTTTTCTATATCTACCGCTATCACGACCGGCATTTGTTTATTTTTTTGTCCTTATTCAAATGTACTATTTTCCTCTATCCACAATACAAGCAACCAGTTATATAGAACCATTTGTTCTCCATTTAATTTCTCGGTCACAATTGTTGTCACAGTTCCTTAATGCTTTATTTAAATTTGTGTAGAATCTGTAGTTTGTTAAGATATTTCAGTCGATATTTACAAAAACAGTTCTCTATGCTGAACAAATAAATATTTTATTATACACTAAAACTATACAGCGTGTTGAATATTGGACAAAGGATTGACTATTTGTTTGATTTTAGCATTTTCTGATTTTTCAAAGGTTTCTACTACCACTGCGCGTCGGTAAAGCGATTCAATATATCTCTATTAAAACTAGTATGCATCTTTAGCTGTTCATGAACTGGTTCACGTGCTGCCGGAACAAACTTCCAATTTCACGTTAAGATCTCGGTACTCCTTATATTACACTTTTTTTAGATGACTGTCGTTTTGATGCTCCCCTCCCGGGATCTTCGCTAAAATTCATCTGTCTACCTTCAGAGGACCTTATACATTTTAAAGGGGCCTTGGGACCAGAATTGTGACAAATTGTTTATACATCAAATGAAAGCTATGGAAAAGGGAATTAATTTTGTCAATCGACACAAGTGTCAGATCCGTTGCGAAATGATAGTTATGGCCATCTGAAGGTTGACATTTTAACATGTTTATCGTATTATATCTCTTAAACTACCCCTGTGGCCAACACTTTTGGGTAACTCATTCAATAGCCCTAACATAGTAGAGTATTGATAGAAGCCGCACACTTCTCCAACCAAGTGCGGATCATTAGATACTCGCCCTCAAAGAGGGACACCTTGACAAGGGTGACTTTACGAGTTTGAACCTATACGAACCCCCTGTGATTACAACTTTTCTATACCTCATTCGATAGCCACGTTATAGTACAGCATTGCTGGAAACCACACACTTCTCTAACTGAGTGCGGATTAATAGATGTTAGACCTCAAAAATGGAAACTTAAGGAAGGGCGACTTATGTCACAAGTATCATGTTGTTTAAAATACGTGAATAGCAACTTATTAACAATGATGATGTAATATTATGTATCACATTTTATTTATGTCATTAATGTTATGTGATATTCTCGCTTTTATATTTCCATGAAATATCAATGATATTATGTGTGGGCGGTGGCCTTTTTAAGCTTAATAAAGTCCTTACTACTTCTACTACTACTACACATATTCAATGCCTCATTTTTCGTTAGTCCTATTTTCGTATAATATACTAGAAATTACATTTCTATACAGGTGTGAAGATAAAGAGGAAGTGGTGGACCAGCATACTCTAATAACATCCATGTCATGTAAATAAAACACATTTTTGATGTACACGATAATACTTGAATTCGCAGTTACATACACATCCTATGAACTACTTTTTAGCAACTTCCTATAGGAAACATTCATACGATGTTAATTTGTATACTTCTCACTAATATCACATACATAAAGTTACTGTAATATTACAAATTAGCATGTTTCTAAGATGATCACATGTTGCAGTTACTTTTACATCTTTCGAAATAATTTTTAGTTACTTCCTTCGATTACTTCTGTACGATGTTAGTTCATAAAACTCTCAGTAATATCTCATACTAAACATCACAGTAACATAAAAAAAGAAGAAAACAGAAGAGGAACTGAGGAACGAAACAAACAGTACATAGTTATCTGTGGAAACAAATGACAAGTATGAAATGGCGGATGGTTTTCAGTTTTGTGTTATATTTTATTTGCAGGAAGCACATTTTTTGCAAGAAGTACTTGAATGACAATAAAATGGTCTTCGTTTTCGTTAGTTCCTATTTAGCTACAGTTTCTATACTTAGTTATAATTCTTGTTATAATGGACGAACAACAGTTGTTATCGGTAAGTATCTATTCCAAAATCATAATTATTAAACCTTTATACTAATTCAATACCTTAATCGGCTATTGTACATTGAAATTCCAGGTGGCGAAATTGTACACTAACATTATATAATAGAGTTTACAAAATAAGGGTTTTTTGAACTTTTAAAATATTTTAGTTAGTGAGTATATTTTAAAAACGATTCACAATATTTCAAATCCTACATACGCCCTACAAAAAACTTAATATTGCAATAGGGTAGATACTATTATTAATAATAAAACATGCTCATATGTTGGCAGATATTTGAATCTAGAAGAAAATATTTTCAATGTTGAAGATGTTTCAGAAGCTGCTTACATAAATAAAATAAAAAACAAATAGTTGGTAATTATGTAAAAAAAGGGGAGTAACTATTTCAGATAGTCTGATACAGACATTGTATTAAACAGTATAAAAAATATTGAATCAAGTATCTCTAGTTCTAGTTTTTGTAGTAGTAGTCATGGCCATCAATGTAGTTTTGCAGGTTTAGAAAATTTCAACATTAATACTAACAATTCTTGTGAACAATTAGAGACTGTTTAAGACTTTAAAAACAGAAATATCTGTTAAAAAGCTCATTTCCATTTGAAAATACACTGAATACAATAAATAAGCTGTAGGTGTCTCTTACAATGGTACCTATATTAATCTAGTTGAAGAATATGTAACTTATGACACTGAATGCCCCAGTCAACAAACAGAACTCAATTATTTATTATTGTAGAAACACAGCTATTGAATACTTAATCGGATACAATTAATTATAAACTCATTTAACTTGATAATGTGTTCATATCTCTTCTACATAAGTAGTTTTTTGTATACAGTGTATTAATAATGCTTAGTTTTCATTAAGTTACAATTCCACGATGTTAATATACAATATGTTCCAAGATGAACATAACAAAATGAGAATAGTATATTATTTTATACAGAAAAGAAGTATGAATTTTCATGGCAAACCTGAATTTACCTGCCAAACGGAGTGAGGCATGTAATAGAAGATAAATCATGAAAAGTCACTTCTCGAAATAAAATGTTATTATTCCTTTGAAGAACCCCGCATGTATCTTATGGAAAATGGGTCCTAGTCAATTGGCTGAAAATCAAGTTTGATGTAGTTTATGATGATCGATCAAAGGTCTCCATGGGCACAATTTGATCTAAAGTAATTGTTTTATTAGCTGCTGTTCAGAACACCTTTAAATGTTTCACAGATAAGGATTTTGAAGTGTACGTTATGGAATGGTTGAGGCACTCGAAACAGCGACTCTTGCGTGAGAAAAAGTAACCGTAAGTAATCGATAGAATTCTCTTTAATCAGATTGGATTTCTGTTGATTTAACGTAATGTTTCATAAAATCTTTATGGTGTAAAATTTTTATTAGTTTTAATATAATTAAAAAATTATTCTAATAACTTTCCTGTAAACTGGCTGTAATGTATTGTAATGTTTTTCTAATTTATTTAAACAATAAACGGGTGTGATCAATTTTAAACACACGGTATGGCTACTTACTAATTCACTAACACTTAATTCATATGTACTTAACTAATCACTTAAATTTAATTTATATGCACACAAACTTAATTATTAATTTATATCAACACTTTTATATTCACTTATTTACTGTTTATTTGTCAAGATCACTTTATCAACTGCCTGGTCCGCTGATCGGTCCTTTTTATATACTAGTGCCTTTTGTACTAGAGAATTCTGGGCAGCGGCGTACACAAAACAATTGGTTCTGGCCTTTTCTAGATAACTCTGGTCACAAAAACAATGTTTACATAAGATAAGTCGTAAACAGTGCTTATCCGCCAACTTTTATACCTGGCTTAGACAGAGTCGGTTTTAGGGACTATACCAGGGTGCTGTTTTTAACATTACCCCCTCCTTAAATGGAAGTTCCTCCTGGAACTTTTGTGTAGCCGAGACTGGATGTTTAAATCGGCAACTGGCACAATTTCTATACTTTTCGATCTTATGGAAAAGGCAGGGCACCGTCTTCATCGGATACTGATAACGGGGGTTGTAGCTGCAAATTAATATCTGGACACCGGTATCTTGAAAGGTAATCTCTACCATGTTTCTGATGATTCGCCAATCCAACTGGTTACTCGCTATCTTATGCATAGCCAGTTTCTTCACGTTGGATTCCAAAACATGGTCTCGGAGGTTTCGAAGTGCTTCCCACACATCGCGGTAGGTAGATCGATCTTGGAATTCATTTTTAGTTACCACGTAGAAGACGTACCGCGAATTATGTTTCGGTTTCAGTGTCTTGCCAGGGGCTGGAATCTGGTCTTCAAGTTTTTCTAATTGCCTGAACTTCTTCCGAAAGACGGCTGCCAACCCTCGTGCGTTCTTGATACGGGCGGGGATGTTGTATGCCAGTGAATAATCTTCCGGGAGAGTGAACAGATCTTGTTGTTGTTCCGAAGTGACTCCATATCTAGCTTTCCCGGTACCTACATACGTGCCCATAAATTCCTCGAAGGTAGGGTCAGACACATCTCGAATAAGGTTTACTCCTTCCTCCAGGTCATGGTCTCCTTCGAATGGCGCTAATCGGTTTTGGTGAACTACTTTTGATTTTCCGTTGGGAATCTTGCTTATGCGATATATAACATCATTGATCCTTTTCTTGATTAAGTATGGACCATTACTCGTAGCACAAATCGTACATTTCTTACACCAGTCCTTCACATCGTCGGAGCTATTCATCCAATAAAACCTACCTTTCACGGACTCGCTGAAGGGTTTTCTTCACTCCCAGATGACCTCCCGATGGACTGTCGTGTAACTTCTTCAGTACCTCAGCTACTCTGGTTCTCGGGATAACTAGCTGTCTCCTCATCTCGGAACCATCATCGTTTTCAAGGACTCTTTTCAACAGCCCTTCTTCCAGGACAAGAGAGTCCCACTGAGCCCAATGCGCCTTGAGTTTCGGTGAAAGCTTTGACACTTCTTGCCAGGTAGGTCGCCGATTTTCTTTCTTCCATTGCGGGATCATCTTCAGGTGAGGATCATTCTCCTGATCTTCTCTGATCCTGGTGGGTGACCATTCCTCGTTGACTACAGTAGTTCTTGAAACTGCAGCTTCCCTAGATTCCACCTTGTTGCAGTGGAAGGAGTCTGTTGGGCACGGCCGTCTGGACAGGGAGTCGGCATTTCGGTGACTCACTCCAGCTCGATGTTCGATGTTGAAATCATATTCTTGAAGTTCTCTCCTTGTGATGCAGTAATTTCGTTCTGGTTTGGAGAGGACTTTACTGAAATATCCCAGCACTCTTTCTTGCCCTCCTTGGATCTGTGAGAGCACTCCACCAATTTCTACGTTGCTTGCGTCAGTCTCAAGAATAAAGTCTCCCTCTGGTAATGGATATCCTAGTATCGGCGCCGAGGTTAAACGCCTCTTCAAGGTTTCAAAAACCGTTTGACAGTCTTCGTCCCATTGGAAAGCTCTTGCTTCTTCTGTGAGTCGCGTTAGAGGCTTGGCAATATCTCCAAACTTCCTGATAAATCTTTTATAATACGTGCAAAGTCCAAGGAAACTCCTAATTTGAAGTTTGTCGGTTGGTTGCGGCCATTGCTGAATGGAAGCAATTTTCTCTGGATCCACCGCCACTCCTTCATTGCTCACTATATGACCTAGATAGTTGACTCGGTTTTGGAACAGCTGACATTTCTTCGGGTTTAACATGAGCTGGGCAGCTTGGAGTCGTTTGAATACGTCTTCCATATTCTTCAGATGTTCGTCAAATGTCTTCCAAATAGACCAGGCTTACACAAAACAATTGGTTCTGGCATTTTCTAGATAACTCTGGTCACAAAAACAATGTTTACATAAGATAAGTCGTAAACAGTTATAAAAACACAGTGCGTATCCGCCATAATTTTAACTTTTATACCTGGCTTAGACAGAGTCGGTTTTAGGGACTATACCAGGGTGCTGTTTCGTAACAGTATGTGTATCCGTTAAACTTTATTAATCCAGTTTCAAAGTATGTTACGTTATGGCAACTACAGATTAATAGACCCTTCTTTTATTTCTTGCTTTCACTGAATGCGTTCATAGTTTCCACTTTCCACACTTGTTATGTAATATGCTTACACAATTTTTTTTTAGGTTAGATTCCTGGACGAGATATTTTTTTTTTCTAAATTTTTACCTGTTTTTTTCAAATTTACTGTACTATTCATTAATAGTGATTAAACGTTTTAAATCCTTTATTGCTTTTTTGCTATTTTATTTTAAATGTACAGGATGAACAACTAACAACGACTGTAGGCCACATCTCAGAAAAGAATCATGGTACAACTTTCAAAAAAATTACCTTTAGGTAAGTGATCCTGAAAAATTGCTGGGAAATATTTTGCAGTCTCTAACATATCCGCTAGGGGTGGAATGAACACTCGAAAACATAATACTCCAAGAAAACATACTAAAGGTGTCCTAAAATACAATTTTTGAAATCTTGATAAGATTATAAAAAAATTTAATTAAGGAGATTTTTTGCTATTATTCTTCAAATAACGGTTGGGGAACGTTCAACCTCAATAACAAATGTATAACTTTTCCGTTTTTTAACCGATATTAATGATTTTAGCTGCATTTAAAAGAGTTTTTCTGTTTAATAAGATTGATAACAGAATTAGATAATTTTGTATCCACTCGGAAATTTAAAATGTAAATTGAAACATTTTTTCAATTTTTATATCTGATATCGTAAATCTTATATCTTGGAACAGATTCCTATTTTTTTAACCCATTTTCATCAGAATTTAAAAAATGCCTCATTACATTTGAAATTTCCGAGAAAAATGGGAAAATTGTCGACTTTTTCACATAGCGTTGACAATTTTGTTATTTTTGTTAAGCATATCTTATTAAAGAGGAAAAACTCTTAAATGACGCCAAAAACATTGATATCGATTAAAAAACAAAAAAGTGTTACATTTGTTTTCAGGTAGAATCTTCCCCCAGCCCTTAATTGAAGAATAGGGACAAAAAGTCCCTAACTACATTTTTTTCATAATCTCAACCATATATTAAAAATTATATTTCTAGGATACCTTTAGTATGTCTTTTTTGGAGATAATATGTTCATTCCACCCCATAGCAGATATTTTAGGAACTCAAAAATATTTTCCAGCGATTTTTCAGGTTCATTTTCCTGAAGGTATTTTTTTTAAATTGTACCATGACTATTTTTTGAAATATTGCTGACGGCCGGCGTTCTTAGTTGTGCACCCTGAATTTGCTGATTAGGCACAGAAACATCTATAGGATGTAATCTAGAATGTTTGAGGTATATTATTCAGAGGTTTAAGTAATATCCATACGACATCTAAGAGAATACACTGTATTGTTTTTGAAATGTCGCATTTAGATCCTTGATAAGATGTTATTTTTTAGACGTTGCATTAACATCGACAAGATGTTAAGAAGCATTTTAGAATCTAACAGAAATGTTGTTTTTAGTTCGTTATAAAGACTTCCTTTTGAGGAAGTTCTAGTAACATCACAGTAATGTAAAAAGGAAGAACATTATCAAAATGTGATGTTGAATTAACATAACTGTAATATTTATTTGCATAGTGGGTATCATACAGCTGTAATCGTGGATGGAATTTTTCAGATTAGAAAAGTGACTCCTCCCAAGGTGTCCATATTTGAGGGCGAGTATCCACTGATCCGCACTTGGTTGGGGAAGTGTGCGGTTTCTATGAATACTCTACTACGATAGGGTTATCGAATAAGGTACATAAAAGTTGTGGCCACAAGGGATCTTATAGATGTAATTATAGATGGGATTTTTTCAAACTTAGAAAGTCGTCCTTCCCAAGGAATCCCTCTTTAAGGGCTAGTATATACTGATCCCCACTTGGTTGGAGATGTATGGGGTTCCTAGCAATACTCTACTACTTTAGGGCTATCGAATGAGGTATAGGAAAGTTTTGACCAAAGTGGCAATTTAAGAGATATAATACGACAAACATTTTGCCCTATCTAAACGTATGTTAAAATGTCAACCTTCAGATGGCCATAACCACCATTCCGCAACGGATTTGATACTTGTGCCCATTGATAAAATTAATCCCATTACCCATAGCTTTCATTTGGTGTGTGAACAATTTGTAACCCTTCGGGGGCCAGTGCCCCTTTAAAATGTATAAGGTCTTTTTCCATACCAGCAAGATATTATCGACACTGATTACAAAACCCAGAAACCACTTCGGCGAAAGTTCATTATAGAGATTAATGTTTCCAAAAATTATTCAGTTTTTATTGTCGCGCTATTTTTTCAATAACTTAACCCTAATACTTTGATTTAGGTAGGGTAAGGTGGGCAAATAGGCAAATACCGGTCAGATGGACAATTCCGGTCAGACCTTGAAAATGAATATTACTAGGTTTGGCAACAATGCAATGTGGCCCCAAATATGCCAGCTGACCTACGATTTTCGACAGCCGATTGATATTGAGTTTGTGTTAAAACTTTGGTTAGTGCAGATCACCACGTGTTTTCGGCAATTCTGATGTAAGATTTACGGTAAGTGAAATAAGGTTTGGTGCTTAGAGTAATAATAAACATAGAGAGGGCTATTCATTCATAAACACGTTCATTTTTGCGGCCAACAATTCTAAACGCCAATAGTGAAATAATGAATGAATTACAAAAAGTGGGGATGGTATTGTAGATAAATAGCGTTGCTAATTTCGGTTTGGAGATAAAATCCTTCTCTCTTTTCATAAAAACTTAGTTGATACATAGAGGTTGACTCTTAAATGTCCTATGAAAAAATATAATAAAAAACATTTTATTCTCATAAAAAAATGACCCATTAGAAAAATTGTTACGGGCGGGTAATTCCGGTCAACACAGGTGGGTAATACCGGTCAAGTGACCGGCATTACCCACTGTTTATGTTAATGGTTATTTCATTTTTAATTGTCTTCACAGATGTCTCGAAATCGAAAAAGATTAACTGGTAAAGCAAAATGGACCAGAGATAATTTGAAGCAAGCGATAGAAGATATTCCAAATGGAACGAGTATAAGACAAGCTTCAAAAAAATACGCAATTCCATTTGCAACGCTACAAGAAAGAGTAAAAAATAAAAAAGACTCAGCACCTATAATGGGAAGAAACCCTGTGTTTTCAACTGAACAGGAACTGGAAATTGCTAATCAAATTAAACACTTGGCGTCCATTTTTTACGGTGCTACCACAAAAGAACTAAGAAGGTTTGTTTTTGAGTTTGCTGAGAGAAACCATATTATACATAATTTTAACGCAACGCAAAGGCTGGCTGGAAAAGACTGGCTGAGAAGTTTCATCAGACGCAACCCCACCATATCAGTGCAAAAAGCTGAGGCTACCAGTCTAAATCGTCTGACTGATTTCAACAAGGATGACATAGCTAGATTTTATAAACTGGTAGAAGAAGTGATGTCAAAATATAACTTTCCCCCTAGCAAAATATATAACGCTGATGAAATGGGAATCGCAATTGTCCAGGATCCAGGAAAGATACTCGCAACCAAAGGACAAAAAAGAGTTGGTGTGGTAACTAGCGGCGAAAGAGGCCGAAATATTACCGTCATGTGTGCTATGAATGCTGCAGGGGGATTTGTTCCGCCCATGTTATCTTCCCCAGAAAGAGACTGAGCCCTCTCCTGGAAAAAGATAAACCTGCAGAAGCTCTTTATAAATGTTCACTGAATGGCTGGATCGATAAAAATATTTTTTGTGACTGTTTAACGCACTTTAGAAATCACGCTAAACCCACGAAAGACGAGCCGGTTTTATTAATTGTAGAGAACCACTCCAGCCATATTTCTTTGAAGTCGTACGAGTTTTGCAAAGAAAATCATATTGTTATGGTATCAATTCCACCACACAGTTCACATAAAATACAGCCATTAGATGTGGTCTTCTACGGTCCCCTGAAAGCCGAATACAGAAATCAGTGCAATTTATTTATGAAGACGCAGTTGATAAAAAGTATCACTCCTTATGTTGTAGCGTCTTTATTCAATAAAGCTTATTCAACTGTGGCTACAATTAGCAAAAGAGAAGCTGGTTTCAGAAGCGTTGGTTTCTATCCTCTTAACTGCAACGTTTTTAATGAACAAGACTTTTTGCCTTCCGAGTTATTGAATCAGGACGTCATTGCCATACAAGATAACGAAGCTGATATGTCTTTCAGCAATGATCCCCAAGCTGTAGCAAGCGATGATGCTCTACCAAAGACTTCTACAAATAAAGAGAAACACGAAATTCCTTCAACTTCTCCAGGATTTCTCTCTTTCCAACAAATTCTTCCCGTTCCTAAACTAGCAGAGAAAAATAAGAGAGCGGGCAGGCAAAAACGGCACGCGAAAATACTTACAGCTACACCATTGAAGAAAGAGTTGGAAGAAAAGGAGGCCAAGAAACAGGTAAAGCGAAAGAAGAAATTAAAGGTACAACCTTCTAAAATGAATCTTGATGAAAAAACGAATAATTTAAGAAATAAGAGATAATCCCATAAAAGAAAATTATTTGATGAAAACTCATCAGATTCTGATGTTGATGTTCAATATGATGATAATAAAGATGAAGATGTCGATGAAGATATATGTTTGATATGTGATGATTATGGAAAGAATAATGAGCAGTGGTACAGATGTACCCTATGCGGAAGATGGGCACATTCTGAATGCAGTGGATGGAACACACCTGTAGGATACACATGTGATGAATGTCAGCCTTTTACTTAGATAGTTAGATTATTTTTGTTTTTATTTTATTTTTATTTCAATAAAAAATATGCTTATTTGAAGTTTACTTAATTATATTTAAAGCATTTTTCTGCTTGACCGGTATTGCCCGCATAAGTCACCGGAATTCCCCTATCTGTATGACAATGCCAAATTAACATTTTTTTTTTGTTATTATAAAAGTATAGAAAACATTTTGAAAGATTTTCAGATCATAAAAGTTTTTAAGTGCACTAGTGATTGCTATCTTAAAATTATTTGAAATTGCGACTTATTTTTTTTTCTTACAAAAAAAATTTTTCCTAAGTGACCGCCATTTGCCCACTTTACACTAATCTAGAAATGGATCATAATTTTAGTTGTTTAAAACACATCTAATTATAACACATTTCATTAATTATGGGAGTTTCTAGCTCCTCTTACTATTGAAGGGGCAAGTGAAAGAAGGTGGTAGGTAACAAAATGTTTTTCCGAGAAATATGAGGTTAAAGTTTATTAATTAGCATTTTTAGTAGACGTTATTATTTTAAATTATATTCATTTTATAAAATTAGAGGTATTAAAAGAACTGATCAGTTTTGTTTTTAGGCTTATTTCAAAATTAAATTGGGCTATTGTAGAGAGTAGCATGAGGTGACTTCGGACTAATTTCAATGGAGTTTTTCATTTTGTTGTTCCCTGATGCCAAAACAACTCCCTGTCCCAAAGGTTTGGATTAAATTAGATTTGTTTGGACGGAGATGGTGCCGAAGTGTCCTCTACCACTGTAACCCCGTGACCTTGAGTGTGCTGTCTAGGCCAGTCCTTTTGATTAGCCCTGCGGCAGCCACGCCTTGTATATTAAAGTATAATTCAATTGTAAAATTTTGCTGTGTTGCATAATAATAATAAAATACTGTAATTTTTTTTTAACAATTCATTATATTTCTATAAGTAACAAATCAAAGGTAAAATAAAAAATAAACGGGTACCTCGACTTACAAAATAACGCCAACAAGGAAAACGTCTAAAATAAAAAAAAATCTCACAAAACCTTATCCGAGAACAAAAAATATCTGAATACATAATAAAAATCAGTCTTCCTCCATAGGAGGATATAAACATTGATTGCAAGATATTTTTTCTCGCAACGTTGTTTGCAAACAAACTGTTGGCACGAATCACAGGTAACCGCTGTTTTATTATTTTTATGTGGCACCGTCCAGTTCGATTTTGGTTCACCGTTCTGGGTGGATCTTCGGTAATTCGAAATTGTATTACATCTTTAGTAGTGTTGCCCAAATGCAAGAACAAGACGAGACTTAGCCAGTCTTGGTCTTGGTCTTGCGCCAATACACCTGGTCTTGGTCTTGGTCTTGGTATTGCGGTCCCAGTCTTGGTCTTGATCTTGCAGCAAGAGTCTCGCAAGTCTCTCAATTAGCTATTAGCCTATTGCTATTTATTAAACATGGTTAAAACATATAAAACACAAATTAAAGACATTAACTTGACTGTATTTTAAAGAACATTATCTGTCTAGAAAGAAATTGATAGACCCTCACCTCATATTAATTCATTTTATCAAGAATCAATACAATTTACTGAATTTACCATTTATTTAAATAAAAATACAACACAAGTTATATTAAAGAACACTACAGAATAGCTTTGACATTACTGTTACTTTATATTCATTCTTTTGACCAAGAATTAATACAATGTAACCATCTGGCTGACTCATCACTTAACCTATTTCTATGTTTTCTAATTACTAATGATGCTTTAGAAAACAATCTCTCTGCAGGTACTGAAGTTGCAGGTATTGAGAGAAAATCACGGGCCATCTTCGATAAAGCCGGATACTCTGTCTCATGCGTCCTCCACCACTCTAAAATGTCTTCGGAGCTGGCGGCTCTGGGTTTACTTAGGTACTCCTCCAACTCCAATTGAAATAAATACTATTTTTTATAGTCCATTATCTTAGATAGCCGCAAATCAAAGGATGCCGCATGTCATTGTAGCGTCCTGCTTTTCGCTCTTATACCTACCTTATTATTATAAGTTAGATTTTAAATTAGTTTGTGTTTTTCGGCCTGTAACTTTCAAACTATTAAGAAAATAAACATTTTCTCGGTAACATACTACATATAATTTTATTACACTTTATTCTATATAGTTTATTTTTCGTTTTTATTATTTTCATTTTATTTATTGTCATACTATATTTAATATATTATTTTTTATTTACTTATTCGGACTGCGTAAATTCCCCCTTCAACTAAAATGCACTGATTTCATTTATATCTGTACTTTACGTGTTCCTATTTTCTGCCTATTTTATTCTTCAAATTTTTATGTACTAGTACTTTCTTTTATTTTGTTTCGTTTGTTTTCTACGTGTCAATTTCTTGTATTATAAACTAAGCCTGTCCGCTCCCTAAAACGACACTCAGTACTAACTGCAAGACGCAAGAGTCTCGCAGGCTTAGTCTTGTTCTTGCTCAAATCTTGCATGGTCGGTCTTGGTCTTGGTCTTGCCTAAAATTACGCGGTCTTGGTCTTGGTCTTGGTCTTGCAAAATGCAAGAACAAGACCAAGACTGCAAGACCAAGACTGATTTTGGGCAACACTAATCTTTAGGGAGTGTAAGTATATTCGCTTGGTCTTTCAAATGATCCTCCATTAGGAATTTTCTCCTTAGTGGCGGTTTTCGTAGCTTAGTTTTATATATAACTACGGCATTTATTCCAGCTATATCTAAAATGCGGAAAAAATTGCTAATGGCCATCTTCTGGTAATCCTTTGTGTCGTGTATGTAGCACATTTTTGGTCAACTATATCGACGCCACAATTTGTTGAGTTGTAATCTAAAAGCATTAGTGGTTTCCCTGTATCCTCATCAATTTCGTCTGTATTCGTCATAGTAGAGAGCAACAGCACATACGAAACTAGAGACACGTTTCCTTGAAATCCTTATATAGAAGATCCAACAGTTCTTTCTTTATTTGGAAGGAATTGGGGAGGAATTTTTATTTTATTTTTTTCAATGTGCCAACAAGTGCCAGGCCATTCTGTAATAGATCTTCACCTAAAGGATAACTAGTGTAGTAGTTGTCAGTACTTACATTTCTGTTCCAATTTTTTATAGGATCGACTAAACGCTGTACTTTATCGAATAGTTTATTTGAAAACTTATAGGGTCCATCTCGTTTGTTCCACAATATATCTCAAACAGAAAGTTCATGTATACATTTCTAATAGCAGCAAATTTGTCTCCATTCTGCTTTTGATTAACTATGCTACGTAACACATTCATCACCCTAATATTGGCAAAAATACTAATCAAATTGACTTCTTAGATGATATATATAACAAAAATGCACATAACAAATTAATTCCAATTAAAATATTGTAATGTTTTTTCTTATTTATTTAAACAGTAAACGGGTGGGATAAACTTTAAACACACCGTATGGCTACTTACGAATTTATTTAAACACTAAACTAATCACTAACACTGAATTTATATACACTTATCTATTCACTTACATTCAATTTATAGGCACATAAACTTAATTATTAATGAATATCAACTCTTCACTCTTCGCTATTTCGGTGTATTCTTATTCATTTCACGAGATCACTTTATAAACTCCCCTTCTTCCTCTGGTCGGTCTTTTTTATATTAGTGCCTTTTTATCACAAAAACAAACGCCTTTCGACATATTTCTCGAATGTCGGCTCAATTTTTAAGAGACCTTCGGAGAACTTGTCTATAAAAACGGTCACAAAAGAATCCAATAGACCTTCTCAGAATTCGGCGCACTCGCCATTTTTTAACTCTGTTATCATAAGGTTACAGGACCGTACTTAGTATCTACTTCGGTGTGCGGGTTCGTAACAATATCAATTTTTTAAAAAAAATTACATAACATCTTTTTCCACTCGCCCCTTCAATTGTCAAACCTGAAATTTACGGATCCTTGCTATTGTATTTCGTCTTTTGTTTGCACTAACCTCTTTGTGATATCTTTTACCAATATTTTTGAAATTATTATAATTGTTAAGCCAACCTCCCAGTTTTTAAATTAGAGTCACTCTGTAATGTACACGAAACGATGATCCTATCCGAATGGCGTCATAAGATCCCAATCGTAGAAGACCTTATGGCAGGTACTTGTATTAAATAACAAAAAATATCATAGTGATCACACTTGTCTTGATAATTTTCATCATCATCTATAACATGCTCTGACTTGAATTACCAAAGATATTGCCGATACAATAAGACAAGTAAAGGTTTTGTATTTCAAGTATACTGTATTTAGATCAAATTACCAATTAACAATGTACTTTAGATATAAATTTTCAAATATATTTTTCGTAAAAAGCTTCAGCATTTTTATGATAGGTGTATGGTGGTGTTAGTGCAGCCTACAAGCTTAGCTACTGGAATATCAGTGATTCAAATATAGTCTAGTTAGACGCTGCATAATTTCTTTCTGATGCTGATTTGCGTCTATTTTTTAATTGAATGTACCATGAAAAGTTATTTGTGGTGGTTTAGAGTCATATATAGTAATAGTTTACATTTCTAATATATGTACCATGAAAAGTTATTAGTGGTCGTTTAGAGAGATCACTTAAGTTGCCTCTCCTCCCTCGGAAATTGTCATTAAGGAGGCCAATTTTATATAATGAGGTTTAAATAAGTTGGTTGAGGGGTGATTCTGTTGGTAGCGCATAATAGTGCATAAAAAGTGGATATGAGGTTTAACTAAGTAAGGGAAGGAGGGATTTTCGTTTAACTAATTAGGGGGAGAAATAGCTGTAGTCTCTCGGGGAATGTGGTGTGATGAACATCGTTCATGGAGCATATTGGTGCATTGGGAGTGCATTACGACCATATATGTTTTTTTTGAAAAAATCTATCGGGGAGCGGCAACTTAACTGTCCTCTCTTAGAGTCTACATTATACAACTCCCTGCCAAAAATTTGAAGACCTCCATGTAAGTTATATGCCAATAATTGTTATTTCTTTAGTCACTTCCCACAGAAATAATAATTGGTTTTGTTGTTTCCTCTATTGACATATCAAATTTTCAGAATTTCTCTTCCTCTGCTATGACATGTCTTATAGCGTTTTGCCAATTATCCGGTGAAATTTTTGAGATGGAGTCACATAATAGTTGAGGAACATTTTGAAGTTTAAATGTTGGATTATTTCTCGCGACATATTCCTTTATTTGAGCCCAAATTCGTTCAGTGGGGTTAAGTTCACAGCGATAAGGTTGTAACCGCAACACTTTAACTCCATGTTCCTTCCTTTGCTATTTCATGTATACTATACTTAAATGTTGATTAATGATGTTTACTTAACTGCAATAGCTCTTTTTTGAGTTATCCTTGTTCTATTAACCCTTTTTGCACTTGGGATAATAGATGGAATGGAAAGTTTTTATTGTTAACTGTTTTGCTCGAAGGACCGTTTATTTTATTCACTATATGTTGTAGGATTATGATGGATGAAGAAATCAAACAATTATTTCACTTTCATGTTACTAAATTGTATGACGTTATAAAGTGTTATTTTGCATGAACAACTAAGAATCTCACTAGATCATACGCGATTTGCACTTTGATTATTTGTCACATAATCTGCTGGAGTAATGAATGATTAATGACACATGTGGTTTACCAGGACAAACGCCGGGTGCTCTTATAACATGAGTACCATTATTACGACGGTTAAATGATGAAGATTGAGTGAATGAAAACGACGAATACTCAGTGTGTATTAGTTTACTGAATTAAAACAGATGACCTAGTTTTTTAATTTTGAGTGAATTTACATCATGTGAATATAATTTTACACCCTTACAATAGGGTATTTTAATGTTTTTATTCGAATGACTCAATCATAACGATGGTTCTATCTTGAGTATTGTTTTTGATCAACTTGATGGCTTTGACAACTACTTTTTTAAATGACGACGGCTTTGATAATGGCTTAACAGCCGAAAGCGCTTAGCCTGAAAGTAATAAACTAATACACACTGAGTATTCGTCGTTTTCATTCACTCAATTTGCATCTAGTGTGTACACCATATCCACAGGCATTTCTAAATGATGAAGAGGCAAAATGTAAGGTATCTGGCATATTTATATGTCAGTTAACGTGGTTGCGAGGAAGGAGAAAAATATTAGGATTTGACCAATGGGATAAAAGATTTTGAAACGTAACGGTCAGATACAGCGAGTGAAAATTTACAGTTTTTTGTGGCCTGAAAAGGTTTGGTAGATACAGATAACGGAGTTTGGAAGAGGGTTTTTATGAAGCGATAAGGTGTCGAGCACTTTGAAATATTCATTGGAATTTCAGAAAACGATATTTATCTGTATTTCTTATGTGGTGGTAATGTTAAAATGAATTTTTTGTTGATATAAAGAGATATTAAATGTTGAAAAGATTGATATATTTCGTTATGTGTTTTGGGCAGAATATGTGAATTGTGTTATACCGGGGAAGTTGAAATTAAAAATCACAGGAGAATTTGGTATTTAAATCAAATTCGAACAATCCTTCTTCTGCGTTGAGGGCTACTTAAATTGATATTGAATTGTAAATATTTTTTACCTGTACCTGTAATGACTAGAAAATTTAAGACTAGAATTGAAATTGAATTGGTATTTTTTCAAATTTTAGAATGAAAACCAAAGATTTTATTATGCAACAAATAATGCTAAACATTTTATTTTAAATATTCTCAGTCACTCATTTATGATGTTATATTGGGGTTTACCCTCTGGGTCATAAAAATTGTGCTATCAGTCATTTTAAAATAAACTATAGTATAAAGTGGGACATTAATAAATTGCTTTTGAGGTGTTCTATTGTAGTCGCACAATGAGTCACGGCGCAATATTTATAAAACTTTGAATTCATCTTTTATAACAACAACTCGGAATTACGAAAAAAATCTATTGGCATCTCAGTGGTGTTTTGGAACGAATGATGTCACGCTGCTGACTTGACAAGTATTGGCTTTTTCGCGGAAAATTTGAAACGTTATTCAAAATATATGATTTTTAAGTCTTTAATCATATTCAAATAATAATAATAAAAATTTGCGGCTCTATTATGCAATAATGCACGGTTTAAAAATAGTCAACATCCGATTGTACTAAACGAATGTTATCGACACTACTCAGATCATTTTCCTGAAAAGTGAAAAATTCATTAATTCACAATCAAAAATATATTGGTAATATTTTACTCACAGTGTATAATACAGTGGGGAAACCACTTATGGAATAAAATTGTTTATCTCCTCATTTTCGAACACTATAATGTGTCTCATACCTTACCCAGCCATGCGCTGCTCTGGATGGGTGGACTATTTACTTCCCTAGCCTGTCGTGGGATTAAGATGAGCACAAACTTAAACGCAAATCCAAATTAAAAGGGCGAAGGTAAAGGCAAACCTAAGGCCGGCACCAGCTACAGAGCAAACTCCTTGGAGAATATTGGCAACCTGACAGAGAAATAGCTCCAAGAAGTATGTTGTGCAAAGACACGGCGAGCAACGAGAGAGTGGAGTTCGTCAGTGAAGACCCTGAAGCCCAGTTGACGATCGAGAGGATTGAAGGAATCTAAGCTGCAATCTCGAAGGCTCACGAGAACATCTCTGAAAATGTCCCACAGGTGCGTTTAGGAAAAAGCAACCACAGGCCGGGATACTTTGAAATCACATACGCGGACAAAACCAATGCGGAGTGGATAAGTAATACGGTGCCCTGGGAGGTCGCAGTGTTAAAGGCACTAACATACGAGGACCTACCAATGAAAGCCAGTGACCTGCACTGTTTTTATCCCAGACGAAAAGGAAGAGAAGAGAGACTGCCTGTCAGAAGAATCGTCAAGAAGCTTTAGGGTGGGTAATAGAGGCCTGAACAAAAGCCTTTGGAAGTCCTGGGGCTCAGTCCGAATGGACAACTATCAACTCTGGACCTTCTCTATGGTCAAACAGTCCCTTGAAGGTCTAGAAAATATTAACAAGAGCTTCGGCTTTGAAAAGCAGAACGAAACAGGATAAGAATTCTAAAGACGACGTCCAGCAAACCATCGTGGATTCTAAGGCCAACAGGTCAAAGGCCAACGAGAAGGTAACGGCGGAGGAGGAAACGGAAGCCGGCACCGAGGTGACCGCTACTTAAAGTGGCATCAGTCCGCTGAAAAGGCAGTTAGTCTACCAGCAAAAGGACGATGCCGTGAAACAGGAGCAGCTGCTCTTCTAGTCCATCTCCATAAAAAATGGATATCATAAAGGTAACTCAAATAAATCTTCACCACGCCAAGGCTTCTTCAGCTATGCTGTGTAGAAGGTTTCCAATAAGAAGGCCTCGACATCGCTCTTATACAAGAACCATTGCTGAACAACGGAGCCATCAATGGAGTAAACCTGCCCGGAAATAAGTTACTATATCACGCAGAGGCTAACAATCCAAGAGCCTGTATGTTATACATTTGTAAGCTCTACTCCAGCGACTTTGTTACAACATAAGCAATGGTAAAAATAGCAGGGGAAGAGACCAAGTCCTGGGTTGTCTGCTATGTCTACTTCCTGGAGAAGAGAGGACCTGTCCCACGCGACTAATGGACGTTGTTGCCTACTGCAGAGGAAGAAGACTACAAATATTCATCGGAAACGACGTAAACGCCCATCACACTATCTGGGGAAGTGCCAACCCCAATGGTAGAGGTGAGTCCTTGCATGAATTTATTATGGATGAAGGGTTAGAAATAGCTAATATAGGTGCACAACCCATGTTCGTGACGTCGGTCAGGCAAGAGGTTTTTGGACCTCGTCTTCTGCAGCCACGATATCAGCGATAATATTACGAATTGGCAAAACAGCCCTTGAGGAGTCTCTCAGATGGGGACGGCAACCGTTTCCACGATGAAGGGCCTTGACCTGGCAGTAGAACAATTGAATGACGCAATACAAATGGCCTATCATTCCGGAACAAACAAGGCAGGAAAGAAGGAAGACGGTCCGGTGGAACAATAATATGAAGGGTCTTAGATCCGAGATGATAAGGCTATTCAACCAGGACTGGCATACATATAGGGCAAAACTCACGCAGTACAACAAGGAGATCCGCGAAGTAAATATGAAATCTTGGCAGCGTTTCTGTGAGGAGATTACGGAAACGCCATGGTTCACAGAGTCATTGTAGGGAATGTACTGCGGGCACTCTTGGCCCCCTAAAAATATAGGACGTGGCATATACGAGCACAAATAAGGAAAGCTTAGGACTGTTAATCAGTACCCACTTTCCAGTATCATCCATAATTGATAGGCCGATAGAACAAGTCCAGAGGCCCAGAAAACCGCTAAAGTTGAACTGGAACATGGTAAATGAATTGGTAACGTATGAGAGAATCGAATGGACCATAGGCGAGTTCCATCCCTTAAAATCGCCAGGCCCAGATTCAATTTTCCCAACGCTGCTTCAGAAAGGTCAGGACCATATTACTGCCACACCTATGCAAAATGTTCAGAGCATGTATCTCTTGGGATCAAATACCAGTAGTATGGTAAAAGACGATGGTAGTATATCTGCCAAAGATCGGCAGGATTTCAGACCAAACGCCCAAGTCATATACCTGTCCGCATTCTTAGATAAAGCACTATAGATACGTCGATGGACATATTCGGGACCACACATTGTCACTATTTCCGCTGAGCGCACCCCAATACGCCAATTAACCAGGAAAGTGTACAAACTCCGCGTTGGATAATCTCAACAGACTCCTGACAAAGTCAATTGATGACAAAGAGGTGGCACTAGGCGCGTTCCTGGACATAGAAAGGGGACGTACAACAAAGTTCGAATAACTCGAGTAATGATAGCGTTGACGCGTAGAAACATTCCGCACACCATATACAACTGGATAGTGCGAAGACATAGTAGAAGCAAACGTGGGAAGGGGCGTCCCACAGGGACGTGTTCTATCGCCACTATACTGGTAGGTCGTAATCGACGATCTCCTGGCAAAAATGGCCAATGTGAGATTTAACTGCCTAGGCTATACGGATGACACAGTGCTAGTAATCAAAGGCAGGAACTTAGAATATGTTTCAGAAAGATCGCAAAACACGCTGAACATAGTAGACAATGCAGCAGGGACGAATGTTTATCGGTGAATCCACAGAAAACCGTTATTGTCCCCGTCACAAGATTCCCCAAGCTCAACAACGTGGAAATCCCCTTCTCAAAAAAGGTCAATTGCCTGGGACTCCAAAAGGCAAAAATTGCCCTTGGGAGATGCAGGATGCTTTGTGGAAAAAGCTAGAGAATCAACCAAAAGATGAACCTATGGCTATATAAAATGGTAATAGCACCTATAATAACGTATAGTTCGGTTGCCTGGGGCGCAAAGGTCACGCAGACTGTAACAATCAGAGAACTTCAAAGTGTGCAAAGGCTGGCATCCTATGCATAACGGGCGCCATGAAAACAACTACAACTGCCTACTGTGCTACTAAATCTGCCGCCTTTACATATACACATACAAAGAGAAGTAAAGATGGTACTGTACAGACTTAAATAAGGCCAAAGTCCAATTATAGAACATCAAAGGCCCATGAGCTGGAAAATAGAGGAGGATCAGGAGGTAAATTTCTTGTATGAGATGCCTTCAGACAAAACAACTCCTGTTTGCATCTTCAGCAGTCACTTTCGGACTGCCATACCAGACTGGAAGGAAAACCCTCCAATCAAATCAAATCCGGTATTCCGATGGCTCCAAGATCAACAAGTGGGTCGGAGCTGGATCTACGGAGACAGACTGAGGCTGAAAGTATCCATAAGCTTCGGACAGTACGTCACGGTGTTTCAGGCAGAAATCGCCGCAATAATGCACTGTGCCCTGTGGATAAAACAAAAAGAGGTTGTTATTTACTGGGACATCCAAGCGGCCCTAAAGGCAATCAGCTCCCAGAAGATCAGTTCGAAATTGATTAGGGACTATATACACGCCCCTGGGGAAGTGAGCTTGTCTAACAAACGTACTATAGCCAGGGTACCAGGTCATGACGGCCACCTAGGATACGAGGGGCCGATGATTTAGCCAAAGCCGACTCGGCCACAGAGATGATTAGCCCAAAAACAGTCTGCTGCATCTCAGCAGACTTTTCAAAACAGCGATTATAAACCGGATAGACAGGCAGTTTCAGAGCTAATAGCTGCAAACACACGGACAACGACAGGCAAAGCATTCCATTAAACACTGCTCACCTAGACCTAGACCGCAGACTCTAAGATCGGATTGGAGAAATCACAATAAATCAGATATGGTTGCAGTGGTGAAGGATGCTTCAGCGCCATCTCCGTTCAAACAAATCTACAATCTCGGTTAACCCTTAATTAGGCGCATGGGGTCAGGGCCACTTGAAATTGAAAAAAAATGATTTTTACACTCCCCGCGAGGTACGCAAATTAGTCGCGTCTAGAACATCAACGCATGCGCACTTATCGCTGCTCTCTAGAGCGGTCACTCCATGCAACAAGTTTCGTTACATTTTTTGGCGGAGGTAAGTTTTTGCTTTTGTGTTTTCTTTTAGTTTATATTATATAATATATATATTATATAATATATATATATATATATATATACATTAAATGTTAATATATATATATATATACAGGGTGTCCCGGGACTAATGGGAAAAAAGTCAGGAGCGTATAATCCGAGCCAAAATAATGTTAGTACTTCATATAAACTTTTTTTATGCAGGCCCTCGTTTCCGAGTTATAGGCCTCTAAAGTTTTAATTTTGAATTTGGTTTTTATTTTTATTTTTTGTACTAGTTATTTGATCTTTATAAAATTTACGTCAAAGCTATAATGTACGTGTATGTTTATTTTGGAAAGGTAAACAGATTTATAGTAGTGTCTTGAAGCCAGAGACGGACTACTCGCAATGGTTAGTGATTCAAAAATTTTGCAGGGATGGCACACCCTATATGAAATTATCGAAATTAACTTCTCCACACATCCAGCTAACAAAAAGGTACTCTTGTTAGAATTCGATAAAATAAGCCGTTTGGCTAATATTTACAGTTTTATTAATGCACTACGTACCAATCAACGCATTCACCATTTTTGTACGTACACAACGAGATAAAACTAACTTATTAATACGATGTCCAAGATTTACCAACAGTACTACAAAAAAATAATTTAACGATAGCAGAAGATAAAAACATTACCGACTTATTAATTCGAAAGTTGATAAAAACTTTTTAAAAGTGTTTTTACCGTTTATCAAGTAACAATAGGATTAGTTGTCAAACGTTGTGTAGAATAGTTCGTAGTCAGTACTTGTCAATAATTCATAAGTCCTTAATTCACTTTTATTGAGTAGGCAGATAGGCATTTAATGTATGGACTGGCTTCTCGAAAGTGTTTAAACTGTTTAGAGGTGCCAGAAGGTTTTATGCAGAACATTTTGCAAACAGAGCATTGCCATACAGACGAATGTTTGAGCGTATTTATCTCAGGTTACGAGAAACAGGTATGAATAAGTACATGTAATTTTCCATGTATACAAAACAAAATCATAAATTTTAGGAAATCTATTGGCCAAAAAAGGTGGAGAAGGTCCAGTACGAAGCGTACGTACTGTGGCAGTTGAACAAGACTTAAATGCAGTTGATAATGAACCATCAACGAGTTTACGAAAATTATCAAGAGAACATAACGTCTCGAAATCAGTTGTTCATCGCGTCCTGAAAGAACAGCTGTTATATCCTTTACACATGAAAAAAGTACACAGTATGACAGTGGCTGATTATTTTACACGACTTGAGTACAGCCAGTGGTTTCTGCGACAACAACAAACAGACAATACATTTATTAGTAACGTTCCCTTTACGGACGAATCCGGTTTCACCAGAGATGGAGTCATTAATTCTCATAATATGTATTTATGGGATGATGTGAATCCACATGGCATTATCCAAACTAGGAACCAGCATACATTCATGGTTAATGTTTGGGCAGGAATAGTTGGCAATCATTTGATAGGGTCATACTTTATTGACGGTACTTTTACCGGTCAGAGATATTTGGAGTTTTTGCAAAATGAGTTATGGAACCTGTTTGATGATGTGCCATTACAAACTCGTTCATCGTTCATGCATGATGGGGCCCCTCCTCATTTCAGTTTAGATGTACGACAGCATTTACACACAAGGTTTCCTAATAGATGGATTGATCGTAGAAGCACTTTTCAATGGCCACCGCGATCAGGAACACCTGAGCAAACAAGGCAAGATTTAATAGAAAGAATTGTGTTACACTGCAATGTTATTAGAAATAATATGGGATTGCTCTTTCAAGTGCAAAGAAGCAACCTACGTAGACTTAGAATGTACGTGGAAGTGGGAGGAGCTCATATTGAATATTTATTAGAATAACGTTAGCTTTTGTTGTTGTTGTTTCGGAATTAGTTTTAGTCTAATGTTTTATAACTTGTGTTTTTTGAGGTTTTTTAATGGCTTAACAATGTTGTGTTCGTAATTTTGATCAAAATCAACTGTCTGCCTACCTATTTGATTCCCATTAAATAAGTTCTTAATGTTTACTGTAGGTAAATCTTGGACATCGTATTAATAAGTTAGTTAGGTAAATTGGTACGTAGTGCATTAATAAAACTGTAAATATTAGTCAAACGGCTTATTCTATCGAACTCCAACAAGAGTACCTTTTCGTAACCTTAATGTGTGGGGAAGTCAATTTCGATAATTTCATACAGGGTGTACCATCCCTGCAAAATTTTTGGATCACTAACCATAGCGAGTAGTCCATCCCTGGCTTCATGGCGATGCTGTAAATCTGTTTAACTTTCCAAAATAAACATACACGTACATTATAGCTTTGCCGTGAATTTTATAAAGATCAAATAACTAGTACAAAGAATAAAAATAAAAACCAAATTCAAAATTAAAACTTTGGAGGCCTATAACTCGAAAACGAGGGCCTGCATTGAAAAAGTTTATGTGAAGTACTAACATTATTTTGGTTCAGATTATACGCTCCTGACTTTTTTTCCATTAGTCCCGGGACACCCTGTATATATTTATATATGTGTGTGTGTGTTATAACGGAATTTGTAAGCACGATAGAGGGCGTATTTTTTGACGGATCGAAACCAAACTCGCTACAAAAATCGGTTAGACCAAAATCTTGGACGATTTCGTTAATGAGCCAAATCGGTCCAGTAAAAACAAAATGGGGGCCTGTCAAAGCTGAAAAAAAATCGTATTTCCTTTGTTTTTCATTTGACGCAAAAAAGTTACCAAGCTTTTTCATAGACCTTAATACGTTCTACAACTTTTGTGTTTAACATTTTTCTCTAAATCGTACATTAAAACATTTATTTAAGAAAATTCACAAATTTACCAGACATTTTTTTTCAAAACATTCTATTACTTTTGTATCTAATTTTTTATTTTAGGTTTTATGCAAAAATGTTACTGAAATAAGCCTGTCCAATTGGTCCTGTGCCATTGGGATTTTTTTAATTTTTACTGATTTTTAATGTCTAACGAAAGACAATTATTGCAATGGCTGGAGGAAGTGGTCGATGAAGATCAAGATCTAGCTGGTTCGGATTGTGAAGATAAAACGGTAAACGATACCGCTATTGATAGTGCTCATGATTCAGAAAGCGAAATTGAAGAGTCCAAAGATATTCAAAACATCCCTGAACCATCGGAAATCGGAAGGTACCTATTTTTTATCTCGACATACTCAGAGAAATGGCCCGAAAGTGAAATGGACTAAAGTACCACCATCGAACGCAGTAAGGACTCGAGCATAAAATATTATTCTTCACTTACCGGGAGACAAAGAGTATGCATGAAACGCCAAATCTCCCCTCGAATGCTTCAAATTGTTCTTTGTCTTTGTCTTTTGGTCACAAATACCAATTTATATATTGATAAAATAAAGGAAAAGTTCGGAAGAGATCATGATGCACTCCCTACTGATGATACGGAAATGAATGCATTTTTAGGCTTACTGATAATGGCTGGAGTCCTGAAAGGGTCGCACTTGAATTGTATTGATTTATTGGCACAAGATGGATCAGGCGTAGAAATGTTTCGGCTAAGTCTTATAAACATTTTCTATTTTTGTTGAGATGTCTGCGGTTTGATAATACGTCAGATCGAGAGGAAAGACTAAAAATTGATAATATGGCGGCGATAAGATATTTGTGTCAAATTCTACAGAATAAGTTTTTAGCTGCTTATTGCCCCGGCGAGAATGTAACTATCGATGAACAGATGGTTGGTTTTCGTGGTCGCTTTAGAGGGAAGGTTTACATGCCTAATAAAACAAACAAGTACGGAATAAAAGTACAAGCCATGGTGGAAAAACATATTACTGATGCAGGTTTGAAGTTTATTCTGGAAAACAACCAGATAGAGAATATCAGATATCCAATTTTCCAGATGATATTGTAAAACGTCTAGTTGAACCAATAAAACGCAGCGGTCGAAACATAACAACTAACAATTGGTACACAAGTACAAAACTGACTAAGGAGTTGCTAACGCCTGAATATAGATTGACTCTTATTGTTACATTGAATAAAAGGAAGCCTGACTTCCCAACTGAATTTTTGCCAAACAAAAATAGACCAACATGTAGTTCAGTTTTAGGATTTCATAATCAAATGACTTTAGTCTCATATATTCCCATGCCAAAGAAGCTGTTGTTTTACTTTACATCATACACAATGATAACGCCATTGACGAAACAACAGCCAGGGCACAGAAACCAGAAATAATTACTTATTACAATAGTACCAAAGGTAGGGTGGGTTGTAATGACCAACTTTGCAGCAATTATAATGTTGGAAGAAGAACAAAAAGATGGCCACTGGCTGTTTTTTTTTTCATCTTCTAATATATCTGGCATCAACGCATTTGTCGTACACAAAGCGAATACTTATAAGAGTATCACACATACAAGACGGACTTTTTTGAAGAAATTAGCAGCAGCGCTTGTAGAACGTCGCATACAACTACGTGCTGTACCAACGACAACAAATAAACGGCTCCGTGAAGTTCATGATGTGGAGAAGACGGTCCAACAATCGAAAGCTAAGCGCGGTCGCTGTTCATCATGTTGTAGAAAGGACGACAAAAAAGAGCCAACAAAATGCTTCAAGTGTAATAAATTTATTTGTCAGCAACACTCGAGGGTTTACTGCGTGGGATGCAGAACAGAAGAATCCGCTGATGAGACAGATTAATTATTTTTGTTAAGCTATATTAAAGAACTTTATTAATTACTATAAAATACATTAAGTTTTATTTCTTTTTGACACTCCGTCCCTAATGTTTTTTTGGGGTCAATCGAGACCCCATGCGCCTAATGGGGTGATTTTTTTAATGCGCCTAGTTAAGGGTTAAATATTCCAATGTTACTTCTGCACTAAACGAGGTTTCAATTTGGAATTAACCGTTTCAATGTAAAATGTCAACACATTAACAACTGACAAATATTAAGCAACATTACTTACCGATTTTGTTCACTTCTTAGCATATGTAGACATTTTTTATCAATTCGTGACAAAAAATGTTAACAAACCCAAGATCCATGAGCGTATCGGGAATTATTAATTTTCGAAATTTTCCCCAATGTATACCTACTTACTTTAGAAATTCGATTTCCGTATTTAGCTTATTTAAAAAATAACTTTACTTAAAGCATTATAAATTATTAATTGACCATAAATGATATAGTTAATTGAAATCAGGTTGTTAGGAGCTTTCAAAAATATAAAAATATACAGTGTGTTTCATTAAAAATAAAGAGTATGGACTATGCTGGACTTGCGTGAATCACCCTGTGCATTTACGTATATGTTTAAAAAGCACACATTTGAATTTAAAAGTTTACGTGTCCCCGCTTTTTTTTATAATTTTGTAAAATAAGTAGACAACCTATTTTATTCCATAAGTGGTTTCCACACTGTATATAAATCACGTCAATTTATTTTAATAATGAACGACTTCAAGTCTTTAGGCGATGAGGAAACGATGAACATCTAAAATAATATAACCGCACCTTTGGATTTCGTTTCTCCCACATGCTGACCAAAGAATAATAATTCATAACAGACATTTAGTTCGCCAACGTTTTTATGCAACAGTCAAAAGTTCAATTTCTTAATGTCGGGCAATAGACACTTAAAAGATTCGTTTGTAGTTATTGTTGGAAGTAAATTAGTGAACATCTAAGTAAGATTATTTTCATTTCATTTCTCATCTACTATACTTTATTTACATATTGGCTAAATACTTACTACTTACCAACCTTTCACTAACATAGTCATTCCCAGAAAGTATAGATATTGAGTATATTGATTCTCTGTATTATGTAGATATGCAATAGGCTGGTGGGTAAATTCTGAATTTAAGTTCTCTTTAGAGTTTTAAAAGTTGCTAAGAAACATATTGGAGAAGTTTTCTGCAAGGGGAAGGGAGATGTTTAAAAACTTTGAATACTGTTAGCTTATTCTAAAATCGGTGCAATTAACTGATAAAAAATCATGAAAATGCATTGGAGGAAGAAACTCTGGCCTACTTTCTGTGAGAGTATAATCTTCAAACAATTCTGAAACTTTTCAATAAATACACAGGCCGGCACAAAAAGCGACTCACTATGAATTTTATGTGATTCGTTGTCGCAGAAAATAAATTTGCTCAAAGTTTTAATTTACAATTGCTATTAAAGTTGTTATTCACTAAAAAAACATAAAATAATGATGAATAGAGCAATCAAAATAGATTTTCGAAAAAACAATAAAGCTTAAAATTAATCGAAAACAAAAAATTGCGACAATTTAGCAGTTTTACTGAATTAGTAGATCGTATTGGTATTGCCTCCACGCGCCCGTATTCCAACCTCCATATATCGTGGCGTATCAAGTTCAATATCGCTTGATATCCAAGAAGATCCCATTGTTCCTGAAGCACAACAAACAACTCGGCTAAGATCGCTGGGGCAGAGAATACGAGCTCTAACTTTTTTTCTGTCATATCCTAAACTAGCTCGATAGTATTTAAGTCGGGACTTCTGGGGGGCTACTCTATTCGGTTGATAGCGATGTCATCAAAGTATTCTGTAACAATCCTGGGGATGTGTGATCACGCATTATCAAGCATTAGCCCAAAGTTATCGCCAATGAATGGTGCAAAAGGTACCACATGATATGGAAGAACTTATTCGATGAATATATGAGCGTTCAAAGCCTCACGATTACAGACCATAATAAACTGGGAACGATGTTGCATTCAGAATATCGTTCACCAGCTCTCCTTCAAACTCTGTGGCGACCATCTAGAGCTCGTAAGCAAAATCGGGATTCATATGTGTAGAATACTTGGTTCCACTGTTCCATATTTCAATAAACGTGAGCATAAGCGAATGCCAGTCTGTTGACTCTTTGCTGCCTGGTAACGTCTGGACCATGTGCAGGTCTTCCTGACAATAGTCCTGTAGCAATAACGCGTCTCATGATCATCCTCTTGTTTACGTGCACATCTCGAACTTTTGCTAGACTATTCCTGACCTCTATGCCAGTCAAGTTCCTATCGCGCAACATTGTCAATGTTGGGCCATCTCGAGCGCTTGTACATCTTTGGAGACCTTTTCCGGGCCATAGACTGTAAAACCAGTATTCAAGAAGCCACCCCAGGTTTTCCAAACACTGGGTTATGAAACTCTAAGAGCGTATGCAACATAACGTTGAGACCGGCAATGCAATGCTTCATCTAATTCACTAATTAATATAATTGTTAAAATCCATTTAACATCATGTGTTGATTATGAAACAAAATTCAAATTAAATATATTTCGCGCGCTCTTCTTGCAAAATTACCGCTAATTCTCATCTTCGAAATTGTCTTATGGCGAGATTTGGCAACATTGACTTAAAACAAAGAGCAAAGAGGGAACTTCTGTCCGTTGAAAATTTGAATTTATATTAAATTCTTGATTAAGTTCAAACACATCTTACCTTTTTCAAGATGCATTTATCAAAACTGCGATAACTAACTATCATTAAACTTTTGAACTTTTGAGTATAGCCGCCTTTTTAGACGGGTAAACCAACCCACCTACTCACACAATGACTTTTTCACAAGTGAAGTGAAGGAGAACGAGGCAACAACAAATAAAAGGTGGGGGAAAATTTCGAAGTTGAGAATTAGCGGGAATGTTGCAAGGATAGCGCGCGAAATATATTTAATTTGAATCTTGTTTGATAATCAACACATGATGTTAAATGGATTTTAACATACTGGGGGGAGGGGGGAGGTAGAAGAATGAATAGAACGCAAAGATGCATACTATGAATTGGAAGGAAGAGGAGCTAATTTTACGATAGGGCGGGAATATTCACTATCCTCCGTTCGAACCTAGGCTGTTCTAAACTTACCATCGCATCCAGGAATTAAATTTATAATACGTGTCAAAGGCCAATTGAGAGGAGGTCGGTCCTCTGATAAGACTAAGACCAAATCTCCAATGGCTACGTCCTTTCCAATTTTATGCCACTTAGGGCGATGCTGAAGCTGGTGTAAATAATCTGTAGACCACCGCTTCCAAAAAAACTGCTGAATTTTGGAACACTGACTCAAAAATTTTAACCTGTTACAGGGAATTTCTGTAATATGCTTCTCGGGAAAGGTGGTAAGAGAACAACCAATTAAAAAATGACCAGGCGTCAAAGAAAGCAAATCATTTACATCATTAGAAATCGGATATAACGGGCGACTATTAAGAATAGCTTCAATTTAGATTAAAATTTTGGAAGTTTCTTCGTAGGTAAAAATGGAAGAGCCAAGCAGTCTGGTCAGATATGACTTGGCGCTTTGTGAAATATTGAAATAAAATAAATAAAGGATCATATTCTTATAATAGCAATATAACCTGTCAGTTTATGTTTAATTTCATTAATTCACCATAATGGAAGAATACAAAATTCCAATAAATAAGTTAAATAGAGCACACAAAGTCTTGTTATAATGAAGAACAATATAATATTGGAATATAAGGTTTAAAAATAAATTAACGTTACGCAGGACGTAACATTAAGCAGAATGTTATATTAACAGAGGAATTCAAAAATTAAGGATATATGAGAAATTAGCGATATACTTATTATATATTACGGATCATCACTTGAATCATAAAAGAAAATAATATTAGTGTTATAATTAGAGATTCATCATTATTATTTTGTATACTACAATTTAATTATTAGCTTATAACCGAAATAAGGAGATAATGATGAAACGGAAATGTCACATTATATAATGACACATGCATATTGAACATATAAAGTATATTAGTCAAGAGAAACAAATCATAGACAAACACAGCTGTGACATAAATTTGATGAGGATGTAAATAACAAAATTTTAAATTACTAAGAGTTTATATTTAATAGTTAGATGATTGAAAATGAAAATGGAATAATTGCATATGTTATTTATTTATTTGTGTTGTAAAATTTATGTAAATAGAGTTATACCTATGAAAGGACTTTAAAATAATAAAAAAGGTACTAAAACATTTAAAAGGACAAATTTAAACATTTTATGATGTAGTGAGCATAATGCAGTATATAGAAAAGAAACCAAAGACATTTATGTGAATAATGATGTAATTTAGAACATTTATTTTTATGACAATCGATCAATGTTAAACAAAAAAAATATCATGCAACATGTGAATATCCGGCGAGAAAAGTGTGTTCGGAAATAACAAAAGAGAGTCGTCGGGGGATTAAAGAACTGAGAACTGTATATGTAGTTGCGCTCCACAAAATTTTGGTAAAAAATTATCTAAATCTTGAAATTTTGGTCACATTATGAATTCAATTCATAAATAAAGACACAACAAAACGTTTTAACCAGTTTTCCAATAAAGAAATAAGGATACAGGAAGAAAATACAGACAATTTAGTGATCCATAGCAGTGCATAAGGGAAACATTATGATAAAAACTATCATTTCTTAAATAAAAACAAATAAATATAAAGGCCATAATAAATATTTTTTTTTGTCATAATTAAGGTGCTCGGCTACTGTGGCCACTTGCACAGGTGCGATTACAAGATTAACAATACAATTTGTATAAGGTTCATTCATTCGATATATATATACACAATTACACTATTGTTCTATAGTTTATGGAAAAGTTGCACATCTTTGAGAAACTGGAGAAGGTTGGCTATCAACGATCTTTGCTCTGATCTCCTTCCTCCCATCAAGTATGCCTTATATGCAGACGATCTAGTTGTTTACAGTCATGGCATGTCTATGACGACTACATCTAATCTAATTCAGTCAGCAGTAAACACCCTAAGTAAAAAAGTAAGTCACTTAGGATTAACTTTGGTAGACGACCACCCTCACAATCTCCTAGTATCTTCATTAATAACGTACATCTTCCCGTCGTGGATCACTGTAAAATACTAGGCCTAACATTTGACTCTCGTCTCAACTGGAAACAACATATTCGAGAAATCAAAGGCGACTGCTTCAAAAGAATGAACATTATTAAAACACTCTCGCATTACCACTGGGGAGCAGACGAAAATTCTCTTCTTAAATGAAATTAATAATTAGTAAAAACATATATAAGATAGGTTAATAAAATATTCAATCATAAAAGTTAATAGGAAATATAATAATATACGTAGAAAACTGCAATTATAGGTAATGTCAAAAAACAAAACGAAATATAACAGTTGACGACAAGTATACCAACATAAAATGTAATTTGATATGAAATAAGAATAAAAATAAATTATTACCGACCTAGTTCATGTATATAGATGTAATAATATAAAACAAAATAAGAAATGAACTGTATCCATATGTATTATGTAAATATTTAGGTTGTAGGAAGTATAAAATTTGTATATTTGTATTGACCAATCGGAAGATTTCAAATAATCAATAACAAGAAAAAACAATGATAAATAAGATGTTAGTGAATTAAATCAATGACGATAAGGTTATAGTGAATAAAAAACAACATTTAGTAGCAAGTTTAAGTCAGAAAAATAATAAAAACATTAATAAACAAAGTGACAGGTGAACAATAATCAAAGATTTTTCTAGAACATTGCCAGCTTTCGGTTATAAACAAAAAAGGGATTTTGGCGGATAAAAAAACCCGCGATAGTCAGTCAAGCGTTGGTAACCAGAGAGTATAGAAGTGAATTGTATGTTATGCAGTTTTTCTTATAAATTTTCAAATAATAAGTGTCAAATGTATAAAATAAGAAGTATAGAAAAGTAATTAATAATGAAATAAGTGCAAAGACAAAATTTGTGTGAAATAAAGTCAAGCCACGTAGGAGAATTATCACCAGATAATTATAAGAAGGGAGATTGCCACCTGGAGCGGGAAAGCGTCATGGATGGACACAATTGAATGCGTCGGCTTGGTGAAATATAAAAAAAGGTCTGTGGTGTGTTTAATTAATAATCTTTGGTACCAAATTATGAAAAGGTTATTTTAAATAAAAAACACCTGGTAATAAAAATTTTAAAATGATAATAATAAACCAGGAAACGTAAAAAACTTACCATTATAAAATTTGTAGATACATGTATTAATTTCTTTCATGTTGTATTTTTTCTCCAATTTCATATATATAAAACTTTCCACAAAACAACAAGCCACAACTAAGTTTTTTTTATCACGTACACAATTATTATAATACGTTAAAATATTTTTAAAAGAGCGGAATTAAGTAGATTAAAAATTTCAATATATCCTCTCCATTACACGAACCGATTAAAACTAAAGCAGTATCTATATATTTTCAATAATACTATTTAGAATAACAAGCAGAAAAAGTTACAATATTTGAACAACTTTAAACACAGATGTTCATTTTTCAGAGAAAAATAATGTTTACAAACGATTATGCAAATTTATGCAAATGAGTCTGCAAAAGCCGTCTCAAAAGAATGAATAGTTTTTAAAATATACTTAAAGGTTGTGTGATGTGGAAATTTAGATGTATATAGATAAAATCCATATTTTACGTTTTATAGTATAAGAATATTTCATATTTAATAAAAGGATAATCATTTATTTTTATATAATAGGTATATGACACCAATAACAAAATTAAATCTTCAACTGTATTTTTTTGTATAACTAATATTGAAAATTTCAAAATTTTGTTCTTTCGTTTAATACACATAAACATAATCATTAACAATATATGGTGCTATTAACTGCCATTAGCCTATTTAACTATTTCAAGTAGCACAGTAAATAGATTCATATATAATTTGTCTCCGCAACGTGGAGGAAATAAATATAATAGAAATAATTATCATAAACAATTTGTCACCCGCAACGTGGGGAAAATAACATATAGTTTTCAAATATCAATTTTCATATATAATTTGTCGTTCCCAACATGGAGCATTAGGGGCATTAGGGGCATTAGTAAAAAAAATCATAAAATAAATTAATAAAATAAAATAAATCAAAATGGAGAAGAAAATGACGCTAAGAGATGGTAAACAAGTTGGAATACAAGATGGATCTGATCAGGAGACTGAAGGAAGAGGACAAGGAATGGGTGATTTTCAGGTACATTACATGGAACAAGGAAGAAATGATCAAGAGAATGATGAAGAAACAGATGGAAGTGAAAGAGCAGAATCAATAGAGGAACATGATGAAAATATGAGAAGGAGAGAAGTGGTAGAAGAAAAGAATCAAGGAATGGTATCTGGGAATAAGGATGAACAAAATATGATAATGAAAATTTTACAGAGCATAAGTAGGGAAATAAAAACAAGCAATGGAAAAATGGAAATAAATAACCAAAGAATAAGAGAAGAAATAAAAACAAGCAATAAAAAATGGAAATAAATAGTCAGAGAATAGAAGAGAAAATAGAAGATATAAGAAAACAATTGGACGAATCAAAAAAATATACAGAAGAAAGAATTCAAGAGGCAAAACAAGAAATTAGAGATGATATGATAGGAAGAATAATGGAATTAGAAGAAGTGCAATCAACGAAAATAGAAAATTTAAAGAAGAATGAAAATGATTTGAAAATATAAATTGGAGAAAACACCAAGAAAATAAAAGGAAACACTGAAAGAATAACAAAACTAGACAGAGACATTATAAAAACGAATAAAAATATGCAAAGTATGGAGCCAGATATAAATAAAGAAATAAAAATGAATTTTCAAATAGCAGAAGAAGAAAACAACAAAATAAAGAGGGAATTAACAATGGAAATGAGAAATATTCAAGGAAAAGTGGAACAAATAGAAAGAAAAGGCGGAAATATGGAATACATTGGGGGAATAAAAACAATTTATGGATCAGCAAATCAAATATTCGATGGGAATATAAAGAAGTTGCACCCAAGAATATTTATTAGGATAATAAAGAGCAGAAAAGAGGTATAACCAATATTGAGGATATAAAGGAAATAATAAGAGATCACCTAGAAAATAATGCACTAATATGGTTTGCGGCAAGAGAAAAAGATATAATGGAATTTAATGATGTTGAAACAGAATTTTTACAATATTTTTGGGGTGAGAATGCACAATCAGCTGTGCGAGAACAGCTATATTTAGGCAAATTTTATGAAAACAGAAGTTATGGCTTAAATAACTATGCAATTCATATGCATGCCATGACACAATATTTGGAACCACCAATTCCTGAAGAGGAAATTGTTATGTTCATAGCAAGACACTTTAAAGCGGAGTTAGCTGAAACAATTGCGGTGCAGAACATAAGAAAACTTGATCAATTATCCATGTATCTGCAAAGAGTAGAAAGGAATATAACAAGACAGGACAATTCTCAACAAAATAGAAGAATAAACAATACAAATAACGAAAACTATTCAAGAAACACAAATAATTATACAAATAATCAAAACAACAATTGGAATAATAATAGACCATATAATAATAACAATAATTATAACAATAATTATAATAACAACAGAAATGCAAGTTATAGAAACAATAACAATAATTATAATAATAACAACCAGAAATAATTATTTTAATAATAACAATAGTAGAAACAGAAATAACAATGACGCGTACCGACAAAACAATTACAATGACAGAAACAATAGACCATATAGAACAAATGACAGAAGAAACTCAGAAGGAGATGGTGAACGAAGAAATGGTAATTATGACACAAGAAGGATAAGTTATCAGAGAATTGATCAGAATAGAAGAAGTAGATCAGAAGAAACAGGAGAAAGAATTACAAATGAGAATAATACAAGAACGGAGACGACACAAATACATGGACAAGATACAGGAGGAACAACAGACTTAACGACAATCAACATTTTTAGACAAGCACACACCAAATCAGCAGAATCTATATATTTCTACTTATGAAAATCCTAATGAATTCATAAAGTTATGTGAAAACATCGATACAAATGGAAATAATGGTTTAATAATTATAAATGGATTAGTTAATAAATTAGAAACTAAGTTAATCATCGATATAGGATCGGAAGCATCAATAACTAATCAAAATTTTGTAGAAAAATCAAATATTCAATTGAATAATATAATTAAAATTCCGAAAATAAATCTAATAGGAGCTAATTGCAAAAAACTGTGTGAAATTAATAAATCGATGAACGTAAATGTAAATATTGAGGGAAAATAATTTAATCTACAGGTATTAATTGCTCCAAATATTGAAACTGATATAATAATAGGATGTGATGAATTGGAAAAAAATAAAGCAATAATAGATTTAGAAAAAAGAAAATTAAGAATGGATGTATTATGGATTAATTTTGAAATAATGGAATTGCAAGAAGAAATAAGAAGAGTTAATAAAATGTACAAGGAGGAAGTAGATGATGAATATGAAGAAGAAAAAGAAAATGAAATTATAATTGATTGTCCTGATGATAGGAAAGAAGAAATAATAAATTTAATGGATAAATATAATAATTTATTTTCAAAGGAAAATAGAATTGCAAAAGATTATGTTCATAAAATAGAAGTGAATGAAGATACTAAAAATTTCAAAGCAAAAACATATCCCATCCCGTATAAACATAAAGAGCAAGTGAGAAGAAATATCAAAGAACTTCTGAAACAGAAAATAATAGAAAGAAGTAACTCACAATACATTAATCCTATTGTTGTAGTAGTGAAGAAAAATGGAGAATTAAGACTTTGTTTGGATGCTAGGAATATAAACAAATTTTCAAAACCCCAATATGAAGCTATTTTAGGACGGATAACAAAAACATCAATATTTTCACGATTAGATTTAAAACATAGTTTTTGGCTAATTCCATTGCAGGAGGGAAGTAGAGATTATACAGCTTTTTCCATACATGGGGAAATTTATAGATTTTGTGTTGTGCCATTTGGTATTCAAAGTGCATGTAGTTCGTTAGTAAGGGCACTGAATAAGATATTAAATAAATATGAATCATTTGTATTGCATTATGTAGATGACATATTAATTTTTTCTAAAAATATACAAGAACATAATTTTCATCTTGAAACAATTTTAAAAGCTCTGGATTCTGCAGGATTAAAACTAAATAAAGAAAAATGTGAATTTTATAAAAAAGAGATAATATATTTGGGATATAAAATTAATCAAAATATTATACAATTAGATCCACAAAGAATAAAAATAATTCAAGAATATGCAAGACCGAAGAATTTACGGACTTTCTTGGGAATGCTGAATTATTATAAGAGGATGATTCCTGATTTAAGCAATAAAGAAATTCCATTAATAGAATTAATAAGGAGAAATGTGAAATGGCAATGGAATGAAGAGAGAGAAAAGGCTTTCCAGGATATTAAAGCACAATTTGTGGAAAAATTGAAAATTTATCACCCTATTTATGAAATACCATTTATTCTGAGAACGGACGCTTCAGTGAACATACTAGCAGGAGTACTGGTACAGGAACAAGGAACAAGAAGGAGAAGTGCCTATTTGTTTTGTATCAAGAACAACTGAAAACAGTGAGAAAAACTATAGTGTGAGTGAGCTGGAACTTGCCAGTATTATTTTTGCAATAAAGAAATTAGGTTTCTATTTGCTAGGAAATCATTTCACAATGGAAAGTGATAATCAAGCATTAACATCTATTCTAAGTAATAAATATGGCAACAACAGAATTCATCGATGGGCATTGCTTATGCAAGAATATGATTTCACAATAAAGTATGTACCAGGAAAATTAAATGTAGTAACAGATGCCATCACTAGAATGGAAGAAAAGTCAAGAAATAAAAATAGACAAATTAAAATAGGTGTGAACATATTAAAAGAAATAGAAGGTTTATTTCCAATTAATAATATTATAGAGGACCAAAGGAAATTAAATCAAAAAGAAAAGGAAAGAGCTCAATATGAAGATGACATTTATTATAAAATAGTCAATGAAGTAGAATTATATCTAATCACAGAGGAATTGGCGGAGAAAATTTCACAAGAAATACATCAGAAATATGGAGCAAAAGGAGATCTAGCTATTGCGAAAAATATAACAAGAACATGTGAAATTTGTCAGATGGCGAAGGAGAAAAATATACAAAATCAAAATATACCAAAATCTATCAAAGTAACGGAACCTTTGGAAATTTTATCGATTGATTTCATGTCAAATCTAGTTCCTAGCGAAATAAATGGTAATGTACATATTTTAGTAGTTCTAGATAATTTCTCTAAATACATAAAATTATATCCAACTAAGAAAACAAATACAAAAATAGTACAAGAATGTTTAACAAATTACTTCTTAGAGATAGGAATACCGGAAAATTGCATAATGGATAATGCCACATATTTGAATAACCAAAGAATTCAAAATTGGTTAAGAAAATCTAATGTAAATCAAATTTATACTAGTGTAAGGCATCCGTGTGCCAATCCATCGGAACGATACATTAGAGAGGTGATAAAATATCTAAGGATTCTAACGAGCAGCCATCATGAACAGCTTCCAATGATAGAAGAATATATGAACGGGATACCTAACACTGTCACAGAAGTTTCACCCATGTATCTGATGAAACAAATATTACCAGATCGTCCATGGATACCTAAAAATATTGAAAATTATGATAAATTGATTGAGAAGGTTAATATAAGATTAAGGAAAACAGGAGAAAAATTTGTACAGAGAAAATTGAAGGGTATCAAGAGAGGAATTACATTCAAAAAAGGAGATTTATTAATTGTAAAGGTATTGAAGGTATCTAATAGAAAAGAAAACAAATGTGCGAAATTGCAATTACAATTCGAAGGTCCTTATGTGATTGACAATGAAAATGGAGTGAATAGCTATATTTTAAAAGATCCTATTAGTGATAGAACTAGAGGAGTATTTCATATCAGTAACTTATATAGATTTTGTAATTAAATTATAGTTAATACTAACAGACATTAACTGACAATTTAAAAGACATTTGACAAATTAATACTAAAGAATTGATGATAACAGACTTAATAATTAAAATAGCAAGAATAATAAAGAATTACATGCTATGATAAAGTAATCAAATGAGTAAAATTTGGTTTTCTTATTTCTTTTACATATAAAATAAATCAAGAAAACAAATTTTGGGAATGTTGTTGTAGATAGAACGACCATATAACATTCATAGAATCCCAATAAAGTATAAAATAATAATATCTATCAATAAAAGTAATTTGTAAATAAAGTACCAAAATTAATAAAAATATCTATATAACAATATAATCAATTAGAATCAATGGGCATAATCATAGAGAAAATAAATAAGAAAATCAAAAGAATTCATAAACAATTATTGATAAACATTTTTAAAATAATTCTGTATTTTTAAAAAAACAACCTTAGACAGAACTTAACAAGCAAACGAAGATCAATAAAATAACGTGACGCCACACGGAATATTAGACACCTAAAGCATCTGCTTATATTTAAAGAATAAATGGGATGGTAATAATAAAATCAACAGTGCTACAATTATTGATTAATAAATGAAATTTATAATTAGTAAAAATATATATAAGATAGGTTAAAAAAATATTCAATCATAAAAGTTAATAGGAAATATAATAATATATGTAGAAAACTGTAATTATAGGTAATGTCAAAAAACAAAACGGAATATAACAGTTGACGACAAGTATACCAACATAAAATGTAATTTGATATGAAATATAAGAATAAAAATAAATGATTACCGACCTAATTTATGTATATGGATGTAATAATATAAAACAAAATAAGAAATGAACTGTATCCATATGTACTATGTAAATATTTGGGTTGTAGGAAGTATAAAATTTGTATATTTGCATTGACCAATCGGAAGATTTCAAATAATCAATAACAAGAAAAAACAATGATAAATAAGATGTTAGTGAATTAAATCAATGACGATAAGGTTATAGTGAATAAAAAACAACATGTAGTAGCAAGTTTAAGTCAAAAAAACAATAAAATATTAATAAACAAAGTGACAAGTGAACAATAATCAAAGATTTTTCTAGAACATTGCCAGCTTCCGGTTATAAACAAAAAAGGGGTTTTGGCGGATAAAAAAATCCGCGGTAGTCAGTCAAGCGTTGGTAACCAGAGAGTAAAGAAGTGAATTGTATGTTATGCAGTTTTTCTTATAAATTTTCAAATAATAAGTGTTAAATGTATAAAATAAGACATATAAAAAAGTAATTAATAATTAAATAAGTGCAAAGACAAAATTTGTGTGAAACAAAGTCAAGCCACGTAGGAGAATTATCACCAGAAGGGAGATTGCCACCTGGAGCGGGAAAGCGTCATGGATGGACACAATTGAAGGCGTCGACTTGGTGAAATATAAAAAAAGGTCTGTGGTGTGTTTAATTAATAATATTTGATACCAAATTATGAAAAGTGAATTTTAAATAAAAAACACCTGGTAATAAAAATTTTAAAATGATAATAATAAACCAGGAAACGTAAAAAACTTACCATTATAAAATTTGTAGATACATGTATTAATTTTTTTCATGTTGTATTTTTTCTCCAATTACATATATACATAAAACTTTCCACAAAACAACAAGCCACAACTAATTTCTGTTTTTTTATCACGTACACAATTATTATAATACGTTAAAATATTTTTAAAAGAGCGAAATTAAGTAGATTAAAAATTTCAATATATCCTCTCCATTTCACGAACCGATTAAAACTAAAGCAGTATCTAAATATTTTCAATAATACTATTTAGAATAACAAGCAGAAAAAGTTACAATATTTGAACCACTTTAAACACAGATGTTCATTTTTCAGAGAAAAATAATGTTTACAAACGATTATGCAAATGAGTCTGCAAAAGCCGTCTCAAAAGAATGAATAGTTTTTAAAATATACATAAAGGTTGTGTGATGTGGAAATTTAGATGTATATAGATAAAATCCATATTTTACGTTTTATAGTATAAGAATATTTCATATTTAATAAAAGGATAATCATTTATTTTTATATAATAGGTATATGACACCAATAAGAAAATTAAAGCGTCAACTGTATTTTTTTGTATAACTAATATTGAAAATTTCAAAATTTTGTTCTTTCGTTTAATTAATCATATAAAATAAATTACATTGATTAGTGATGTTGATTTTCTTATGCCTTTGCCCAGGGACCCTACTGAGATATAGAGTGGTGTATAAATAAGAGCAGCCGAGGTAAAATTTTGGAATTAAATGAAACCACATGATATAAAATAGCATAATCAATAGGAGAAATTAAGGATGAAAAATATATAAATAAAAATTTGGTGTATATATAAATTAGCTAGCCCAAAAGTATAATATTTTAATAGTAACACATCATTACATTTCATATTCAATTTAAATTCACAATTAAAATATAATCAATAAAATTAACTTCCCAAGTGGAGCATTAATAAATCAATCCTATATAATATATATATATATATATATATATATATATATACGGATTTATTTTACAGCCTAGGCCGCCTTTCCGTTCCCAGTTTCCAATTTTTTGGTCGAAGCACAAGTCTTCTTCCAAATCCCTCAACTCCATGGCTTCATCTATCTCGTTCCTCCAGTTTCTTCTCGGTCGTCCTCTTTTCTTTTTTTCTCGTGGCACCCATTCCAGTATCCGTCGTGGCCATCTATGTTCTCACATTCTCTTTGTGTGTCCAAACCATGTGAACTGTTTTTTTTTGAATTTTTTTTATCAGATTTGTGTCTGTTTTCGTCATATTCCTAATTGCTTCGTTCCTAATTCTATCTACTCTAGATTTTCTGCAGCTCCGTCTTAAGAAATCCATTTCAGCTGATAGGAGTTCACTACGGTTTCTAGTACTAATGTCCCATACTTCTGCTCCATATGTTATTACAGTTTGAAAAATGGTTTTGTATATTCTTTTCTTCGTTTTTATAGTGATGTTCTTTTCCCAAAGTATTGAGTTTAGAGATCGTGTGACTTGTTTCCCCTTATTAATTCTTTCTTTAATGTCATCTTGGCTGTTTCCTTGTTTGTTAAATATAACTCCCAAATACTTACATGTTCTCACTCCTTTTATAAGGTCCTGGTCCAGTTCTAGGTTATTTGTGTCATCATTTCCGATAATTAAGTATTCGGATTTGTTCGTATTGATGGTCAGTCCTGCCTCCTGGTAACTTTCTTTCAATCTCCTTATCATGTAATTCAAGTCATCTTGATCCTCAGCTATAACTACTTGGTCGTCGGCGAAATAGAGACTATATAGATTGTTTTCATCAATTTGCAGCCCCATATATTTGATTTTTTTTAGTCCAATTCTGTAGAGCTTTGTCTACGTATATTTTAAAAAGCGTAGGTGATAGACAGCATCCCTGCCGTAGACCTTTGGAGGTGGAAAACGCTGATGTGAAGTGTTGTCCGTTTCTTATTCTCCTCGAGTTATTTTTATAGAGGTTTTGAATTGCCCTGATGAGACTTTTATTAATATCGAGTCCTTTTAGAGCGTTCCACATCTCCGATACCGGCACGCTATCATAAGCCTTCTCTAAGTCGATAAACGCAATATGAACTTCTTTATTTCTCTGCATTCTTTTTTCGAAGGCTATTTTAAGAGAGAATATATTGTCCATTGTGGATCGTCCTGCTCTAAATCCTGCTTGTTCCTCCGGTTGTTTGTGTTCTATTTCTTTTTCCATTAGGTCTCGTAGTATGCGGGAGTGGAGCCTTCCAATGGTACAAATAACACCAATACCCCTATAGTTTTGTGGGTTGTGTTTCGGTCCTTTTTTGTGTATTGGTGTTATATAAGATGTTAACCATTCTTTTGGAAGAGGTTCGCCGTTAATACATATTTCAAATAGCTCTCGAAGTTTCTCGAACAGTTCTTTGGGTCCATACTTTATTAGTTCTGGGTAAATTCCTCCAATACCAGGTGCTTTTGTAATCTCTATTTGTTGTATAGCTCTTTCAATACTCGACATGTCGATGGATATTCTGTCCAGTAACTGTTATTCTTCGGTTGGATTTGTTGGAAAAAATCGGTCTCTATTCTCCTGTAGTAGTTTTTGGAAGTGTTTCTTTAGGTCGTTATTTGATACACATTTCAATATGTTATTTTTTTTATTAGACTTTCTAAGGTTCCTAACTGTTCGCCAAACTTCCGAGCTCCTTGTTCCTCCTATATGTTGTTCAATGTATTTGCATTTATTCATCCATGTTGAGTTTTTCTTATTTGTTACTTCTCTTTTTACTTCTCTATTCAGTTGTCTGTACTCTTCTTGAATTTCTACGTTGTTTCTATCTTGTATTCTTTTTATATGTAATTCTTTCTTTTTCCGTATTTTGGATTCAATATATCGGTCCCACCAATATGGTTTTTCATCGGCTTCTTTTGCTTTGTGTCCAATAGCTTCATCAGCGGCTTCCTTTATGCATCTTTCCAGAGTTCGATATTCGTCTTCTGTGGACTTTTGTTCCGTTGTTGATTCCTGTTCGAGTTTTTCTCTAAATCTTTTCTGGTATAATTATCGGGTACTGTCATGTTCTAGACTTTCCAAATTGTAATTTTCTATTCTAGTGTCATATTCTGAATTACTTCTTTCCGTCTGTATATTTTGTTGTAATGGTATAATACATGGAATATATATTTTTGCATGTACCAATATATGGTCAGAACCACAATCTGCCCCTCTCATAGCTCTGACGTCTAATGTTTTTATGCTGAATTCTTGTTTGATGATGAAGTAATCAATAATCGACTTTTGGCCTTTTGTATGTTGGTACCACGTATATTTATGTATATCTTTATGAGCAAAGAATGTATTTTTTATAGTCAGTTCATATTGTTGACATATATTTATTAATCTTTCACCGTTGTCATTTTTTGTATCTTCGCCATGATTTCCTACCACTTTTTGTTCAAGGTTTTCTTCCTCTAGATTGGCTGTCTTTCTGGACTTTAGGGACCAATCTTCCCTTTTTGTTTCCTTTTTTTTAATCTCAAAAAGTAAGGTTGCCACTTGCGCCAGATCCGCCGAATTGAAGCCCATCTTCTTCGCCTTCTCTGCCGGTGTGGTCTTCACCCGTATCCCTGGGTAAAAGGGATGCGTTTTACCCCGCAACACTGGGTCCCCAGTAGAACTTAGCCACCGGTTCATTTGAGTCGGACCCACCCCCGCGACGAGGACGCGTCTACTGAGATTTGCCTGAGTTCAGAGAATATGTCTCTGTGTCTCCTTAGGCCGGGTTTTAGTTCCTCTTTATCAAATACCAGCTCCTGAACAGTTTACGTGCAAAGCTGTGGACTGGGAATAATGGGAATCGAGATTCAAGAAGTTCAGAAATGTCTTAGGGCTGGATGCAAAGCTGACCAAGTTAATTGATTCATTCATATGATGGTGCCGCAGGCAGTGTCAATATTTACGTCCTTCAGAATTGTGATTTTGCAGCTGGATTCGTAGATCAAGCTATTAGAGAACAAGTGGTAGTAGGGATCCTCAATAAGACTCTCTCAGAGAAATTGCAGTTGGACTCCACTCTTACCTTACAAAATGCTGTTACTTCTGCTAGACAGTCAGAGGCTGAAAAAAAAACTGGAAACATTTCGCAGTGGGACTGTCTCAGTTGACGCAGTGTTAACCTAACCCAAGTTAATAAAAATGTGGAGAGGGAATTTTTTCCAATTCCAGATGTCGATAATACGCTTGGTCAAATTGAAGGAGCAAGAAGCTTAAGTAAAATTGATACCAATAATGGATTCTGGCAAATTCCATTAACTGAGGAAAGTATTGTCTAACAACCTTTATTACGCCATTTGGAAGGTTCATGTTTAGAAGAATGCCTTTTGGACTATCCTCTACACCGGAAGTTTATACAAAAGACTGATTGTTGGTTGTTGAAAAGAGTTGAAGAAAAAGGGTCGGTGGCTTGGCTTCGTTTCTAGAAGGTTGGGTTTTGAAGTGCTCCAGAAATTTTAAGAAATTATCCTCAAAATGAGGATAAAAACATAGCAAACTATTGATAAAACATGCACATGTACTTACCCAATGATTGTAGCTGATTTTCCAGAGTGAAAATCATATTTTCACATATTCATTCAACTGTAAACTTCGGAAGCTGCTTTCCAGAGTCCCGAGAGACAGATCCTGGTTCCTGAACACAAGGTCAGTGTATTGTTGTACAACAAGAGTTATAAAAAACTCATTAACGTCAATCAAATGTCTTCTTTAAAATCTCATGAGTAAAATAAACTTTGAAATTATGATCGATCTGAAAAAGAATTAAAATTAGAGACTCAATATAGCTATATTATTAAATAATTCTAAATGATAAATGGCCAATCTAAAGAAATAAAATTTAATACTTACGCATTTCTCAAATAAGAAACTTAAGAAAGATACATCCAACTCTTTTATGTAACATTTAAACTCTATGTATATAAATTTCATAACTATTTCTTGTACCATATTATTTGTATTTTTGTATGTATAAATCTCCCAGCATAAATTCTTTTGACTTGTATATAATTTGAAACATGTTCTATGACACAGCATAGAAGCTCGCTGTGAAACTGAACAGACCCGACGTGTCTATCAAATGTTTACTCTAGCGCATCGTTACCTCATGTTCTTGAGCATGCGCACAGAACGCCACACATAAGAATAAAATCAATAATTTCATTTGACCCATACATGGGCGTCGCATAAAATTTTTATAAATAAAATTAAAATATTGTTTTCAAGTAAAATGTTTCTTTATTTATTTATCAACTGAATTTATTCACAACCGTAAGAACCCAGATAACAGAAAGAATCTCATACTCTATACATACATAAAAATTCATTACAATAATTTCGTCCCAACGTAGTGGGCTATTCAAATATCCTATTAATTATATCATTATTATAACATAAATAATATTAAATGTTATAATATATATGTATATATATATATATATATATATTATTATAGAGGGAAACACCCTGTATATCAAACAATAAAGAATTAAGATTGTGCATTGTAATCTAGAAGAATTTTTTTTTAAGTCAAAAATGTTTTTTAACATTTGAATGGAGACAATCTGTACGATCCACTATTCGATAGAGAAGGCATACAGAAAGGACAGACTGTATAATGTAGGGATAATTGCGAATAGGTGTGATAAACAATTTATGTGAAATAAATTAACCAAACTTTTATTAAAAAGATCAAGTATCAGAATTTGTTCATGATAAGAAACTAATAATGCTTTATTCTGTAAAGTCAAGCTAATCTCATAATATTTGTTGATTAAAACATTAAAGTAAGTTAGTGTAGCTGTTTAGACATAACAGAGCAGAAAAGTATATAATAATGTGAATTTCAGAGAACATGACTCATAAAAAAAAACGAATTTTCATTTTGCATATATATTTAAAGGTAACAGCTGTCATCTATTAAAACATTAAGAATATTCATTTGACATACATACTTAGAGGTTAGGAAATGTCATTTTAACAATACTAGGAAATATTATTGAATGAAAATAATATAGGAAGTCTAAGCAATTAAAAACCTTAGAATACAATATCCTGATATAATGGATGAACATTTCACTGGTTGAAATGAAGAATTTGAGTGATAAAATAAATAGTCAAATTTGATTGGTAAATAAACATTTAAAAAAGATCATATCGGCGACAATTATGTTGCTAACGAAAAAAAAATCGGAATGTAAAAAGGTTGTTGATTATGGGGGCTATTGACTAGAGGTTTTTTTTGGGAAGAAAAATTTGTAAGCAGCAAAACTCTTTGGTAAAGAAAATCATTTGAAATTATTTGGAAGATAAAAATTTGACTATAGAATTCAAGAACAAATACATTATACTTATAAGATATACATCAGTTCAATTTTCTTATTATAATTAGCAATTGTGTTTAGCCATCAACATAAATTCTTTTAAAACATTTATTAATATTCCTTAATCTAATTATTTATGTTCATTATATTCGATTAAACACATTAATTAATTTCTATTCATTTCATCTATGAAATTACTCTACTTTCAACGTTTGTCGCTGATACATATTGACATCTATATTTTCTCGCTAGCGTATGTCGCTAAGCGTATTGGTATTACAGCGTTAAATATTCTAACCCATATGTTTCTAGTAAAAATGCGTTATAATATTGGACAATATCCTTTTTATTTCGAATATTTATTAATTCATGTTTCTTTTCTAGATTATATGTTCATCGTTTTTTCTGACATGAGGTATTTAATACGATGGACGATATTTACTCTATGGCTTTTGGATATATGATCAAGGTAATGTTTCTTTTGTCAATTCTATGTGAGTCTTCTCAGATTATTAATTATATACATAAGTTGTATTACTTTTTTAGTTAATATGAGCAATTTTAATGTCTCGTATTTATGATTCTAATAAAATATAGTCTGATGTTTTAATTTCTAATCAGTTTCCAACTAATCTGTTTTACACCAGTGTTTCTATCTTTATTTATACGTTATAATATATATATATATATATATATAATAAACAACGAATAGATTGGTGGGTATTGCACGCAAATAGAAGAAGGGGCTACTGAAAGGAGTGGTAACCGCAGACATGCATGTTTCTGGCTCATTAGCTGTCATCGGTACGGTACAACCAAGAAAAGATGTAAAACATGGGAGCAAAGGTGTTGAATGTACATATACATATATATATTTTCGAATGAGACAAAACTGATCTATTCCATTTCTAATACACTTTAATATGGCGTAAAAAAATCATCCCCTAAATATTCATCCCTTAGTTACAACCCCTAACTTTAAATTTTTTAATAGCACCCTGTACATTTTTTTATAATTTTAGATGTGGTCTTCCATCATTCAACAAATTTTTCAAAAATAAAGTCGGTTCGAAAGTAATCAAGAAAAGATCAGTTTATTTTTGTTAAATTAATAAAAATGCCTTAAAGCTTATAGGAACTATAAAAATAAATGTAATAAAAATTTAATGAAAAAAATAAATAAAAATAACAATTAACTAATTAATATTATTTACATTAGATATTCGAATTGTAGTCCACCTTCTGCAACACACATTTCGAATCGTGCTAGAAGATTTCTTGTACATGTGGCTTGAATCATTGCAGGAGTAATTTGTCGAATTGCTTGTCTTATGTTTTCTTTCAATTCGTCTATATTTTGCGGTTTTGATTGATAAACAATATCTTTTATCACTCCCCAAAAGAAAAAGTTAAGAGGTAACAAATCAGGTGAACGTGCCGCCCACATAATTTCTGGAGAGTTGTTTGCTATCCAGTGGTTATCGAAACTGTTTTGTAGGTAGTCGCTAAAGATTCTCGCATTGTGTGGAGGGTGTGGAGGAGTTCCGTTTTGTTGCCACCACATTTCTTGACGTTCATTAAGAGGAATATCTTCTTGCAAATCGGGAAGTATGTTTTCTAAGAAATCTAAATATCGAACCACCTGTTAGAGTGGCGTTAAAAAAGTAAAGACCTATAACACGGCCAGTAAATAAACCGCACCACACATTTATACCCCAAATATTTTGAAATCTTGTGTCCATCATACAATGTGGGTTCACAGGAAACCAATAATTTGAATTGTGACGGTTGACTACACCATCATTGTGAAATCTAGCCTCATCGCTCCACAATATTTTTGATAAAAAAAGTGGATCATCATTAATTTTTAACATCATTTCTTGCAATAAAATCAAGACGTATTTGGTAATCACCAAGTTATAATCCTTGTACTAAGTGCACTTTGAAAGGATGGTAATTAAAATCTTTTAAAATTCTATGAACTGAACTTCTTGAAATACCACTTTCATTGGCGAGGGTTCTAATAGACACCTTGGGATTAAAATGTAAATATGCTATTACATTAATAAGATTTTGATCACATCTTACTCTGCGTTCAATTGTAGCTCGTTTATTATTTAGAAAATGTCCCTGTGAGTGTGAGTGTTCCAAATTCTTAAACTTTGCTTCACTTGAAATGTTTCGATTTGGAAACCTTTCTTGATATAATTGTCGAGAAACTCACTTATTTTTCAGGCATTCTCCATAAATAAGTATCATATCAACGTATTCTTCAGACGAAAATAAATATGGCATATTGAAATGTTATACACAATTAAAACATGTATGATTATTACTGGTCTAATACTTTTATTCAAAACGTCAATAATAATAATTGTTGATCTGACAGGTCGAATCATGGCAACCTGTTGCAGCAGGTGGACTACAATTCGAAAATCTAATGTAAATAATATTAATTAATTAATTGTTATTGTTATTAATTTTTTTCATTAAACTTCTATTACATGTATTTTTATAGTTCCTTTAAGTTTTAAGGCTTTTTTTATTAATTTAACAAAAATAAACTGATATTTTCTTGATTACTTACGAACCGATTTTATTTTTGAAAAATTTGTTGAATAGACGATGGAAGACCACATCTAAAATTATAAAAAAATGTACAGGGTGCTATTAAAAAATTTAAAGTTAGGGGTTGTAACTAAAGGATGAATATTTAGGGGATGATTTTTTACGCCATATTAAAGTGTATTAGAAATGGAATAGATCAGTATATGTCCCATTTGATAATCTCTATTCGTTTAAGAGATATAGCCTGTATAAATTAGTCTGGGACACCCTGTATATCTAAATACTCAATTAAAAATTCAACACAACTAATAAAAAAATTAAAAATATTCAACTTACAAGATTCAGTCATTCAATTTGATTTTACCAATATTTTCCTCCTAAAGAATGTCTAAAACTTCTAAGAAAAATTAAAATATTAATCCAGGAATAATATCAGATATACTTAATTTATTAAATTATTTCATTTTTGATAGTAAGATATATAGGTATTCAAAATGAAGGTTTACCAATGGGAAGCCCTTTATCACAAAATTTGGCAAATATTTTTATAGACAGTTTAGAGAGAAAAATGTTTGCATTTAACATTTCAAACAATATCTTATTTTGGTATAGATATGTAGATGACATATTAGCTTGTTTTATAGGCAGTGAACTGCAATTAGATGTATTTTTCAACCATATTAATAAGTGAAACCCAAAAATTAAATGTACACTAGAAGTTGAAGAAAATTACTCAATCAATTTTCTTGATTTAAAAATTCAAAGAGTTAACAATGTACTTGATTATTCCATTTACAGAAAACCAATACACATTGAAGTGACTATTCCATATAATTCCAATCATCCCATGACACATAAATTAGCAGCGTATAGTTCAATGATACGTTACGTATAATAAATAAATTTCTCAATAAAAAATACTAATATTTCCTAAACAAACTAAAGAAATAAAAAATTTCAAAACAATCACATATGCTGGTAATATTTCTAATAATATTTCAAGCAACAAATACAACAATTGCTTTTAAAACAGAAAGTAATGTGAGTACCAAATTGTTAAATGTAAAAACAAAAATATCTCCATTAAAGAAGTCTGGTATATATAAACTTAAATGTCCAGAATGTAATGCTGTCTAGAAATTTTGAAATTAGGTACAGTGAACACTTACGAGCATACATATTAAAACAACCAGTGAAATCCCACTACCCAAAACATCTACTTGAGACCAAACATTCATTGACATATAACGCAGAACTAGAAGTACTACATATTTGTGAAAAGAAACAAGAACTGGATTTCCTTGAAGAGCTAGAAATTAGATGACACTTATCTCTTAAGTGTCTGCTAATTTCACAATATGAAGTCGTCAATGAACAGATAAATCTAGGCAGTTTTTTACTTTTAAACTGTCTTCTTAAGTAATAATTGTAAAGATCAGCAGATATAGTTTTCCTGGTTTTCTATATCATTGCACAGTTATACTGATCTTTAATAGGAAAAAGATATCCAGGATATCCCCATGGGGCTAATAATATCCAAGTTTTAATATTTGTAATATCATATCTTCTTCTTTTTTCTCATTTCATTAGATAAATACATATTTCTAGAAATTCTTTATTGCTGTCCACACGCCTATTACTGATCATATACCTACGTAGATATATGCACCAATCTTGTAACGAACAGTTCGATTGGAATTTTTAAATATCGATTCCAATTATCCGAGCTATACAATGCAACAAGAAGCATCAATAATTACAATTCAGGATAATTTCTCACGAATTGCAACGGGTATTCACGCATAAAATTATTTAGTCTATAAGATTCGTACATTCATATCTCGTTTTACAGTTAATGCTCACCAGCCTCAGGTGAGCAATTTTTATGCATATATCTTTCTCTCTCTGTCCCGCACTATAATGAACTCTATTTTCGTCTATTTATGCACAACAACACAATTTAATCTTAGCAGCCCATGATTTATTTCGACGTCCGTTACATTATTCGCATCGTCCATTTCTCTTCGGTCTAAATTTTAAATTATTAGATTACGTGGCAGGCTTCAGTGGCGGAGGATCCAGAGCTGATCAACTCTCATTTCAAAAGAAGAAAAAAACGGACTGAATTTGCTCCGTTACTGGTGTTGTCAGCCATTGCCATCTGAAAGTTCAATATTTCTGATAGCATGCGTAGATACTCAGTATGTTTTGACGTGCTAGAAATATTTGTGTTGTTTACAGTATGTATATTGAAAATTTTATATCTGTATAACAATAAATTCTATATAAATTTTCTATTTCTATTTGACGTTTAGCTCCTAAGTTTGGAGCATTTTCAAAAATTTTAATTACATGATGTTAACAATAAGACGAAACGATGATTGAAATCAAATATACACGCAGATATTGTTCCCGGAATAATATATCATCCCACAGATAGTTTGAAGTTGTTCGGTATCGGCCTATTTCGTTTCGCTGACTCCTAAGATGTTCACTTTAAGTCTATTCATTTCTTGACAGTCATTGTGCATTTTTCCAGGTTCTAACATGCTTGTAGCATTCCAGATACCTACCAATTCTTAATAATGTTTTATTCGTTCTTAGTGTTTATTTCTATTAACAAGAATTTCGCAGACTGACGACCGAAGAGACACCGTAGACTTCCGCTTATCCTCTACTGCCGGATCTAGGCTTACGATTACCATAATCAGTAGTTTTTTCCGTTTTATTTTTGTTACGATGATTTACTAGGGACACTCTTTTGAGTCTTTAATTCAGTGGTTACCAGTTTCCTTCTGCATCTCCATGCCAAATCGAATTTATCCGCCTTTAGAAGCGATTTATGACTTCCAGGACAAGAAGTTCTTCAGCTCTTCCACCGACAAGTAGTATTAAACAAGAAAAAAAACAAATCGGAAATAAATTCTACAAAAGATTTTATTGGCTTCATTTCTTGCACAATATAGCTATCCTACGTCTGCGTCCTATGTGTGAAAAGACGATTGTGCAGAATGAAGCAGTGACTGTGAAAACAAGAGGAATAAGAACTTTCTTGTAGTGCAGTAAGAAGAGACATGATGGAAGGGATGCTTTTTTCAAAACATGTGATACTGTAAAGCTTCATGTCTCGTGTCAGAAATCTTACACCAGGAGAAAAATGTGGATGCTGCAGAGAAAGCTAGTGGAAGTGGAGTTAAACGTCGAGTTCGATCGGGTCGGCCAGCATTCAATTTTAAAGCAACATATCTCTTCTATAATACAGATGCCAGTGATGATTTCATTTCTAAGCAGCTAAAACTGAATGTCCATCGGCGGGTTGCTGTTACTACCGTATCCATTAGAGAGTTTAGAGACAATGTCTTGGAAACTGCAGCTGCACGGGAAGACCAGTGGGCGGAAGAAGTCACATCTAGATTGGGAAATGATGTAATTACCGTTGAGAGGAGATACCATCCAAACTGCATGCGAAAATTTGCCTTACATGTAAGGTCAACAAACATCAAAGATAGACCCCAGGATGAAGACATCACTGCAGCTTTACAATATGTTTGCAAGTACATTGAGGGCATAGAAGACGAGTGCTAGTTTTCTTTGAAAGAGGTCCTGAAATATGTACCTGGGCTAATAGTAAGTGAGAAATCTCTGAAAAAAAGGTTGCAAGATTATTATGGGAGTGACGTTATCATATCAGTTGGTCAAAACCGCGAAACAGTAATCTGCTTCCATAATACTGGTTACAAAATTTTGTCCCAGCAATGGTATACATCCAAACAGGCAAATGAGGAGGAAGGACGCCTACGAGTTGTTAGAGCAGCGACAGATATAATAAGAGAATTACTGTTTTAAATGAAACTTACTGTTTCTAGATAATTCCACAATATATTGAGAAAATGTTAAAAATTCTAAGAAATTTCACAATCGTTTCGATATTAACATATATTAAGTCAATCACAAGGTAGGTCACTTCTTGGTCTAGTCAAAAATAATTATTAAACATCAGGTAGGCATCAAATGATATGTAACTTCTGTCATTCTGACGATGATATTTAATATCGAAACAATTGTCAAATTTCTTAGAATTTTTAAATTTTTTTTCAATAAATAGGCTATTTGACAACATTAAAAATAAACTACAATTTGTGGTCATCCTATTAGATAATATTCTGAAAGAAATTATCTCCTTTTTTCCACTAAATTATGAATATTTTTTTCAAATTACATAAAATAAAATATAAGAATTTTTTAAAATTTTACATATGTCAAGAACGCTCTGTGATTGGTGGCAACACTGGTGACATCATAGGCATGTAAATATGGATTACTGACAGATTGTTTTTTGTGTTTTATCAAAGAATACGCCAATATTTTTGGTTTTATGTGTTTAATTCAATCTGTGAGCTATTTCAGAAGCATTTTTAATAAATTTTTGATAAATTTTAGGTAGTAGCATAAATGTTTGTTTTAATTTGAAAAATGTATTCAAATTTTGTGAGAGCGGATAGCACCAATCCACCCAAAATAGATGCCTTAATGGTTGCACTTTTTTAAGAATAACGCTAATTACTGTGCTGCGGAGCTGAAAAACGTGAAAACAGCAGTGTAAGTACAAGTAGGAATTATTAATTTACAAAATTTTATGTATGACGATTTATAAATTTTGTTATCTTATTATAGTTTATGTTAATATATGGTCTTTGTTTCTGTTTTACAGGTCTGCAAGGGAATCTTATGGAGACGATGCGATTGGCTATGTTCAACTACACCGGGAGGATGGGATTTGCACAGTTAAGTGTAAAATATGCCCAGAGCATAAAGTTAGAACGAAAGCTTATAATACGACAATGGTTATTAACGAATATGATAGTGAAATTATTAGCTGTCAGTGCCATGACTGTGCCGCTTCAGCTGGAGGATACAAGCATGCAGTTGCTTTTTTGATGTGGGTCCATCGTACGTCCATAGAATGCTACTGGAAAAAGCCTACGTTATGCAGAATAAGGACTACACTGAAGTTTATCACTGTCCAGCAGATGTCTAAAACGGAAGTTCCTCACAGACCAAGTTCATCCCCACTTTACACTGAATTTATTTCAGAAGCAAAGAAGAGAAAAATAGACAGTTGCGAATTGCTCAAATATCAGCATGATTTTAAACGTAGGGGTGTGATGCAATATTCATTGCACTATTTTATAATGGATCAATCTCAACAAATTAAAGCAGATGTAGATAAACTTGTAGATGTGATGAAAACATCATTCACTGAAGCTGTGACAAGTGCCATTGAAGTAGCTACAAGAAGGCAAAATAAGAGTAGCTTATGGTATGAGATGCATTACGGCCGTACCACAGCATCAAAAGCACATGGTGTGAGTGTTTGTCGTACACCAGATGGTTCATTGATTGCCACTATAATAGGTGCAAAAATACCTGATACCGCTGCAATGAAAAGAGGTAGAAATTTGGAATTATCCGTTCGAAGGAGAGTTAGTGAAAAATTGAAAAAACACATCGCTTCATGTGGGTTTTATGTTTGCCGAGAGAATCCCATGATCGGAGCTTCTCTCTATGGTCTAATGAAGGATGCCATTGTTGAAATAAAATGCACTACCAATGCAAAAGCTAAGGGCACGTATTTGAAAAACGGCATTATCACAGAAAAATGTAAGGCACAGGTGCAACTGCAAATGTATGCCACTGGTGTAAAAAAGTGTTATTTTTGTGTCGCTGATAGCAACTTTGAAGAAACAAAAGATGTGGACATTATTGTGGTGATGTATGACAGTGATTATGTTAATAACTTAATAAAAAAGTTGACTGTTTTTTGGAAAGAAAATATATATCCTATTTTATACCGTAGTACGAGTCTATAAGTTATCAAATAAAAAAACTGTTCTGTATATATTTTTTTATTGTTCTTAATTTTAAATTATTTACAATGTTTCTACAAATTTCAATCAAGTTATTAAAAAAATCATTCCTTTTTCAACTATGACAAATTCGAAAGAACATAACATTATATAAACTTTTAAAAATGTGAATTATGGTTAATGTGGTGTGTCCGCTCTTAAGTACAGGTTCAAAAAAACGAAAATTTATAATAAAAATCAGATTAGTTTATAATAAATCACTAAAACTCAAATAAATAGAAAGAAATATGATGTTATTAATTCTATTTTCTATTATAGCACCAGTCTGTAAATTATCAAATAAAAAAACCGTTCTGTAATTTTTTGTATTGTTCTTAATTTTAAATTATTTACCAGGTTTCTACTAAATAGAATCAAGTTATTAAATCAATCATTAATTTTTCGTCTAAATTCGAAAGAACATAACATTATATAAACTTTAAAAAAATGTGAATTATGGTTAATGTGGTGTGTCAACTCTTAAGTACAGGTTCAAAAAAACGAAAATTTATAATAAAAATCAGATTAGTTTATAATAAATCAATAAAACTCAATTAAATAGAAAGAAATATGATGTTATTAATTCCATTTTCTATTATAGCACCAGTCTGTAAATTATCAAATAAAAAAACCGTTCTGTAATTTTTTGTATTGCTCTTAATTTTAAATTATTTACCAGGTTTCTACTAAATAGAATCAAGTTATTAAATAATCATTAATTTTTCGTCTAAATTCGAAAGAACATAACTTTATATAAACGTAGGAAAAATGTGAATTTTCTTTAATGTAATATGTCTATTAAGAACAGGTTCAAAAACAAGAAAATTTATAATAAAAATCAATTTAGTGTATAGTAAATCAATAAACTCAAATAAATAGTAACATACATGATATTTATTAACCCGTATTTTTAGATAAATTATTTAATGAGAGAATCCTGCAAATTAATTAGAGCATATACAATAATAATGACATGATCAGGTACACGAAGTATGTTGGTATTTATCACTGAATGTTGTTTTAGCATATGGAATTCTCTCAATCGCCTCATCACCCTTTTCATATGAATTCGTAAACTATCCATTATTTTGGTTTGTCGAACTTCAATTTTTGATAACTTCGCACCAGCAATTACACTTGGTGGCCTTAATAGTTTTATACCCCTTCCTTGAAGTATGTGCTCAAGGTGCTTGAAGCCTCTGTCTGCTAAGATGCAAGTTTCTTGTTGTAATCCATCAAGAAAGTTACAATTTTCTACTATGGTAACATCACTTGTTCTGCCCCCGAACCCTTGAGAAACATAATAAACCAATCCATTAGGAGTGCAGGATATTAAATACTTCACAGTATTTTCCTTTTTGTACTCTGACCATGTCAGTGCCTGATGAAGAGCTTTTGATGGTTTTTGTATATCAATTTCTAGACAATCGATAATGCAGCTGACATTATGATAACTATGTCTAAAAGCAATAGGAAGATTCCTTTTTATTAATTTTTGTCTAAGTTAACTATGAATGGTCTTAAAAAACTACTTATTACTGGTATGTTGGCTAAAAACAGTTTACTGGCATAAGATAATGATATGCCAAAATTATCCTCTAGTTCAGAAAATGTACTGTTCAATCTAATTTTTTTCAAGCATAGCAAAATGTGTTCTACTTTAATATTTGTGCGTTTATGCATCAACTGACTAAAAAAATAACATTTTTCTGTAATACCAATATACATCAATGGTTTTTTGGCAATTAAACCTATAGTATTTTTTATCACATTAGTATCTGTAGCATTACTATCGGAATCAGTAATATTTGATGATGATGTATCTACAAATTATGATAAATAACCGCTTTCAAAACAAGAAATATCACTATCCGATTTCTCATCTTCGAAAATGTTTCTCTTCTGGGCTTTATTAACTCCCGACTGTGATGGTTGAAGATGGCTTCGTTCAAACTTGAAGGGTGAAGTGGAAATAGAAGTTGTAGTAACTTTAAATGGTGATATGGAAATACTTTTAGTTTCCCATCTCGTTTGCACAGCCTTGCTCCTATAATGCTTATTAAATTTTGTTGTTTGCAGACATTCTGCAACAAGTTCAGTTCTTTACCTTTTTAGTAACACTTTTCGAGAAGATGTAGCATCAGGCATCCGTCTTTTGCGATCCTCTTGGCAATGGAATTTAGTTGGCACAGTTTCAACTACCAAAAGTATCTTCTGACTGAAACCCATTGTGTACTTCGTGTAGTTCTTTGTATCTTTTCCATCTGCAATATATTGTTTACTATATAACAAGTGAAATACCTCATATTATGTTTGATAAGACAATACAAAATATTGAAGAAATTAGCTACACAAAATACCTAACAGGTACCTAACATTTGAAATTCGGTTTCATTGAAATTTGAATTTGAAAATTTTGTTGAATCTTATTTTAGGTTAAGTTGATAAATGTTATTTTGTTTTAGCAAATAGACATTTTTACTACTATCTCGTATTTAATTGAGTTTAATATTACTTACATTAAAGTGATCTTCGCACATAAAAACATTTGAATACAATGCAATACTTTTTGGGTCTCTTCTAGCTAATTGTAACCACATTTTTCGTCCTGTGGGATTCTTTGGAACAGAAACAAATAGTTTGTTTGGACTTTTTCTAGACGTATTTGTACACTGTGGCACTACACACCATTCTATCCAATAAATTTGAAGAAAAATCCTGAAATTCTCTTCGGCTGCGCTGTTTTGTTATTGTTATATTTATTATCCGTGAACCTGATTACATGCCTGTGACGTCACAAGTGTAACGTGACCACCGCCATTACATAAATATCGTTTTTGGCGCGGTTTTGAAGATTTGAATTTTAACATTGATTTTTTTGTGATAATACATTAGATTTCCAGGAAATATTTATATAGTATGCTTATTATGTAATAAAGAATAATTTAAAACAGTTTTTAAAAATTATTCAAATAGCCTATTGTGGAATTATCTAGAAACAATACGTTTCATTTAAAACAGTAATATACGTAGATTCAACGAAATAAGGGTCGAGACAGTTAATTTCATTATAATACGAGAATATGTCCATTCAAAAGTGAATTGCCTTGATAGTTTCCCAGATCCCCATCGCTTTTTAGAAAACTGAGGAGGATATTCCACAATCCCTACAATTGTTGCTTTATTCAATCATAAAGAAAAGCAAACGAGGCAAATGTAAGTAAATTAGAACCAATGTAACTTCTATTGCTCGTGCAATAATATATTCCACCAATCGAGATATTTTCATTCATCCCTCCAAATTGGGTTTGGAGCCCTCCTATCCAGGAAATATGGATCAAGAGAGCTAATACAAGTAGCAAGTGGACTCGGTTTCTGCTGTTCCTACGACGTGGACAGGATGTTTGAGGTGTCTTATATGAACCACCCTCAGAGCTTTAACCATCCAAATTTTTTTCTCAGTGGGCATTTGAGAATGCAGATTTCAATGTGGACCCAATTGATGGCCGTAATAATTTCCATGCCATACAAGTAGTATTCCAAAAGCCAGCACAGTTCGGTGTGATTCCAGTAACAACATTTGAACACACTGAAGCGCATTTGAGAAGCATTGTGTTTGAGGACTTGACGTAAACGTGTTCATGAGTATACATTAAACTGGATGATTTCAAGTAGATCTTTGGTAAATGGAAAGAATATTATCTTCTAGGTTGGAATGGCTTCATGGAGCAAATTACGTGCTCTAAACCGTACTAGAAGTCACAAACTTTGTTCGTTCCATTCATTAATGCACCTCTCAGTAAGTATGATACTGTTTATACTTTACTTCTCACTGCAATAAACAAATGTAGCAGTATCAAACAAAATGTCTGTTTTGTTACATTTTACCCGCCTCTCTATCTTAAAACACGTGAAACTGTGGCATCTTTCCCTCCAAACTGCGATTTGGGCAACATCAGATTAGGGTTGGGAGGTTTTTTTTAAATGTCATCCTTGGGAGCCATAGGCTACATGAGTGGAAGTGGGCTCCAAGAGCTTTTCTGCATTGCTTATGCGCAGATATGAACTGAAAAAGTTATGGCTGGTCGTGCTTATTCAGGGGCAGTTCGTGCACACATCCTTTGCAATTTGGCTCTTGCACCTATTATCCTCACAAGAATGAATGATAATGAAGAAACAGATAAGCACCTTGAAGAGGCATCTAACTCAACAAGTTCTTTGAAAGCCCTTGAGTATGAAAATTTGAAGCAGATGTTTGTACAGACATTTGAAGAGCTAGAGCTAAATGGTCCCACTGCTAAGTTATGAATTCTCTACATTGATATGACTACACTGATGAAGCAATTCATCTAGGCAGAGAGGAGTGGCGACTGGGAATTGCACCTCAACGCTGTTAGGAAAATGCTACTTTATTTCAATGCCAGTGGGCATTTTCTCTATGTTCAATCTGTGCAGCTTTATTTACAAGACATGATGGGCCTAGAAAAAAATATCAAAAGAAGGTTTGAGCTCAGTGGGTGGTTTACTATCAGATCTGATAAGTTTTGGAGTGGGATATGATCGGACATGACTATTGAGCAGACTCTAATGCGCTCGTTGAAAAGTTCTGAAGGGCTCAGTCATGGCCGCGGCATTTCAGACAATACTCTGAGTAGATTGATTCTGACGATGTCATTTGTAATTACAATGACCCAGCAGGTTGAAGAGTGTTGTGGGGTATCACTCACTACTTCGGAGCAACATATTGATGCGAGGGATGCTAGAATGTAACGTGACAATGCAGACCTTCAGAGGTTTATTTATTGGTTTCAATTCCATCATCGTTTCCATGTTACTAATCATACTATGTCCATCAGCACAGAAATCCTCGGTGTTATATGACTTCTCACACCACTACATGTGGCAAACCTAGAGGGAGCAGCTTTTATCACAGATAGTGGATTTCTACTCCACCGAGTTGTGTGGAAGAATGGTGAAACATTCCAATTAATCCTAAACAAATACGTTGACTATTTAAAAAGGCATTAAAACTAAAGTGCAACCAGCGCGGTGTTTGACAGCTACCCAGAAGACTTGCTCAGCAAGAGCATCAAATCTGTTGAGCTTCTCCGTTGAAGCAAAAGACAAACTACTCCCGAGATCATCTTCACCGAATCAATGACGGTGACCATGACTCAGGAGCAATTCCTTTACAACGACAAGAATAAATCACGACTGATTCGTTTCCTTATTGATAGGCTTGAAGGTGACGGCATTTCAGTAACACACGCTAATGAAGACACAGATCACCTAATTGTTGTCACAGCCTTTGAGGTGTCACAGGGGCATGACAAGGTTGTGGTAGTGGGTGAGGATACGGTCCACCTGATTATGCTCAATGCCCTAGCCTCACCATCCATAAACATGTATTATTCAAAACCTGGAAGAGGAACGGCCCTATCAAAAGTATTTGGTCCCAGCAGCTTCAATCTGGCAGATAACAACAGAATGGCACTTTCATTTCTCCACACCATAAGTGGATGTGACACCACTTCAGCCCTCTTCAGGCTGGTCAAAAAGAAAGTGGTCAAGCTATTGGTCAAAACTGAAAGTTTTCTGGAAGAAATATAATCAATAAAGAAAAAACCAACACAAACTGATGTGACTATACCAAATAATTCCAATAGTCCCATATCATATAAATTAGCAGCATATAATTCAATGATACATAGAGCATTTTCAGTTTCTATTAATTTAATTTTTATAGAGGTATTAATACAATTGAACAAATAGCAACATCCAAGGGTTATCCATTACATATAATAAATAAATTACTTAATATAAAAGAGAAAAAATTGATATAACTAATATTTCCTAAACAAACTAAAGAAATACAAAATTACAAAATATTTCTAATAATATTTCAAAGATAATATTTAGCAACGCAACAAATACAACAATTTCTTTTAAAATAGAAAGTAATGTGAGTACAAAATTGTTAAATGTAAAAACAAAAATTTCACCATTAAAAAAGTCTCGTATACATAAACTTAATGTCCAGAATGTAATGTTGTCTATTTGGGCCAAACCCCTAGAAATTTTGAAATTAGACACAGTAAACAGTTACAGCAAACAGATTGAAAACAACCAGAGAAATCCCACAACCCCTAACACAGAACTAGAAGTACTACATATTTGTAGTATAAGAAACAATAGCTAGATTCCATTGAAGAATTAGAAATTAGAAGTCACTTTAAAGACCCACAAGGTTATATGTGTACAAATTAAAGAATATACTATACACTAACAAACAATTCAACAATAACAATCTATAACAATAATAAATATAAACAAGCATATATCGAACGATGAAATAAAACAATATATTTTGTTTAAATACAGAATTCTATTTACTAACGTTAACAATGGTATTGAAAGAAATTACCTGGAAACTCATTCACTACAAACATTCCTAAACTATCTTCTAGGTAAAAAGGTTTAATAAAGGAGACTGATTGATATCTATTTGGTCGTTAAGAAGATTACCTGAATATTTATTTTTGTTAATCTCGAGGGCCTCTAATAAATTTAAACTAAAGGATTTACCGCCGACTACATGGAGAATTTCAAAATTTGGGTCGAAAATGTGTTGGTTTTCTAATAAATTATTTGAATAGTTAGAATCTATTTTTTTTTGTCATATCTACGTTTGTGTTCCGAAATTCTAGTTTTAAACTTTCTAAAAGTTCTACGGATATAAATTTTATCACAGTTGTTATTACCACATTTTAATTTATAAACTTCTGATTTGTTTAATTTTGAAGATTTAGATTTATTATTTTTAATGAATTTGGATAAATTGTAATCAGTTTTAAAGGAAATATTCATGTCTAAAGATTCTCAAAATGATTTAATTTTTAAGGATAGTGTTCCAAAGTATGTTAAATTTTTAAATTGTTTATTATTATTTTTATCTGAAGGGAATACTTGTTCTGTCTGTTTTTTTTTATTTTTAATTTTTTATTTTTTTTTTATTTTATTATAGCACATATCGCCCCAAGACATCCTAAAAGATAATTATTTATTCACAATATGCTTATGTCTCTAGTGTAGGCTGTATTCCGAAATTTACATCAGTATAATGACCAGAGGTAGTGACGTCATAAATCGACACCATATTGTTGATTTGTTCCGAAACATACTGGTAAGCACGTTAACTTAACTATTACTCTCATGAATACATACTCGGCGAAATAGTCACTATATCTCACTATTCTCACCAGTACAATATGGCGGCATACCAGTATAATATGGCGTCAGATTCATGACATTACCTCAAGACCAGTAGACTGATAGATATTTTGGAATAGTGTTGGCGATCTTCTCTACATACCATTCCATCAACAGAAAAGGGTACAGCAGGAATTTTTACAATTTGTAATACGATGAACGTACATGTTCTTTAAGTTGTACGTGGCGCGCTACTGGTGATTACTACTTCACCAGTTGGCAGAATACGTAGATTTACTGGCCCTCCGATTCCGTCCGTTAGTCCGTATTGCAACATACTCCAATATTATAATTAATAGTGAACAGATAGTACAATATTCCGTTTTGATATGGGTGTCTTATCCCGTCCGTATCCCCCATTTAAATGATCGAACTAGCCATTTAATATGCCCTTTTAAACGTATCACACTGTTAGCATTTATTATGATTAATAAAATTAATAATATTTTACCATATATTTATCATCGAAAACTTATAGGATATTAATAAGAAACTATAGATAAGCCATAAAAAATTATTTGAACGCAAAGGGAAAACTGAAAACATTGTTTAGTTAATTCCATAAGCTACGAAGAAAACCTAAATGATAAATTATTCCAACACAATTCCATAGCTTAACCTATACTTATTCTAATAAATTTTCAACATCATAGATTTTTCATAAACTTGTCCAAACCATTTAACCATCTATAATTTACTTTGCTACATCCAAATTAGTTTTGAAACAGTACATAGCTAAATGAAATGATTGAAATTCATCAATAACTTTTTAAATTTATTTGAGATAAACTATAAACTAGTGACGGATTTACATATTTGCCGCTAGTAGGCTATTCAAATTCTGCCGCCCCTACCGACGTCTACAATTTGATACCCTAGTTCACAATGATATTCTTCAACATTTTTGGCAATGTCGATGATGTCCTAATTACATTACCTTTTTCTTTAGTTAAGATTGTATAAGAAATAGTTTTTGGGTATATATCTGAGCCAATCAAAAGCTCAATTATGTACTACTAATAAGAAGGGGTAAGGTATCGTCGGCCTAATTTGCAAACCTCGTAACTCACTTGACCCACTTTTTACAGGAGAGACAAAAAACTAATCTATTTTGTAACTAAGAGATATATAATCAATATTTAAATTGTTTTGAAATGTATTTAATAGCTATTAGACACTTAAATAATAACTTTTTATTTATTTTAAAGCTTTAGTATACAGAGTGGAGTTACGGGATTTGATGTGACTAATTGATGGAGTTACGAGTTATGCAAGTCAGAGAAAACAACATTTTGGAGTTAAGTTATCTTATTGAATAAACTACAATTTTAAACTTAGATTTTCTAATGGTTTAACTCAAAGGAACTAAATAAAATTGAACTGGCGTAATATAAAAAGTTTTATTAAAACATAAACCTTAGGCTATAATTCACTTAGATCACCTCAATTCACCTATAATTCACTTAGGCTTAATTCACCTTAGACTCATTGCTCTTATAAGAAAACTTCTAAGAACTTGTAAGGAACTTTAAGAAAACTTTTAGGGAACTTTAAGAAAACTTCTATTTAAGTTGTTCATTGCTCTTCTTTAAGAAAACTTTAGATTATCATAAAATGAATGATAGTCTTTCGGAATTGTGGTTTTCAGTTCTTGGAGGTGCTTGAACTTTCCACCATCAATCATTAACTGTGTACTGTAGAGATTCCGGAACACTGCTTCTCGGATGGCTCCTATGGAAGATGGCGCTTCGCTTACTGGCTCTTGAACGTGATTTTCGGCTGTTCTAGATTTTCGGCTTGATTTTCTTACTGCTGAGCCTAGATCATTACGATTTGAACCAACTCTGGGCAATTCTTCATATTCATCACTGTAATTTAACTTATAGTAAATTTTTCCATCAGCAGTGTATTTAAGGCAACGGATGTCGGTCACTGTGGGGTCACCCTTTTTTGATCCCGGTCTGATGGACTTGTATATAATGGGCTTTGTAAAGTCTCTGAAAAAGGTATGCTCTAGATACTTAACTATGTAAGGTTTTTTCCTGATATTTTTGCACACCTCCACATACTCAGCGGGTACATTAATTTCTCCGTTTCTCATGTAGCGCTCACTTGTTGCGTGCATGGAGTCGCACTCCATTTGAGTGTGGGCCTTTTCAAGATACTTGCTCTCAATTGTTATGTTGTTAACAGCTAAATGCAAAAGTGCATTGCTCATCACAGCATTCCTGTTTTGGTAATTGCATCCATCCCTATAGATTGTAATTTTATTTGAATTGTTCCGAAGAGATTGTGATTGAATATAATCACTCATAATACTTGCAAACTCATTGGCTGTTAATTCACCTTCAGTTTCATTCCATAAATAGCAATATCCATCATGTGTTTTCAGATCATACATACAAAGATTGTGAACAGAGAGTTTTCTTTTATAATAAATTGCAGATGTGTTTGACTTCGGGCATGTCAGCAGAGATTGTAAGTCGACTGTATAAACATGTTCTACATTTTTTTATCATTTTCTTTTTCAGTCCTGGCTGAATTGTTTCTGTTTATATGATCATTATATTTTTCTTCCGTAATGTGTTTCAGTTTAAATTCTCTGCAAAAATCGCATTGGTCCTTTTTCGGCCTATATAAGGCCAAATTGGGGTCTTCAAACGTTTTGTAAAAGGTGCATGAAGACAATGGTACAGAATTTTTTTCCTTACAATAATTGTCGCAATAGAACTGGTACAACTGAGATTTTGTTGTCCAATTAGACTCTAAATAGAGTTTTTTTCGGTTCTCCCTCATCTTTTGTCTGCTGAACGTCCTGGTTACCATATCGATTTTGATCATCATGTTGTATTATTTGGCTTATATCCAGATTATCTAAGTTTTGGATTGCATTGAACACTTCATTTTCCGAAAAATTTAACAATATTTCATTGGATGAAACAGTGGAGCTCTAGTCCTCATAAACGGGTCCGATTAAAACTCCATGTTCGTCGACAAAGAATGGCCCTGTCTCAATAGGTTTATTTGTTCCACTATCTGGTTCAGCTTGGGGTATTTTTGCTTGGTTTTCCTTTTCTTCATCATATAATTTTGTATTCTCCACTAACTTCAAAATTCTTTTTGTTCTTGACGACATAGTGACCTAAAATGTAAAAAAGGTATTAGTGGCGAGCAAAAAATGTATTACTGAACACCTAACTCCTGGGATACCTATAATTTGTTTGATTTTTTAAGAACCAACCACGTATCTCCGTTGAACACAAACATCGTAACTCCAAAAACAGTAGATCTACAAAACAAGTAACTCCAAAACTATAGAGTAATAATATTAAAATTGTACCCTTAATATATAAGGTACTCAATGGTTTTAACTACTGTCATTAAATTGATTAATTACCTTTTAAACTGTTAAAGTAATGTAATATAAAAATAAAACCGCGCAACTCCAACTTTTAATGTAACCTAACCTAAAAGTCAGTTGTCAACAAAACAAGTAACTCCAGACCTATTTTAAATTACGTTGTTCGTGTTCAATTTGATAATTATTACAGTTACTAACATTACAGAAAAATTAGTGTATTACTTACTTTTCAATGAATATGCTACATTTAACAGTAGGCAGTTAAACCCCCATCTTGCTGCTATGAAAATGTAACCTCTGCACAAGTACATGCTAACTCATTGATACAGGCAGCCACAATTAGGAGTTACCAGGTTTGCAAAAAGGAAATACCCTCTAAAATTATACGTCGTTTGTTTTCCCATTTTTCTCCCTTTTACAATTTTTTTGGAGTTACAATGGTTTAAGAGGTTGCCTTAAAGCTATAAAAAGGGTCTAAAACCTGAAATATTGATTTTTTGGAGTTACGAGGTTTGCAAATTAGGCCGACGGTATGCCTTAATTCTATTTACGCACTAATGCCTATTCAGTAAATCAATTCGTGCCAAGAATCTCTAACTTCTACATGCGTCCTCTCTATCTCGCCAACGTATCAGGTTTACTGTCTCTACCGTTTTTCCTTTCCCGATTTCAGTCATAAGTTTTGGCCTGCGTTGTGTCAAACTTATAAAAAAACATATATTTCTTGAAGTAACATGAAGAAGCGACAAGCTTCTGTGCAAAATTCAGCAGTTGCCAGCAAATTTAAAGAGTAGGCAGAGCAAGGAACGAAAAAAGCAAAAGGTGCTTTGCTTTGAATTTTAGCCTGTAAGCCATTGTACTCATCAGACTTATTGGCAGCATTATCATATGATTGTCCACGATAGTTTTCAATATTTATGCCCAGTGTTGGTTCTGAAGTAATGGCAGAAAACATTTCTTCAGCATTATGTCTTACTGAGGGTAAAAACTTGAGAAATATATCACACGGTTCACATGATTCTAAAACGTATCTGATGACAAGGGTGTGATATATCTAGTGCTCAATCCATGATCAAGAAAAAATATTTCGTCCTTCTTATATCGTCTCCAATCTGTTTTAAGATTTTGTAACCCCTCAAATGAATAAACTCATCACAAACGATCTTTGATAAATAACTGCTAGTTCCAGATCCTTAATTCCCAAATCGTTCAATATGGCTGGCTATAAAAGGATCGAATTTAGCTAACAGTTCCAAAATCATTCAGTAATTTCCGTTATGTGGATCGCCTTTTAATTTCTTCCTCTGAAAGCAGGGCCTCTTTAACACAGTTGCTTCACTAACGGCAACAAGCCTCTTCAAATCATTTCTCCAATGAATAATTTCTTCATACATTTGGACATTCAGTACATACTCGACTCAGCCATCTAACTTCTAACTTTCAAACTAAGGATACTCGAGGTTCTGCATTTTTCCATCATTAAATTCTTCATTTTCAAACAAACTCTTATTAGTCCAGGAGAATTAGACCCAAAACCTTTGAAATATGGCTGTTTCGTGACGTAGATTAGATATTGGTTGGAATTGCTCAGAAATCATGTAAGAAAAGAAAATATGAAAGTCCACCAACTGAAAAAGTTGTGCTATTTGTAGGAAAAATCATAAACTGCAAAAAAAACGAAAAATCGCTCATTTTTTCCGATATATCTTAATATAACTCTTTAAATATGCAAGAGAAAAAAGTATACTTACGAATTTGTTCTTTATGAAATTCTCTACAAGATAGAATTGGTTTAAAATCGATATATTCAATTTTTTCGTTGAGAAATGGCGATAAATGCAAAAAAAGTAGCTAAAAAACGAGATTATTTTAAAGCATTTGTTTCGCAGATAAGAAATCATCTAATCACGCTATAAATTGGGATTTAAGAACCTTATTATAGATAATAGTATAAAATAATATGCCAAAGGCCGATTAAATTGGCCTGATAGTTTTTACATGAATTAATTGTTAATTAATTTCCGCGAAAAAATTAACGTCATTTTTGCGCTCATGCCAGGCTTACATTTTTGAGTTGTAATAGGCGCCGATTTTTTTACTAATACTTAGACCTCTAAACTATAATACACAATAGTTATAATGAACAATTTTTAAGTTTTTATCATTTTTTACGCGATTTTGAAAAGTTGAAATCGACGCTTCAAATCGAGCGCGGCGCAAAAATTTGCTGTATCTCGGCTTCTATTGGGTCGATTTTGATGATTTTTCTTTTAAATCGATGTAGCAAAATGAAAGAAACTCATTTTTCAGAATGGCGTCTGCCAGTTATGACAATTTAAGCATCTACAGTAACAACTTATAATTTGGCATTTTTTTATGCTGATAATAATCAATGATTATAATTATGTCCATGCTAGGATTGTGTTGTTCATTGCAAATTCGTATAGTTAAAATAAAATAAAATAAAATAATATATTTATGTAAAAAAGTTGAATACAATAATGTTGTAACAAAAAAGCGAAATATAATTATTTATTGTATTTAGATCTTATAATTAAATGAAATATGCCATTAATATACGTAACAATTAATTGTACTACCTGTAATTTTGATTACTAATTATTTTATCTATATGAATTTGCAATGAACAACAAAATCGTAGCATGGACATAATTATAATCAAAATGAGTTTCTTTCATTTTGCTACATCGATTTAAAAGAAAAATCATCAAAATCGGCCCAATAGAAGCCGAGATACAGCAAATTTTTGCGCCGCGCTCGATTTGAAGCGTCGATTTCAACTTTTCAAAATCGCGTAAATAGTATATTAAAGTATAAGTGGATAAAGAGGTCTTTCAAACACGCGCGAGTTCACGAGCACGACGGCGCAGCCGGAGTGCTCGAAATAGAGCAAGTGTTTGAAAGACCAGTTATCCACGAATACTTTACGCTATTTTTTTTATTGGTGCACTTTGAAATCATAAAATATTATTATTATATTATTACTACAAAAAAATGGAAGTCCGTCCTCGATGCCCAGCCAAGTTTCGTGAACGTCAAATAGTATTTATTTTTATTTGACGTTACGGGGTACTGCTGTCAGGTCAATAATCAAAAAGTTTCTTTATTTATATTTAAAAGGATACAATGTATATATGAATATATAAATAAATCTTGCTGAAAAAACCAAATAAGACATTGGTTCCCAATGAAAATATACAATTTAAAAACTAATAAAAAAAGTTGTCATTGATACTTACGTTTCTCAAGTTGTTGTTGTTACCATAGGGACTTTAAAAAACGCGCGTGTTTGAAAGTTCGATTTAAACACGCTGACGCGTGCTTTAAAAAGGTAATATGAGGCATCAATAAAAAAAATGATAAAAACTTAAAAATTGTTCATTATAACTATTGTGTATTATAGTTTAGAGGTCTAAGTATTTGTAAAAAAATCGGCGCCTATTACAACTCAAAATTGTAAGCCTGGCATGAACGTTAATTTTTTCGCGGAAATTAATTAACAATCAATTCATGTAAAAACTATCAGGCCAATTTAATCGGCTTTTGGCATATTGTTTTATACTATAATAAGGTTCTCAAATCTCAATTTATAGCGTGATTGGATGGTTTCTTATCTGCGAAACAAATGCTTTAAAATAACCTCGTTTTTAGCTACTTTTTTTGCATTTATCGCCATTTCTCAACGAAAAAATTGAATATATCGATTTTAAATCTATTCCATCTTGTAGAGAATTTCATAAAGAACAAATTCGAAAGTATACTTTTTTCTCTATCTTGCATATTTAAAGACTTATATTAAGAAATATCGAGAAAAATGAGCGATTTTTGCAGTTTATGATTTTTCCTACAAATAGCACAACTTTTTCAGATGACAGACCTTCATATTTTCTTTTCTTACATGATTTCCGAGCAATTCCAACCAATATCTAATCTACGTCATGACACAGCCATGTCAAACTGTAGTGCTCCTGGCCTATATTCTCTAATTAACCGAATGCCGAACAGAGCCCGCAGTATATAGATCTTTCACTTTCAGCCAATTTCGGTCAATCACTTCATTATTTATCATTGTTCTCTAGAGAATACTCAATGGCAAGAAATGACACTGATCAGCATACATTTTTTCAGTTTTAGAGAAATCACAGTAATTGTATTGATTGAAGCCGTCCCTTGCAATAATATCCCTTAATTTGTCGTTGATTTCCCATGAAGTTGGATCTTTGTTTTAGATTTATTGTCATTTGCAGTTGACCCGTGCGAACCGTGCGTCCGCACGGGGCGCCAACATCTAGGAGCGCCAAATCAAGAGATAGTTAATAAAAAACTGGCAAGAAATAAAAGTGTCTAATATAAAAACATATAAATAATAAACTAGAGCACAAGAAAATGTGTAAAATTATTTATTATCCAGTATAAATTAAGTGCATAATATATCAATCAGTTTATTTGCTTATTATGTATTGTGCCTTACCGAGCGTGAACAGACGGGCGGTATTATTTTATTGACGAAGAAGGTAAGCAAGCCCAAGCGCTGTTATTTTATTGGGGAATGAAAGGCGCCGCCAGTCGCCACCGCACCACCTGCAGGTAATAAATATTTTTTGTTTCGTCTAGCCGGTATCAGGGTAGTGTCACCGTACACAAACATTTTGGTTATGTACGGTGGTAGTATTTTCAAATTCAAAAAGAAATAATTAGTTGCTACCTACTGTGTGACAGCAGTGTTAATCTGACTATGCTGAGCATAGAATTTGGTCAAATGATGAATATTAATATTGACAATATTCTTAAGGATTTTTCGCAAACTAAAGCCAGAAAAGTTAATTTTAATTAAATTTAGTTTGTATTTTATAGAATAATATAATTTTTATGCTTTTTTGAGAAAATATTTTTATTATGTTTATTTTTATAGTATAATGTTTTAGATGTTTATAACTTTAAGTGTCATTATTCATTTTTTTAATATTTAATAAATAATTTTCTTCTATTCTTTTGTATTTTAATTTACACACGATTCACGATTATGAAAGTGAATATAGTAACGTATTAGTTTTTCTTCGAGTATTTTTATTTTAACTTTGTAAATTGATGTCAGATAACAGTTATTGCAAAACATACAAAATTTTAAAAATATGTGTTTCATCAAATCGAGGGGGGAGGGGTCGGAACATTTGCCTTTCGCACGGGCGTTTAACTAGCCTTTCGCCAGCCCTGCTTACCATCTGATTCTGAAACACATCTTCAGGGGTTGTACTTATTGATGATTCCTCTACCACCTCTTTGTCAAAATCAGAAATATGAATATCCATTTTTTCAAAATTAGATTGTTCAAACAGATGACTGTTGTTTGGACTCAAAGTTTAAATTCGTTTCATCTTTTAAAGGATCAGTTTTAACGCTTGTATCTTAACTATTGAAATCCTTAATTAAATGAATTGTTTTTGACATTATCATCGAAAAAACTATTTTTATAAAAAAAATAAGTGCTGCAACTATAAATACATGGGATCTGTTACATCGTTAACCAATATTTCCTATGAATAATTTCAATAAAAATTTGTGTTTGATCCCAACATCAGTATTTATTATAAATAAACGGTAAATAATTATTTTATATAACATATAGAAATAAATATTAAATTTTAGAAGAAATAAATAAAATAATATCTTGATTCAAAAGTCGTATCAAGTAAGTCCGTAAGGTCTTGAACCAATGACCAAATGCTAACGCATATCTTAATCCAAGAAAAAGAAATTCTTGGACGAAGTAAATGTATCTTATTGAAAATATAGAAAAAAATTGTCACTTGACAATGTTCTACTCATCGCACAAGAATTTTAGTTTCTGATTGAAAAGTGAATTTCTAGAATTAAGAAAATTGAATATCTCAAAAGAAAAGTGCAGTTTTGAAGTTTATCAATTCCTGTGAGACACGAAAAAATGTTTTGGCTTCAGCTTTCTGGTAAATCCGCCACTGCTATAAACTGATTGTTGGTTGGTAATTCATGGAAATGAATAAGTAGATTAGTAATTATGCTTTATTCCTTTACATTTACCATTATTTTCCACTTCTTGGAAAGCCTTCCCCTCGTCCTTGCTCCTATCTGCGTTATATTTGGACTCTTCCCTTTTGTTGATTAGGAACTGTCGTTTCCATTGCATATTTGTCCAGTCTGATTAAGCTTTTGTTCATTTTTATTTTATTTTTTTGCTTTATATAGATTTTCTGTCTTTCATACGCTTGAAAGCCTTTTTTATTCTTTCCATATATTCAAAATCTCTCCACAAATTGAATTACATTCAATCAAAATATATGATAGACATAATTTAAAGCACCTGTATACAGTTCGTTGTTTTTGCGACTCATCAGTACAGGGCTTTATATTTATTTAAGAAATACAAGTCACTCCATCTCAAATTTTTAATTACAAAGTTCAACTTCAACGAAACAGATCCATATACACGTAGTATTATTATCATTTATTTAAGAGTGTAATCACTATTGAAGTTTCTATGTCAACAGTTTAAAATTAGTCTAATTTATATCTGGATGTTGATCATTCTTCATCATCTTCTCCATTCCAGGTCCTTAGAATATAGTAATAAGATTATCAGTAGGGTTTCAAGTGTATCCCTTTGAAAACTCATTAATTACAAATATTCAAAAATAACTAAAACTAAATTTATTAAAACTTTTGTTTAAATAAACAATAATTTCTTTGTAAGGTCTGTTTCTTTTTTATCTTAGTCTAGTGAGTCTAAACTCATTCCCAAATAGTTTATTTATCTCATTGTCTGACTGCTCAAACCTAATTTAAAAAAATACTCTAATTTCAAATAGCATAATCAATAGGAATAATGACACGCTTTGTTAAAGTCCGAAAGTTATGTATCATTTGTTAAAAGCAGTTTTTGAAAACCTAATTATTCTCAAATTAAATAAAAATAAACGGTTTTAAAGATTAAAACTAACTTTTTTCTACGACCATAAAGAAAAATGTACATTTCAAGTGCGTCTTCGATTAAGAAACCTACCATGTTGTAATACAGATTTTCATTTCCCACGGGCTATTTTTATCGAAATATTTCATTTCCCTCTACTTTCATGAGCCACTAAACTGTCATTATATTAATGAATTTTTTGATCATGTATATTATAATACATGATCGACTCATGTTTGTTAACGTCTGTCTAATAATTTGACATTTCACATCAGTGTTTACAAAATTCGTTTATAAAAAAATGAATAATCGCAAATGGGTAGCCACGATTTAACATTGACATGCTGATCCCGATATGTAAACTAGCCATTGCTTTAGAAGGACATCAGTCACTATCCTGGTAGATGCAGGAAGTGATATAACTTATTCTTTGAAGAGACACGATAATTGATAACCTATTATTTCAACAAACTTCAACTCTAGAGGACAAGTGGACCTTATGGATTTTCAATCCTGCCCGGATAATGAGTACCGTTGGTTGCTTAATTATCAAGATCACCTAACAAAATTTTTATTTTCACGTCCTCTTAACCCATTATATCCCACTGGACCCATTTGGGGACAGCGAACAAAATTCCTCTGTAGCGCCTTCTATCGACACATAGCAACAGTTGAGTACGAAAGAGTGTCAGTTTACGTTGTTTTCTTCTCAACTTATGGCGCTGATGTTCATCAGTTCGGACAACGCAAGGACAGTTACAATTTTGTGAGCAAGGTCACGCCTTAGTCTGGAAGAGCAGTAGGTACATGTGTTTACTAAAAGACACGTAAAATTTAAATTTCATTATTTAGCAGTGTTTATTATACCCAAGCGTGTAGTTCTAAGTTTAAGGCATTGTGTTTTCAATTAATTTTATTAGAGTTTGCTGAAATTGCAGATTACATAAGTCAGGTAAGTTAGATGTCCTCGTTTGGGGACATTGGGCGGAAGCCGTCTATATAAAATACATATGGCTATTTTTGCAATACCTAGTTTAGCACCAATACCTCCGAAAAGTTTTTACGGACGGAAGTATCGTCATTTAAATGCTGCTTTACAAGATGTTGCTACAGCGACTATGGAACATGAAGTAGACATTGTTATTATACCGCCTGATGCTGACCCACAGACCGATGGAGAGGACTTGGACGAAAATAATTTAGAAGGTGCCGAAAATATATTTCCTACAGACATAGCCGGTGAAATCGAGTTGCAGCATATAAACAGCAGTGATGAAGAAGGAAGTGAGGACGAAGATTGCTTGCCACTGTCTGAGAGGTTGAAAAACTTGAAATCAAAACGGGCCAAAAAAATAAAGGTAGGTCCAAAGTGGACAAAAAAATTTGTTGACACTAGTATGCCAGCAACTTCCGGTTGTGCCGACCGTTTGGAAATTCTAAAAAATGAACTGGAAAATTGTAGTCCTGTTGAAGTATTCGAAAAGTTGTTCGATGACGAAATTTTTAACCATTTAATGCAACAAACAAATTTGTATTCATCACAAAAAAATAGACACGACTTCTTTGTTTCAAAAGTCGATCTAAAACTTTTTTTTGAGATTTTACTCCTAACAGGCTATCATAAACTACCAAGCGAACGTAATTATTGGAGTCTTGATGAAGATCTTGGAGTTCCTGTGGTCGCAAAAACTATGTCAAGGAACCGATTCCAAGAAATCAAAAGGTACATTCACCTAGTAGATAATGATAATCTGGTTATCCAAGACAAAATGGCTAAATTACGGCCGCTAATTTCACTTTTGAATCAAAAATTTCAACACTGGGGCGTTTTGCATGAAAACCTGTCAATCGATGAAGCCATGGTAAAGTTTTATGGTCGACATTCCAGTAAGCAATATATAAAGGGAAAACCAGTACGCTTTGGTTATAAGAACTGGATGCTGTGTAGTTCCACAGGATATTGTTATGCCTTTGATACTTATTGTGGTGCTAAAGAAAATCCTCAAGTTAACGATTTACCCTTGGGATCGCGGGTAGTTCTTGATCTTCTCAAAATTATTGCAGTGCCCTCTGATCAGGTAATTTTCTTCGGTAATTATTTTAGTAGCCATGGTTTGCTAAAAATGCTGAAGGATCAAGGTTATCGTGCCAATAGTACGATAAGAGAAAACAGAACCAAAAAATGTCCGATGACAAAAGTACAATTATTCAAAAAGAAAGAGAGAGGTTGTTTTGAGCACTACTATGATAGTGATTCAGCGCTTCTTTTTATCAGGTGGCAAGACAATAATACTGTCTCAATTGTTACCAACTATGACAAACTGCAACCTATTAGTACGGTCAAGCGCTGGTCATCAGTAGCCAAAGAGAAAGTAGATGTGCAACAGCCACACATTTTCAGTGCCTACAATAAATCCATGGGTGGTGTTGATTTACGACCAGGCAGCAAGCAACTACAGGATTTCTATTAGAGGTAAAAAATGGTGGTGGGTTCTGTTTACAAACATGATCAACATGACTGTTGTCAATGCTTGGAGACTGCATCAATTGGCAAATAATAATTCAATCTCATTGTTAGAGTTTGAAAGAATTATAGTACGCCACTATATAGCATGTAATGAGAATTCGACAAAACCGAAAAACCGACCTGCTGCGCAATTACCACCAACTGTACGATGTCATGAGGGTGATCATTTCCCGAAAAAATTAGATCAACAGCAACGTTGTACTAAGTGTCACAAAAAAGCTAGGTGGAGTTGTTCAAAATGTGCAGTGGCCCTTTGCACTGAACGGGAGTGTTTCAGAGTTTTTATCATTCCTAAGATGTTCATTGACCAAAATCTCTCTTATTTGTTTTGCTGTAGCTACTGATTGATTTTTGTTTAGTTTTAACCATTATTGTATTTTTCTTTAAAATTTAAAATAATGAGTAAAATGTGATGTATAAATTTTATTTTTTTAACACTTTATCCCATTGTCCCCATTCGGGGACATACTTATATGTTGTATACCTTAAGTTTTGGAGTATAACTTACATTTGATTTTTTTGCTTATAATAATACCCCTAATAAGAATCAGTTAAAAAAATTATTTTTTTTTCCAAAAAATGGCTTGGGTCTTAATGGGTTAAAACAAAAACTGCGAATGAGAATTTACGGCATCTGTGATATCGGAAATGGTGAAAATTTGGCCGTCTTTTAAAATTCTTCATGGCCAACCAAGGCATCCACAATCGCGGGGAAGCATAGAGAGAAGCAATCAAGATGTGGAAAATATGCTTAAAGCATGGATGTACGACCATAGTTCAAAAAACTGTTATTTCATAAAGTTTCAGAGCAATAGTCCTACCACAAAGTTATTGGACGTTCACCATACAAAGCATTATTTGGAGTTGACCCTAAAGTTGGATTTTTTCCCATGAATCTACCTAGAGACTTACTGGATGAAGATGACTTGCGTATGTTAGAAGAAGAACATATGGAAAATGAAAACCTGCAAGAAGAGTCACAATCTGATGAAATAGTAGAACCACATGGCATGGAGGAAATGGTTGATGGGATAAAATGTTTTCATAATTATAAATTTTTATTTGTTTGGTGCTAAGAAAATTAAATTGCGGAAATGTTGCAAATTTACGTCATTGAAAATAGGCCATTTAGTCTGAAAACGCAGAACATCGTGTCAGAACTTTGCCTCAATCAAACCATATTTGTATCAGTTTCAGAGTTTCTGTTAGTTGCTTTCAAATTGTATTTGACCTGTAGGCTCTCTTTTCAACTTCATGTGCAAGCATATTCAATTGTATCTAAAAACAAATTACACAGAGAAATATTTACTTGTAATACAATGGTTTACAATTAATAAAAAGAGGAAAGTAAGGTACAGTAAGGAATTTCAATTTAAAATAGCAAACGTTTAAAAAATCATACAAAGCAACTACAACTTATAAAAAACGTAAAGCGAAAGATCTGTAATGACAAATAATAATGTACAGTGTTGATTTTACCTTTGTACAAATAGGTTGTGCGAAGCAATTAACAAAACCGGTCGATAGTTTTTATCAGTGCCAACTTTGTTTTCTTACACGTGTTTATTTGAAATATTCCGATTAGAGTTTTTAACTAAATAATTTTCCCCCATCATGGGGGATAAAAAAGGGACGTCATTCTCGACGCAAGTGGAGTCAATTATGTTATGTGATGATGATCAAATGTTACCGATTAATAACTCTCCAAGCACCAACGAGGTTTCTGCAGTAAAACCAGTACCAAAAAAGTTCAACTTATTGTCAGATAAGTACAATTTATCGACTATTTGGGTATACATTGAAAATATTAAAAGTAGTAATTTGGGAAGGCTACATCACATGACTGTTGGTCACATACTTTTTAAACAATTAAAGCTAACTAATATATTAGAAATTAAAAGTATAGGTAAAAATCGAATAAAAGTTTTATTAAAATCGTTTCTTGAGGTTAATCAATTAGTTAAAAATCCTTTGTTGGAAAATCATAATTTGGTAGCTTATATTCCAAATCATCTACTCGAATCAAAGGGTATCATTAGGGACGTTGACACTAAATATGACGAAAAATATTTGTTAGAGAATGTAGAGTCTACCTCTCCGGTAATAAACATTTATCGTACTAAACGTAAAATCCAAAGAGAGGATCACACAATTGATTATGTACCAAAAAAAACCATTATTATTACTTTTGAAGGTAATATTATACCAAAATATGTTGCATTTAATAAAGTATATTGTCAGGTAGAACAATTTATAGGTAGAGTAGTTCAATGTTATCGTTGTTTGAAGTATGGACATGTTTCTAAACAGTGTAAAAACTCCCAAGAACGATGTATACAATGCGGCGAAATAAAAACAGAGGAACATAGTTGCAATAAGGACAAAATTTATTGTATTCATTGTAAATCTAATGATCACCTATCTATATCTAAAAAATGCCCTCAATATGAGAAACAGAAAAAAATTAAAACTATTATGGTTGAACAAAAAACGTCATTTCTGGAAGCCAGAAAATACTGTGAAAACTCTATTTCTTCTTTTGTAAGTCATGATTCTTTTTCAGGATTATCAAATTATAATAAAGATTTCCCCAGTCTTACTAATCAAGTTAATAATAATACCACACAAACTACGATAAAAAATAATAGGGAAAGTAGTAGTTTAATTTTGTCGCTACCAAGTACAACTGGCACAAAAAAATACTCAGTTCCCATGAAAAAGAAAAGAAAATCAGACTCTCCGTCCAATCAGTCTCCTTCTGACTCGCCTATGTTTCCTTTTACTTTTGGTCCTAGTCAACCATTACCTGCTAACCCCTATAAATCCAATTTTAATAGTATTGAAAGTAAAAAACAGAATATTGCTGACATTGTCTCCAAATTTGTATTCAATCTATTGGATAATATTAGCTCAGTAGAAGACTTGCAATCAATTAATAAAAGTTCAATAATCAGTAGCATAAAACAAGTACTGGAGGATACTCTAACAGTTAATAATTATTAATGGCTCAAAAAGTTTCACTTAACATTATGCAGTGGAATGCTAGATCAGCTGTGGCAAATAAAAACAGTTTGCAGCACTTTTTAAATTCTAGAAAAATAGATGTGGCACTTATTACTGAAACTTGGTTTAAAAAAAATATACAATATTGTTATAATGGTTATAATATGATCCGTAAAGACCGACATGACGGCTATGGTGGTGTTGCCATTTTAGTTCATCATTCAATAAGTTTTTGTGAATTCAAAATTAATAATAATGTGTGTAGAGGCGTGGAAATGTGTGGCATAAAAATTAAATATGGTAAATCGGAGCTAAGCCTTTTTTCTGTTTATAAACCACCTAAAATTAAATGTTCTGCTAATGATTGGTTTACACTTTTTTCACAAGCAAAAAATCCTATAATCGTGGGAGGTGATTTCAATGCACATCATTCGTTGTGGGGTGCACATCATAATGACACAGTTGGTATACAACTAATCCAAGCTGCAGATGATCTTAATCTAACAGTAATGAATAATGGACAACCCACAGTTTTAACTCGTCCTAATCAAAATGTTTCTGCGATAGATATCACTTTTTGTTCTCCTGAACTTGCTAATAGAATTAATTGGTCAGTATTAGATGATACATTAGGATCGAATCATTTTGTTATTCTTATGGAGCTTCCAATTGACCAAGTTATCAATGAATTTCCCCTTAAAAATAAATGGAACATAAAAAAGCCAACTGGCCATTGTATACTGGGACAATTGAAAATACTCTTCAAGGAGATTTCTCATTAAACTCCACATCTGATAATCAAATCTTAATCAGCAGTATGAATCAAGCTGCACACATTGCAATACCACAATTTAAAAATATTAAAAACTTAAAACGTTACCCCCCACCTTGGTGGAATTCAGATTGCGAAAAGATTTTGGAAGATAGACGTTTGGCTTTCTCGACTTATAAAAAAACTTCGAATTTTCAAAACTTTTTCCTTTGTCAAGAAATGATGGCAAGAACAAAAAGAAAATTTAAAGCTATAGCTAAACAAAACTGGATTGAGTATGTTTCTTCTCTTAATGAGTCTGTTTCGTCTTCTTCTCTTTGGAAACAAGCTAGAAAGATTTATAGAAAACCAATCTCCAACGTCAAGCCTTTAGATGATATCTGGATGGCAGAATTTTTTGACAAAATTTCTCCTCCCTTCGCTGCTATGTTATTTCCTGATCTAACTTCATCTAGTGATGAGAACCATTTTCTTTCAAAACCCATAACTTTAACAGAGTTAAACTATGTTCTTAAAAATCGCATCAGTACTAGTCCAGGACTTGATGAAATTAAATATCCTATGATTGATAACCTTCCTGTTATTGCTAAATGTATGTTGATTGATATATTTAATGATATACTGAATAATCTATCCATAGTTAATGAGTTGAAGGATGTCATCATTATTCCTATTCTCAAGCCAGGTAAAGATCCCAATCATGCTGAATCCTATCGCCCTATATCACTTATGTCTTGTATGTTAAAAACTTTAGAACGTATCATTAAGCACAGACTTGAATGGTGGTTATTTCAGAAAAACCTCCTTCCAAGAACCCAGTTTGGCTACAGAAAAGGTTGTGGTACAATTGACGCTCTAACAACTCTTGTTATCGATATTCAAAATACTTATTCCACCAATAGATATTTACCTACACTTTGCCTAGATATCGAAGGTGCTTATGATAGCGTCTGCTTACCCATTCTGAGAGAAAAAATGATTAATAACTTCCTAATACCGATTCGATTAACTGATGCAATCATTAACTTTTATTCTTATAGAAAATTGTATATAAGAACTCATAATAATTACCTCATAGGACCTCGTTATAATATTTCAGGACTACCTCAGGGTTCAGTATTGAGTCCTCTGCTTTTTAATTTGTATACGGCTGACTTTCATAGTATTTACGTTGAAAATATCACCCCAAAAATAATTCAGTATGCGGATGATTTTTGCTTATATTCAGAGGCCAAAAAATATAATGATGCTGTAGAGACGTTAGATAAAATATACGGATTGGCTTATAAATGGTTCATTAAAAATGGTTTTGAAGTATCTCCCACGAAATCATCAGTTTGCATTTTTTCTAGACATAACATCCCGAATATCGATACGATTCAGTTAAATACACAAGCGTTTCCTTTTTGTAAATCAATAAAATATTTGGGAATGATAGTTGATAGGAAGTTAACCTGGAAACCCCATATCGAACATATATTGAATAGATGCAACAGAGGTATGAATTTTTTTAAATCCATTTCTAAAACTTGGTGGGGAGCTGATGTGTCGACCTCGCTACTTTTTTATAGATCATATATTAGATCCATAATAGATTATGGATGTACACTTTATGGATCCGCAAGTAAAAATAATTTACAAAAAATTGACGTATTTCAAAACAAAGCCTTACGTATTTGTATGGGTGCTATGAGGTCTACTCCCATTGAACCACTTCACGTGGAAGCTTTAGAACCTCCCTTAAAATATAGAAGAAATCATCTTAGCCATAAATTCCTCATAAAAATTATGTCTTCCAACGAATCTTTATATCACAATATATTTAAACTAAACGAATTTGATTTAACTAACAACTACTGGATCCGCAAAAATTCACCGCCTCTCTGTGATGCTTTCCGAAACTACAACAATCTATGTGTAATTAGATCAGAAAAAAATATGACCTTAGATGATTTTGAATACTTTTTTCATATATTTAATGTCATTCAACCTAGGTATCATGTAAATCCTATGATAAGTCTTACAATTTTAAACTCCATATTAGAAAATTATTCTGATTCCATACAGATATATACTGACGCTTCCAAAAGTTTATATGGAACTGGTTGTGCGTTCTACATTCCAGGTGATAATGTCGAAAAATTGTTTAAGCTCCCCTCAGACTTCTCAGTTTTCAGCGCTGAAGCTGTGGGCATCTATGAATCGTTAAAATTTTTTTCTTCGTCCAGAAAAAGTTCTGCTATTATATTAGCTGATTCTCTGTCTGTCTTAACAGCTATACAAAATCCAACTATACCTGCTTTATCAGATAATCTTTATATATTCTATATAAAAAAAATGTTATTTCAATTAAAAAAAGATAATAAACATGTACAGCTGATATGGATCAAAGCACATATAGGACTTAAACATAATGAACGTGTAGATCGTTTAGCTAAAAATGCAGCAGAAAATGGTACCTTATCTCTCTATCCACTAACTGTACCAGACGTATTTGCTAATTCTAGGCAAAAACAAAGTTGTTTATGGAAAAAGTCCTGGAATGATTATTGTAAAATATCTAATACCCAATATTCATCAATTCAACAAGAAATTCCGAATTGTTGTTGGTTCAATTCTTACTCCTGTCCACGTAAATACATTACAACTATTGTTAGACTACGCTTTGGACATGCATGTTATCCGGCACACTTATATAAAATAAAAATTCTTGACACAGACCTGTGTCAACACTGTCATATCAAAAGTGATCTGAATCATATTTTCTTTAACTGCATATATTCCCAACAAACTCAAAACCTTATTAATGATTTAATAAGAATCGGATTTTTCCCACCCTTCAATATCTGCCATCTTTTAGCCTTAAACAAAATGGAAGTATATAATGTTCTGATGAAATTCATATACGAATCTAAGGTATGCTTGTGAATGTTTGAACTAGATTTGTTTACCTCTGTTTATCCCAATTGTAGTTATTCCTATCTTTCCGTGGCCTAGTTTTGTTTGTGATAAATTATAATGTCTTGATGGGCCCCTAGACAAGAAGCGAGTGACCCTGTATATCCTTATTGTATTTATTTTTTTAGGTAGGTAATTTTGTCTTCTCTTAGGTGTGGATAGGTGTGAGTGAGGTGAATATATTTTTTTTATATATTAATAGTTTGTTCCTGTTGTGACTGGCCGAATGACGAGTGTCAAAGCCAAGAAAAAAAAAATAATAATGTATATATTATAGGGAGATCGATATATACGGTACAAAATCAAGCATACAATCAAGCACGTTTGCTTCTACCTTGTTTGCAAAGATTGATCATGTACAAAAAAATTGTTGGCTAATTTTCGTTTTTCCATCTATAAAATTATAGCTACACAAAAAGCTCCGGGATCTGGTTCTATTGTTCTACAAATATTGTATAAACACACAATATAAACTGTTATGTTTATCAGTATGTAGGTATGGTTCACGTAAGTGATATAGTTCGAAAGTAAAATTTCGGCTTATCCTTTGATTTGAATACTGTCATAGTCCGGTCAATGTTATAATTTAAAATACTTATTGGACGATATATTCATTTAATATTATAACTTCAACTAACAATCGTTAAAATGTATTTAATAATTTTATAATTATTAAATACATCTTAAACATTACACCAGACAATTAACACTACCTTATATCTCGTTTTATTAACAAGAAATAGTAATATAATTTTCAAATAACATATTATTTTCACGATTTTTCACTGAACTATAAGCATATTTTGAGATCGCAGTTTTTTCAATCACGCTCGTGTCCACAAGCGATAAGGACCGCTAGCATCAATATAGAGTGTAGTTTGTAAGTGGTATTGGTAAAAATAAACAAAATATTAATACTTTTCACAGTCTAGCTTCGCAACATAACTTAAAGGGGATATGCCATTACATTTCTGCGCTATATGTTTTGCGCGTACTATACCTTGTTAGCTTCATCGATTTGCTTCTTACTTTTGGATACTTCAAATTATATTGTTATATATACCTATTTTGGCTGGACTCGAATATATCCCTTTTTACAAGTCTTATTGTATATAAGGGAACAATCTGTGGTCCAAAATCATACCCCAATTGTATCTAAATGGCTAGTTATGTTTGTTTGGATACAAAATTGACATAATCTAAGATTATGACGTCACCCCTAATACCGCGTATATTGCCAGTCTTAGCCATACAACTTACAATATTTAGATATCTTAAGGTCAGTTTTTGCGCTAATGTTCCTAACGCACCATTTGAATGAAAATTTTTTTCTAGAGGGCCTTTTGTTAAATATTTTGAATATCACCACTGAGTATTAAGTTCTACTGATTTTTATTAATACCACTCAATGTCTCCAAAAAAATTGATGAAGACATCGGCGTATTGATTATATCATTATGCTGATGCTCACAGGTTTGACGAACTGGTGTGATTAAAGAAAATAAAGTATGAAATAATAAATAGAAAAAGAATTCAAATGAAAAGTATTAACTATTAATAAGGATAGATATTAACAAATAAATTAAAATTTTGCTATAATTTAATACAAAAGCTAGGGTATTCTATAAAAAATGTGTTATGTCAATTCATTATTACTTTATATACACCCTGTATGTGGTCACTATTTGACACCGAATATATATTTTTCTCGTATTTCTGCAAATTTGCTATAACGGATATATCGGGACTAATTTGTAGCCACTTATTCTACTTTTTGTACATCTTAAAACGGCGATTTCGATGTACGGTGACCTGATTTTAATTGCAATTTATACTATCCAAACAGAAAACGTCTCCGATATAAACGAGCAGCAGCCGAAAACGTATATCGTAATTATTTCTTGGATGGGACACGATACGTATTATCACTGCAGTGCATCAAACATACTACAAGGCCATGGCCTTTCGAGTGTGCCTCGTCGGCTACGATCTAAGTGATTATTATTTGAATCAGTCGATGTTGCCGGAAAGTCATAACGTAATAAAAAAATTATTGCGTTTATACGAATGAACATTAATTTATCAAAAAAAATACAGTATTGATCATTTTCAATTACCGATTTAATCAAAAATGTGTACGATTTTGGCACATAACAATATTTTGTGTTTACTTATATTTTAGTGCTGTTGAAATTCTACAGCCGTATCACAATCACTCACACACAATACTTGTTCCAGGAATAAATAAAAATAAACTAAAAAGGTCTCAATTCAACGCTCGTATATTAAAGTGGCATTTTGATAATATCTTATTTAATGTCCAATAAAACAAATTCATGAAGTTATGGTACCTGTCGCCTTCAATTGACTGTAACGTTTCCAGCTCTTTTATATATTAGAAACATGGCATATTTAAAAGCAATCACTCAAGTCGCCTTTAATATAGAATCGTGTCTCCTATAAGTCACATAAGGAATAATGAAATTACTAGAAATTTTTTTAGATAAACATTTTTGTTGCGCGCTAACATTCTCCGTCCGATCCTGTTCAAATATATTTTGACACACGTAAAAGCATATTGAGTGACATCTATGGCCGTAACGCAGCAATATGTGTTGTTTGATTTAAAAGTATTCTGTATTTGTACAATAACAATTTTCGAACTTTTGATCGATTCACCTCAAGATTGATGCTATTACTTTAGATTTAACTTTATTTATCAACACTTATAGTAAAATTGGAGAGGTTTGTAGGATATTATTTTGATGCCATTTTTAACCCACGATTGATCGATTTGTAATTCTCATAGTTACATGTACTTTTACCTTCAGCAACAGATGACGCCACTAGAATCACCCAATGAGCCAAAATTTAAGATATAAGCCTTGATTATATACACATATAGACTTTATACTCAAGGATATAAGATAAGCTCAAGGTTATTAGATGTATATGTTGCCTGGTAACTTTCTACAAATCAGAGTGCCGCATTTGTGACATCAGAATGCCCATTTAAATTTAATGTCTTATTTTATTTGTTATTTTGCAAGGAATCGGGGAAAATTTATAAATAACTAGTGTAAATTTGCACATAGGTATGAATAAAACAAAACAAATATATTTAATACAATTTTAGTTGTGGCTTTTAAATAATGATAAACATAAAGATTTACAATCTAACCATTTATGTAATTAAAATATCTATGAGTTTAACTGCAAATATAAACAACGAAATTATGTTAACTGTCGGCGAACTCCCTCTGATCTTTTTTTATTTGATTTTCTAGTTCAGTAAGGCCAAGTTTTTCCACATTTTCTTATGCTGAAAACGTTTGTTTGAGCATTACGTTTTCATTTTGCAGAGATTGCTTCCTAAAATGTCACATTCCTTAAATACCTGGTTTGTTTCATTGCTAGTGGATGGAATATTAGATATATCAACATTCTCGTCATTTTTGTCTATTTCCATAATATATGAGAGAGGTTCACACACACTAACGTTCAATAATTTAATAACCACAGTTTTTCTTTCTTTTTTTAATGCTTTTGTGGCCCTACTGGTGAATTCAGCTGGTTTGGCATGTTCCGACAAAAGCAAAAACAGTTAAGGAATAGCTAAAAAAATGGAAGAACTACATATTTAAAAAATATTTTTACAGTCTTTATTAAGCTTCTTAACAGTTAAGTTCATCAACATTTCTTGTATTTCGTGTTCATAATCTTCTGGCTTAAAATGTTTGCTACAAATTCTTTTATTTTTAGAAGACCATTTATCCTTACGTAGGCATTTTCTTTTTAATTCTTTGCAAACTCTGGGGTTTTTAAGGAATATGAAAAATAATAAATGCTTCCCTATTTCCATAAATTTCTTTGAATTATTTTTACATGTAGCCACGCTACAAACTATTCCTCCCCAGCTATAAAGAATAAAATCATACAGGAGTGATTGAAAAGAAAATAATTTGTGTCTTGTCCTTTTCATAAACCACAATTATACACCAAAAAAAAAAGAAGCTTACGCTTCCAACACAACGTTCGTTTATAAATTAGCTTAATATATTAATAATTAAAAAATAATAAAAAACGCAACTAAAATGTTTAAACAACAGATAAACTCCGTAAACTATGAGCGATCAGTGTTGTCATATTTTAAAATCGTTCGGAGCAAATGTCAACTTAAAAAATCGCCCAAACCCACAACCAGCATTATCTTTCTGGGCCACAATTCTAAAAGAATCTTATTTTGGGTTATTTTTTTTAAATAAGTCGAAATAAAACAAAATAAACGGTTTTAAAGATTAAAATTAATTTTTCTGCATCTGTGAGATATCCTGAACAATATTATATCATAAAATTGTCACTTGATACACTCCGGGGATGTATCGTGCTGACAAACCGAATTTTCTCCAAAAATAACCAAAAACGTAGTATATATGGATTGATAAGACTGGCTGTACTCGCTCTAGTCAGCTGAAAATCAATAGGGTACATCTGTGAGACACCTTGAAAGATATCCAATTATAAAATTGGTCATTTGTATACACCCCGGAGGCTGTATCGTGCTAACAACCCGAGATTTCTCCAAAAATTACCAAAATTGTGGCACTTCAGGCACCATAGCACTCGTTATACTAGCTCTGGTGAGTTAAAAATCAATAAGGTTCATCCATAAGACGCCCTGAATAATATTCAATCATGAAATTAGTCACTTGTATATACTCTAGAGGCTTTATCGTGCTAACACACTGAAAATTGTCCAAAAGTGACAAAAATTTGGTACTTGAAGTACAATAGCACCTGTTTTACTGACTTTAGTGAGCTGAATATTAATAGGGTTTATCTTTGATAGACACTCTGAATAATATGCAATAATAAAATTGGTTACTTGTATATACTATGGAGACTGTATCGTGCTAACAAACTGAAATTTCTGAAAAAATTACAAAAATTTCGTAAAGTACTATAGCACCTGTATACTGGCTCTAGTGAGCTGAAAATCAATAGGGTTCATGTGTGAGATTTCCTAATAGTATTCAATCATAAAATTGGTAACTAGTTGCATTCCGGATGCTCTGTATCGTGCTAACAATCTGAAATTTCTCAAAAAATCACAAAAATGTCGTACTCCAAGTACCATAGCACTTGTTGTACTGGCTCTGCTGAGCTGACAATATATAGGATTCATCTGTGAGACGTCCTGAATAATATTTAATCATAAAATTGGCGACTTATTTCACTCCGGAGGCTGTATCGTCCTAACAAGACATGTAACGAAAAATGACCGACGACGACATACACACAGGTTTTTTACTAAAAACCGTTTTTTCGTTTTGTTCTTGATGAAAAACCTAAAAATAACTCAATTTTTTTCTAAATTGCAATTTTTTTTGAGGTAAACCAATACTTTTCTCGCATATTAGACAGGTTGGGCGGAAAAGTAAAAATTACCAAAACTATTTTAATTAACAAAGTATCGTTACATAGGTTAATAACTTCTTCAATGTCTTTATCGGCATTATCTTCTGAAATATACATTTTTGAATTAAACCTCAAGATCCTATCTTAGTTGGATTCCAAATGGTTACATTTGCAACAATTAAAAGATCATCTCACACCTGACGTTCATTTATTTTATGATTCTCTTTCATATTATTCAGAATAATTTTTTGCTCTTGTACTTGTTTTGTATTTTAATTTGTTTTTTTTATTCTCTAAATAGACGTTTGTAATTAAATTTATTAATAAAAAACGATTATATGTTTTTTGCTATCACCCTTTTAATTTGATGTAACCCACAAAAAATGCATTTTTATTGCGACAAATATGACGTATCACACCCTGATATTAAAAAAATAATAAATAATCACAAATTACATTTTCGAACGTAGCAAAATGTCGTTTATTCTATCCTTGAACCAAAAATTATAATGTTCTTATGTTTTTTTGGCCTATTATGTTTTTGCAGCCTCCTGAAAAATTTACTTTTTGGGCTTCCGTTCTATTGCAAATAAGCCATTGATATGATAAATAAACTAATTAATAAAAAAGAACAAAAAGTGGCTTTACAACTAATATTTCCTAAACAAACTAAAGAAATAAAAAGTTATAAAACCATCACATATGCAGGAAATATTTCTAATAATATTTCAAAAACATCTTTTAAAACCAAAAGTAACGTGAGTAAAAAATTGATAAATGTAAAAACAAAAATATCCCCATTAAAGAAGTCTGGTATATATAAACTTAAATGTCCAGAATGTAATGCTGTCTATGTGGGTCAAACCTTTAGAAATTTTGAAATCCGATACAGTGAACACTTAGGAGGATACAGATTAAAACAGTCAGTTAAATCCCACTATGCAAAACATCTACTTGACACAAAACATTCATTGACACCTAACACAGAACTAGAAGTACTACATATTTGCGATAAGAAACAAGAACTGGATTTCCTTGAAGAATTAGAAATTAGAAGACACTTAAGAAACCCACAATATCAAGTTGTCAATGAACAGATAAATCTAGGGAGCTCTCCACTTTTAAACTGTCTTCTTAAGTGATAATTGTTAACATCGGCAGATATAGTTTTCCTGGTTTTCTATATCATTGCACAGTTATACGGATCTTAATTGGGAAAAAGATATCCAGCTTTAATATTTGTAATATCATATCTTCTTCTTTTTTCTATTAACATATATATATTAACCCAATCACTAGGTAGGTCACTTCTTGGTGTAGCCAAAAGTAATTATTAAACATAAAAGGTGGGCATCAAATGAAATGTAACTTTTGTCATTCTGATGATGATATTTAATATCAAAACAGTTGTCAAATTTCTTAGAATTTTTAATAGTTTTTTCAATATATTGTGGAATTCTCTAGAAACAGTAAGTTTCATTTAAAAGAATAAGATTTTATTAATACTAAAGCACATTTTATGAACTGTATATTTGATGCGTGTTTCGCTATCACAGTTTTTGGTATTGTGGTGATATACTCTGATGTATCTATATGTAGTTTTTTCGCCTACCTCTATATACATTTTCTGGCCTCATTGTAGGGAGCAAAGTCGTACATTTCCTCCCTAGGGAGGAAAAGTAAAAGTGACGTCATAGTACGTTATCATTGAAATAATTTTTGCAATTTCGAGACTAAAGTGGTCACTTTTTAGTCTCACATGTTTGAAACTATGTTAGACCCAAGGAATATAAAGGAACAGTTAAAATCCTAAGGGATTTGAAGTACAAATAAAAACGTACACCCCCGATGCCTAGCTAAACATTTTAGAAGTCCATCCTCGATGCCCAGCCAAGTTTTGTAAAATAAGTAGTATTTATTAATTTTGTTTGTTAGTTTCATAAATAAATTATTGAAAATGTCTTGTTATTTGAGGCAGGCGGAAAAATCGTATGTATAACATGGGTGTAAAGTGCCTTTTCCTCCCTCTAATGATTACTGCCCTCCGCTACGCGTCGGGCAGTAAACTTCATCCTCGGGAGGAAAAGTAGCACTTTCCTCCCTTGTTATACAAATAGCTATTACATATGTAGTGAAATATCTAATTTCATATATTGTTTATTGGGGATAAATAAAACACATAGCACATAGATGAAGACAATAAATATTTTCAAGTTAAATAAAAGAATTAACAAAATATAAAATAGCAATCTAAAACAAAATTGAGATTTGTTCTATTTAACAAATTTTGAAATTTTCCTTTTTATTGGCCAATTCTTATCTTGTAATGTTTTGTTTAAATTATGAATGTGGAAAAAATTCGGGATTTAAAAAATAATTGTTTAACTTTCAGGCTACAATCAATGTTTGAACTACAATTAATTAAATGACTGATATATCCTTTAAAAATTGTTTCCAGTTTTTCCATGTGCTGCATCATCATGTCAGACGGTTTATCCAAGCCACCTTCAGACAAAGTATCAACCCATGTGAAAGAATGTAAATCTAGAGTATTTGTAGAGGTAGACGCTGTTGGTTCAGTCTCTTTCAGCTTGTGACAAATAAATCCCGCTAAATTTTGTAAACCATCATAATGGGTGGAATCCAGTTCTTCATTTAAAAATTCGCAAACCAGAGTGTCCACTGTAATGAGGTGTCGAAAGTGTGCTTTACTAAAACATTTTCTGTTTGTAAATCTGGAGTATCATCTGTCTCAGTATTACCTTCACTGGAGAGGGCTCCTTCATTTATTCCTAAAATGTATGCTCTTAGGTGATATGTAAATTCCAGGGGATTTGATCTTAGTACCCCAAAAAAATGTTTCAACCCATCCTGATTTAAACGGTAAGTATAGATGTATTTAATATCATATCTGACTTTAAGGTCTTCATACAGCAATTTTAAAGATGAGTTGGTAATCAAAATACTCTTTTGAAAAGGCAATAAACAAATTTTACCTTTGACTTTAAGAGTTAAAATAATATTGCTCATTTTATCTAAAATTGCAGTTTGAACAGCAAGCGATAGACCAAAGCCTTTTTTTCTCTCTCTGCTATCCTCTTCAGGAATCCTTACGCTGTGAAAATCAAACCAATCATTTACCTAAAAATAAAATGACATTAGATAAATTAGAGTACCTCTTGCTTCAGGCTTACATCTTTAAAAAATTCAGCTCACTCAAATCAATATTCATCTTAAAATTCCCCAAGCATTCTACATCTTGTTATAGCCCTTGAAGTTGTATGAGACAAAAGTTTAGTTGCTAATTTTACTTTTTGTCTTTGAACACCCTTAACATTTAAAGTGTTTTGAGAAATTTTATGAGCTTTTATATCACTAGAGCTATTGATTTGTATAAGTCTCTCTATGATAGTTTTATTTATTTCCTTTCCATTTAGAACGTCGCTCTGATCGACAAAGTGATTCCTAAATAATTTCATTAAGTGTGGTACATCCGCAAATACATAAATTTTTCTATTTTCTATACATATTTCAAGATTTTAAAAAGTTTTACTTTGGTTCGATAGTCGTAATCATAAAAAACTGGTTGCTTCCAGTTACCCAACAAACCTCTTAATATAGCTACTTGAATATAATTATAGGACTTCAATGTTTGGTCCTGTGCTTTATCATACAAATAAACACTCCTGCTTTTAATTTGATCAAATTATAAAATCAAAACATTTTGTAGTTCAGTTAAATCAGTTTGTTTAACAATCATAAACATCTGATAAAAATACACATCAATTAACATAATCAAATGAGTAATTTTTACAGAAATAATTAAGAGTTCTGATTTTATTGAATTACTTGTTTTGAAATGCCAGGTTCCACCTTTATTTTTTGGACCATCTTCTAAGAGCTCACACGCAAGGTAATGGATAGTATTTTTTCAACAAAAGCCTATAGGCTCGAGCACCTACAGATTGAATGACAATTTCCTAAAAGACGTATCGGTTAGGTTATGAGCTTGCGAAACTCACCATATGACATATAACGATCTGTGCAATATCATATCTTATTTTCTTTATATCATGATAACCGACTGTATGACACTAAAAATGGCTGAAAACGTGTGCAAAGAGACATTGTGACACTGTAAACAATGTTATAATGACATTTTTACACGAGAATTATAAAAAAGGTATTCTGCTATTATAGTGTTTATTAGCATGCAAACTTTTACATGAAAAATTAAAATATATTTCTAATAAACAAAAATATATTCCCATATTTTTATCAGTTTAGGACAGATGACTTTCTACCTTTGGCAACTGATTAAAAGCAATTATCTTGTACTATACATATCTCTACAATTGGCATTCATTTCAATACCCTTTGATGAAGTCAATAGTTGCTGGAATTTTTAAATTCGCTTCATAATATCGTAGATTGTCTTTCAATAATTCTGCTATATCTTTTGCTCTGCTACTTGCAGCCACATGAGGTGTTATAGTTACCTGAGAAAGTTAATTATCTGTTATAATTAATACTGTCAATTGTATATTGCTACTTACGTTCGGTGTTTTCCAAAGTGCACTGTCTTTTCTTAAAGGTTCCTCTTCAAAAACATCCAATATTGCTCCAGATATCCATTTGTTTTTCAAAGCTGTCAACAAACATTCTTCGGAAATTATAGAACCTCTGCCCACATTTATAAAAACACTCTTCTTATCTAAAATTAAAGAAATATTATGTAATGTTCAACATATGACTCATAAGAGGGTTACTTGGAGAAAGAAGGTAAAAGATTTTATTATCAATTTTTAGGCTACAAAAATAGAAGAAAATTTTATCATTTATAGCTAAAACAATAAGTATTTTTTTGGAGGCCTATCCTGGCAACGTTCTCGACAACGTATACGAAAGTTTGTTCCTTAATAAACAGTGATTTCTAAAGTTTAACAAACATAAACAGCTTTTTGTAATGATCACAAAGTGTAGTAGCCACCAGTGCATCAGTAATTTGAAAATCAGAACTTTTTAAGAACATTTACAAGGTAACACAAAACTTTTGTATCGTCACTTAGTCACAAATATATTATTCCATACCTAATTACCACGGCTTGTTCTGTTATCTGTAAATTCCAAAGGAAGACAGGGCCGCACTTAGCAGGCAGGTCCATGTTATTACTTAAAAATGTATGAATTTCTGCGTTTAGGAACATCAAATGGGGGAGTTCGGAACACAGCAAGTACGTCATCACTGTATTATTCATACATAGCCAGCCAAAGCAATTGAACCTTCCCGAAAGAACAGCAAGCAATTGTCTTTAATGCACTGGACAATACAAAATTAGAAGAACAGTTCCTCTATTTCAAATTTTAAAGAATTTCATTTTTATATTTCCATATACAATACTTTTGAACAACCCAGTATTATCTATGTACTCAATATAGTTGAAAACCCCAGTATATAAGATTTGACACTACTTAATTTCTGATGACATTTAATGTCACAATTAGAAAATATATTTAAAATTAGAAACAGATGGCACTGTAGACATTTTACTTTTGAATAAAAGAATCCAAATCTACATTTAGCAGAGTAATAACAAGTTTAGTTTTTTTTGAAAATAGAAAGTTTGTAACCACAGTGTAATGTGGTTATTTTATTTAGAGAAAATAAGGAGTGAAATTTGTATGTTCGAACGGAGAACATATCTTTTAAGAAGTCTCCAAAGATTGTAAATTAGTTTATTGAAATTTGAATATTGTAAATAATAGTAGAAATTTGTATTCGGCAACTAATTCTAAATTTAGTGCGTGTGTGCTTCGTTGAAATCCAGTGGAAGATCCTGAATTCTAAATTATATTTAGAAAAGTACGAGTTATACAAGCTGTGTTCCGGGTCCAAACTTGACACTTGCCAATTCAGGTGACAATTAAATAAATAATTTGAACAATTCGGTAAATAGATAATAGATATTCTAGTTTATAACTCATTTAATTTGTATTTGGTAGATAAGGCTTTTAGTTGTTAAAAAAAAAGGAAAAATAAGATTTGTTTTACGATTTGGTGATTAGTATTTTCATTTTAACTTACTGTGAATTCATTTATAATTATTAGAAGAAGTTTCATTAAAATTAAATTTATTTCACGCAATAAAAATTTTTTATTTATTTTTGAAGGTGACATTTGTTGAATTTTAGCGACAGATAATTTCATTAAAATTTAGTAGATGTCAGATCGAAATTAAATAGCTTTGTATAATATAGAATCTACAGTTACATTATACTACTGGATAGAAATCAGGAACAAGAATTATAATAAATATTTAATTTGGAAACTTGGAAATCATAAAGAATTAATTTTTTTGATAGCGCATTGAACCCAACCTTGAGATAAGAGTAATTAGAAATTGTACATTAAATTTATCTTTCAATAAAATAAAAATTATATAGCCGGGAAATTTTGACAACTGTCGATTTGTGAAATACATAACATAAGCCGTTTAAGCCGTGTGTAAAATATAATAAAAATACGCTGCTTAAGCCGCGTATACAATAAATGTCACTGCAACGTGTATTTACCTCACCAATGAAAAAATTGTTAGCGACTCCATATCTACTAATAATGGAAATCACAGTTAACCATCAACGTATTCAAGCACAAATATTGTTAAACCCAAACATACGTTTGATTATCTCTAATGTGTGTCCCTTCGTACCACATAACATCATTGAAGCTGAGCTTGTTAATATTGGACTGAATTTGGAAACTCGATTGAACTTCCAGATTGGCACACAAAAACCGGAATACAAACAAATTTATAGTTTTCGTAGACATATTTACATCTCTCCTCCTGGTGAAATTATAATACCTGAATTTCTGGACTTCAATTATGATAATACATCTTACCGATATTCTTATCTTTAGACAATATCTGTTTTACTTGTAAACAACTTGGTCATACAGCAAATAATTGTTCTCACTCTAAAGTACTTCCAAATATGGTATTACTGGACTCAACTCCCCAATCTCTAGTATCCACTAATAAAGTTAAACCAACAAATATCCCCACTCTTGCACATTCACCATCAAGCTGTATTTCTAGTCAAGATAACCTGATTGATGCTAACGTAATGGAATGCTCTAACAACCATATAAGTATACCAAATTTAGATATGGAGCCAGTTTTCAATCCAGTAGATAAACCGTCAAACACATCACTTGAAACTACCAAATCACCAGAACAATCGCAAGGGCAATCAAATTTATCACTTGACTTTCCAAACCAATCTGAACAAACTATTTCTGCAGCTCGTAAACTTCAAATCTCTACTTCACCTGATTTAGGATGATATCTAATTTAAGTGTATGATAGCAAACAATTTAACTATAAACAGATATTTACAATATAATTTACCTTCTTCCTACCCAATGCTATAGCAGTCAATAAAATAGTTCTAATGCTTTTGGATGGTGCTGCATATATGTTAAAATCGGTTATTAATTTAAAGATTTTTATCTCAGCTTCATTAATTGCATTTGTGTTACCCTCGGGATACAGTGAATTGTACATAAATTGGTTGTGAATGATTTTACGAAAAAAAAAATCTTAAAATTTTAAAAGGAAAGAATTATTTTATTAGTTGAAGATTATATTTAATTTTAATTACATATTTACAGAAATGAACGAAGCAAAAAATTCAGTGACGTATTTGCAAAATATAAATTTTGCACAACTGGAGTTTCAAGAAAAAACTGATTTTGTATTTAATAAAAATGCCATTTTTTTCAACTCGTATTTATTTCTTATTATAATTTTTTTCAGCTCTCCCACAAAAATCTTGTAGGAGCCGCCACTGATTTGCAATATACCAAAGCAATGGATCAGAACTGGAATAATTCAGTGTATGGCCGACATAAATCATCCAAACTACGATCTGGTCTTCTTAAATGCACACAAAGTATTGTGGTTGGGTGTTTAGCTTTGCCCACAAAGCATTGTGGTAATTTTTTATGCTCACTGAGCGTTTTCAATTTTTGGGTGAAAAATACATATTAATAATAGCAAAATATTTACACAATTTTTTTGTTAGATAGTTTTTTAAATATACTTACTTTTACAGTTTTCTAAAACATCTCCATTCAGTAGCCCCTTTGTGATTGGAGTGTTGGGCAAAATATTAACAATATAATCACAACTTTGTAAAATTTTAGACAAATTATCACTATTGAAGTACTTTGACACATAGGGAAATTCACATAAATCGATAGAATCTTTTCTACCATATCCATATACAACTGCTCCCATGTTATTCAATATTTTAGCAACTAAAAATTATTGTCAAAATAAATTTTTGATATTATAAAATACACAAATCTATGATTTTACTGAAGGGAAATTTTTAACAAAATGCTAAAGTTAATAATTACGTTTAAATATCTATTCCAAAAAATGAACAATATAGAATACATGGCGGTTTGAAACACCTATTACAAGAAATGATGACTCTAATAAACTCATCTCACAGTACAAATATGAAACAATATTTCTAGAAAATGTATAAAGTAATTTCTTAAAAGTAAATAAGCCTTACCTCTAGACCCAATACTACCAAGTCCTAAGATCCCTATAGTTAAATCATAAATAGCTCTATAACTATCAAAGCCATTGTCATGGTCCCACTGCCCCAACATCTGATTTTCTCTTATTTTAAAGGCTTGTCTCTCAAAATTTACAATATTTGACACAACATATTCACTCATTAGTTTTCCAAAGTGATCACCAGTAAACCGAGAGATTGGAAATGAAGGAGGTTTTGATTTGTCAAGTTTTCCCATCAATCCTTCTACTCCTGCCCATGTTCCTTGAACCCATTTTGCTCGTGGTAAATCGTAAATATAAGGTTTTATTAAATCAAAGTCTGCAACAATTATTTGGGAATCTCGGAACTTTTTGTCTGTTTCTAAAAAAATATGAGTTTCAGACCACAGATAACCCCAACCCACACACGCACCAACAAACTGTTGAGATTTTATGAAATTCTTTAGTTATTGATCTATGCGAGTTCTGAAGAAAATTTTACAAACCTACATCGCTTACTTCGTAAAAAGTTATGTTTGGTAATATTCGTTGAAGTTCAGGTACAATATTTTTTACTCTACTTAGGACGTATATTGTAGATATCATATTAAAAAAAGTATGATAAAATTTACCTATTATCTATGAAGGTCAAAGGTGAAGGTTATGTTTTTCAATTACATTGAAGTAGACATACGATGTTTCGGAGTAGAAGTTTAATCAAAATCAGTATATCTCACTTATGAAAATGATGGAGATTAATGAATTTAAGGAAACTATCTAAATGTTGTATAAACCCACCATAAATCTACTATAGTGTATCCTTTTACCATTGTCCAGAGACAATGGTTTTACGCAATAATATTTTCCACAATAATTTTTCTAACAGATTTTTGTACTAGTCTGTAGCAACTTTTGATATTACTTAAAAGTAACAAATAATTCCAAATTTTTTGTCCTAATTTTTTAACAGATTTAAAATTTACCCTCGTAAAGTGCCCAACCTTTTTTTAATAGTAGTTATATGATCTGTGTGCCCAGTGCCCAACTGTATCCAAACAAAACTTGTTGCCATAGGAATTTCCATTTGAGTGTAGATTTTTGATAATTTAAGCGTTTCATACTTGTTTTTGAAAGGAATAAATTGTTGAAAAGTAAGTAATCGTGTATACTGAATATAAAAACTAATAGTTTTGATAATGTAAGTTATCCCGCAATCCGTATTTTTGATTTTAAAAGCTATATTTCAAGTTATGTTTACTGGATTATTTGATTAATGTGAAAATATAAGATAAATAATAGTGATTGTTTGATCTAGTGTCATCAAAACATGTTTCAACATTCTCTTTGAAACCTTTTTTTAATGATAATTAATACGAGTTTGTTAGTGAAAAATGCTTAATTGAAGTGAAGTGTCCTTTCAAGTATCCGAATGACGAAAAATTAAAACCACTCTCAAGAGACGGGAATTACATAATTCATTTTGATGAAAATATATTAGTGATAATTGAAAAATATAACTATTATCACCAGATACAAGGTGCATTACATATTGCATGAGAGGACATATGTAATATTATGGATACAAAGTGACATTATTGTGGGAATTGCTGGACATCAAGAATGGAAGAAAAATTTACATGTTTTAATAACATTCTACCTTTACAAATTTGTACCATTTATATTAACATAATAAAATGTTTTCATAATTATAAATTTTGATTTTTTTCGTGCTAAGAAAATTAAATTGAGGAAACGTTGCAAATTTACATGATTGAAAATATGCCATTTAGTCTGAAAACTCAGAACATCATGTCACAAATTTGCCTCAATCAAATCATATTTGTGCATAGTTTCTGTTGGTTGCTTTCAAATTTTATTTGATCTGTAGGCTCTTTTTCAACTAGGTACATGTGTAAACATATTCAATTTTACCTAAAAACAAATAATATAAACAAAAACGTTTCCAAATTTCTTTATTAAACAGAGAAATATTTACTTGTAATACAATGGTTTACAGTTAATAGAAAGAGGAAAGTAAGGTACAATGTGGAATTTCAATTTAAAATAGCAAACATTTAAAAAATCATACAAAGCAACTTCTAAAAAATGTAAAGCGAAAAAGATGTGTAATGACAAATAATAATGTATATGTTATAGGGAGATCGATATATACAGTACAAAATCAAACGTACAAGTTTGCTTCTACCTTGTTTGCAAAGATTGATCATGTACAACTACAAATATTGTATAAACAAACAAAATAAAATGTTATATTTATCATTATGTAGGTACCTTGTCAACTTCATCCTTCATCCATTTGCTTCTTACTTTTGGATCCTTTAGAAATTTATAAAATTTACAGTTCTCTCTGACATAATGCTTACAGCCTGTTGGCCAGGCCAGTACCATTATTCTTTATGTGAAGAAACCTAAAATTTGATAATACAGATAGAAAAAGAATTAACAATTGTATTTCATAAGTTTATAATTAGGCAATCCAACGACCTGTCAAAATAAATTCAATATGGCGGCGATGGTCAAATAAATAACAAAGTTACTGTAGAATGTGATTGCTTAACCCATGTTAAATTGATTTTCTTTCTGTTTATTGGCTGTAAATTGTGGTTTTTAAATAGTGTAGTGTTAGTCTTCGATATGTATTGTAGTTTGTTGTGGAAGCCGTTCTAATCGTGATGAAGTTTCGTTTTGTTCCCGCAGAGACAAAACACAGGTTTCTAGCGAAGAAAAACGTTTTGACCAAACTTCGCAGGGCTGCATGGATATCTGTGGCATGGATTGCAGCAATAAAGAGAGACGATCAGACCGAATCTATATTGAAACACCAGAAAGTTTGCTGTAGGCACTTTATAACTGGTAGGCTTCTTATCAAATATATCAACTCTACTAGCTCCTAGTTTACGTAGTTTGTACTCAAGTAGGTATTAACTCATTTTAGGCAAACTTGCTGTCCTCGAAGATAAAAAACACCCTGACTGGGTACCATCTCAACATATGGGACATGTGTCTCAGAAAGTAAAAAAAAGGGCTGCAGATGTTGACCGAAAGAATCGCAGAGATAAAAGGACAAATCTGACTGACACTGAGGTAAAAAATAATTAATAGTAGTCCTTTTTTGTCTAAATTGTCTCAAGAGCTAAATGACAATTGATTGGGATATGTGTAACTGATCGTCCTGGTCAAGAAAAGATACTCGATGAGCATGTTTTGCACACTTTATTTTGATAAAAAGAATGTTAATTTTTAGTAATAGCAATGTTAAGTTATGTATTGATAGTTGCTGAAAATTGTTATAATTAATTACTTTGTCAACAGGTCTTGTATATGTATGAATTGCCTCAACAGTTCCAGGATGATCAAATTCAATTTATGGAGACGGTGGTATCTATGATGCTTAAGTATTCATGTTTTAGTTTTGAAACTAAACATTTAGTAAATATTACTTTGCAACTTTTATTATTTCTCAACATTTGATGAATGTTTTATTTTGATTTGTACTTAAATTAGTAATAATTCTTGTCTCTTCATAATACGTATAATGTTTGTGTACTAAAGTGTTATAGTAATATATTTTTACGTAGCTTTCTCAATAAGATCAAAATCTTTGAACAATGAGGCTGAATTTCTTTGATTTCACTCATGTTAATATTAGAAATATGTATTGTAATGTACACATGTCAAAATGAAATAAAATGTATATTTTGCAGTGTAAAATAATTGTTTTTCTAATGCATTAAATGTCACACACTTTAGGGACAATAAAAAAACAAAACCCTTATATAACAGTTTATTATTTCCAAAAACAAAAAGAAACTAGAAAATAAAACCCCTAAGGTTATAGAAAAAATTTCACAAGACAACATCGACAAAAAATAATCATTTATAAACTCATTACATAACTCCAAATACATATATAATTCGTTACAATTAATGAAAGGCCAACTTAGTTCTACATTTATTTAGAAAATATAAAATACAACATTGATTTAATAGCAGAAGGTTACACATAATATATCTATTAGCTAAACTATTTGTTTCTCCAACATCTGGATTTTACACTAATAACGATTTAAAATAAGCACTCTTCATCTTAAAATAGGAAAATTGTCCTTCTCAAACACTACAAAACACCTTAAAACCCCACAAAATACACAGTAAACCGTTTTATAACTATAAAACTCTGCAGCTTTATAAACATAAATGAATGTACTGAATCCAATGTTTGACCGACGCCGCCATATTGACCGCTAAAAAGTCACTTGGTTTGGCATGTTCAGGTTAGATAACTCTTTTATTAAAATTACATTGTTATACATACCTATTTTGGCTGGAATCGAATATATCTCTTTGTAAAAGTCTTAGTGTATATCTAAATGCCTGAATCAGCAGTTATATTCAAAATATAAGGGAATAATCTCTGGTCCAAAATCACACCAATGGTATCTAAATGGCTAGTTATGTTTGTTTGGATACAAAATTGACATAACCTTAGATTATGACGTCACCACTAATAGCGCATATAGACTACAGTAAAATACGCCCAAGGGACAGAACATGTAAATTGTATAAGTGACGTATCTTAGCCACGGAACTAACTGTCACATGCCATTCATGTCAATATAACCTAAATTCTTAATTTTCGTTTTAGATTTGATAATTAATGATTATTTCCATTTTACTTTATTTAGCGAATGATTAGTGATGTGTTAAATTTGTATATTATATTTGGTTTAAAATTTAATTATATTCCTGTCTATTGTTATTTAAACACCTAACATTAAAAATAGTGTGAAATTTACATATTTTTTTCCTTCATAAATTAAGACTTTGAAAGAGTATTTAAATAGATGGTTATTGTTTTAGTTAAGGTAAATCTGGAAGTTTGTTTTATGAAAGATTGAAGTGATAAAGCAAGATATCAATTTTAATATTAAACAAGATTGAAAAATGAACTTTTAAACATTTAAATTGAAATTAGTTATATTTATGCAATTCTCACATTGCATATAGGTAGATCATGTCCAATATTACAAAATTTACACAATACACACAAAATTAATACACAATATATGAACAGAAACACTTTTAACACAAAGGAAAAAGATACACCCATTTGCAATTTAATAATTTCAACAATATTTAACAATTTTTAAATGCATATACATATGAAATTTAATAAAATATTTATAATGGCATATACTGCTTGGTGCTGATCGGCCCATCACTTTGTTTCTGTAATAAAAAGAAAATAATTAAAATGGGTTACTCATTTGCCATGGTTAATAACTATATATTCTGAGTAGACATTGCTTCTGTTCCCAGTATTTAGTTCATTTAGAAAATTCTCAGCACTGGAGGTATTTGAAGCCCAGACCCATTATCAACTCCACGCTTTAATCTCCGAGCTATGCAGTTCCCATTTTGTATTATTACATAAAAAGTAAATATCAGGGATGGGTACCTTAAAGGAATAGGGCTTGGAATGTTTGGATAACATATCACAAAGGTCAGAATTTGTTATAGTTATTTAAAAATAGCGAAGTACGAAGTCTAGACCATTGGATTTGTGGATCCAAACTGATAATTCCACCAGACGATATTGTTATTGATACGATTAAAATTAATTTATTACATTACCACCCTCTTCCTTATTCATTATTGAGTTCTAATTCAATCCTGTTACTAAAATGGTAATGGAAAACAGTAATAAAACCTGTACATAATACACATTCATTAAATAATATATAAAATTAAATAGTAGATAGTAGTGAGGCAAACAGACTGACATGTACATTCACTAAAAGATTAGGAAAAATGTAACAATATCTTGTATTTAGGTACCTTCTGATGTTTGCTTGAAGGAAAATAATCCTGTTTCTTCATTTTGCACTTTGTTGTCTCTATTTGTGTAAGGTCATATGTTTTCTTCATAATTCTGTTGGGTCAATGAATTTTCCTCTAAATTTTTCAGTTTCATATAAAACAGAATTAGTGCCCATTTGCTCCTCATACATTCGTACCAAGTGAACATGCTTACATAAGGTATTCCTCACTGTGTAATCAGGACAATCACATATGTAGAGATGAATACAAATTTTACATACCCTACAATATAATGTCCTACATTCACTCTCACAAACTTTGTTAAACCTTATGTTATAAACTTTCTTGTTCTTGTCTCTTGTAGATTTTACCTGAAATGTTCCCAATACTCCTAAACTTTTTACTACTTCTACCTCCTTCTTCATTGTTTCTGCTCTTTTATTATAATTCTATCTTGATAGCTATTGGCATTAGTTCTCTCCATGTCTAAAATCCTCTCCCACATTTTAATATCCACCAAGTCTGTTCCAACTAACAAGAAAACCATACAATGTAGGATACAAATCCAGTACACCAGATGATTAGTGAATATAAGAAATCTTTGACATCAAGTTCACTAATCGGCAGGTCAACTGGATTTGTATCATACATTGTATGGTTTTCATGTCAGTTGGAACAGACCTCAAGTCTTCTATAGCATCAAGCAACTTCTCAATTGTATTGTAACCCTATCATTCCATTTTAACTGGTTCGTTTTCAGCATGTTGTTTAAAGTTTCTATTGCCATATTTGTGTTTCTTCCTGCATTATTTCTATAACAATGGGCACACATGTTTATTCCTTCTTCATTTTGAAAATAATAACTAAATGTTAATATTATAATATATTCTTATACTTGTACATTCTAGAAGATATACTTTAACAAATATGTGACAACATCTGTTTCATTTGCTTCTTGTAGTTTGAGCAAGTAGGCATTTGTTTTAGGGGTAAACATTTGTCTTCGTCAGTTTCATTTAATATCTTCTTCATCTCAGTTTTCATGTTACTTTTTAAAAAGGCATCTTTGATTTTATTTTTTCCCTGAATATTCCAATTCTTCACTACGTGCTTTTCCCACAAAGGGTACACAATCCTTGAAGTGTTTATGGTTCTAAATGATCCATTGCCTTCTACCATTAAAAATAATTAATAAAATACAAAATAGTATCTTAATGTTATCTGAGTAAAATCTAAATAAAGATCCGTAGAATAGGAATATCATATAGCTTTATAATTTTTCAATGAGATTCAAGAGTCAATCGCTTGAAAAAGACCAAGAAAATGGTAAACAAACAAAAGTTTCCCACAATTTCTAAATGTCAACTGTCAAAACATATCTGTTCCGTGACAAACACATGTCACTTCTGCAATTTGTATGTCTGTCCCCTGGGCGTATTTTACTGTAGTCTCGTATATAGGCCAAGCCAAGACCTGCGTAACACAAAAATGGCGGCTGGAGGACAAGCAATTACAAAGTAAGCATATAAAATTCTATGCAGTGAAGCAACATTTCTTATTCAGGGTGATTTTGAGTGGCAGAGAACATTTAGTGACTCGATTTGTTTCCCTAATAATACTATCATTGGCTGGAAACACAACGTTGGACTATTATAAAATATTGCTGGATGAACATCCAGATGAAGCTGCCTCATACAAGGCTAAAATATCCAAAATTAATGGAGTTCATCCATTTTCATTAAAGGGAAACCAGCAAATAACATAATGAATATTTAGGTTTGTCGAAAACAGAGTAGAAACACAGAACAAAGTAGCTATATCATCAACTTGAAACAATAAAATTAGTAGATATTAAACAAAAACTAACATTTAAGGGTTTTTGAATCTAAATGCCTTTAAATTTCCTTTCATACTATAACAGCCAATTCTAATTATCAGGTTATAATTAATTTTAAAGCATCTTCAAAAAGTTGCAGAATGCAACTAATTGGGAATATTAAAGAAGTATCACACAATTTTATAATCAAATTTAAAGCTCCTGTTGGTTAAAATGGCATAGCATATGTGACCCTACACATCAGATTAGTGAAAGATAATTTCAAATTTTATTATGAAATTGGCCCTAAGAAACAAAAGGCAGTAAATGTAGAAACAGTGGTGGAACAACGTAGCCATGTGGGCCTATGAGACGGGATATTGATAACCATATTAATTTATGAATTTTGGGTGCACAAAAAAGCAAGTATTGTAATGATAAGCATTTATTTTCCAGAACATAGAAAAATATCTGCAAGTACAAATCAAAAAGAATGTGTGATAAGAATAATAATTTATATAGGTACGTACAGTTAACAAAACTGAAACAAAACCAAAACTATATTTTCTAAATGAATATGATAAAATAAAAATAACAAAATATTGGAAATACTTCAACAACAAAAATAGAAAAACCTAACAAATATTTACAAATTAACTAGTAAAATGAAATTTACTGTCTCGACCATAACTTTGTGGAATCTACTCATATTACTGTTTTAAATGAAACTAAACGTTTCTAGATCATTCTGAAGATGATATTTAGTATTGAAACAATAGTCAAATTTCTTAGAATTTTTGACACTTTATCAATATATTGTGGAATTATCTAGTAACTAATAAAATATTTTTTGCTCGTTTCCGAAGTATTGGAATTTTTTGGACCTAGGAATTTTCTTCGAAAGCAATTCTTCGAAAACAATTCTTCGAAAACAATTCTTCGAAAATCAATTCTTCGAAAATGCGATTCTTCGAATACCATATTCTTCGAATAAACAATTCTTCGACTAATAATTCTTCGACAGCTTTATTATTTGGATTTACTAAAATCTGGGATAAGTTTTCATTAGACAATAATCAATATTTCTCGCATGATATATAAACGTATGATGCGGAACATACTAATAATAAATGAGAATTATAAGGTCATTTTCTTTTTTGAGAATACCTATTAGGAACTGGAAATAAAACACTACTTTTTTTATTTGTTATAATTATGTCAACATTTTATTAATAAATTACAGTAAAAGTTTACAGTACAGTAAAAGGTTACAATAAAAATTACAGATAAATGACATAAATACTATCAAATACCAAGGTAAGAAAAATATTATAGATTAATATGATATGTTGTGAGCTGAACCTCTAATGTATTCTATTATATTATTTTTATCATACTGATTTACAAGAGTTTTGATTCGTTGATTACAATCTTTGTACTTCTTTCTTGGTGTTTGTGGTTCAAATCCGCTTAAATATTGTTCTACACGAAGTTCATTTAGACTTTGCTCATTTTTTATACATTTTATAAATTTCCACAAGTTGGGGTGAACTGCTGATACTTGTGTTTCAAAACGTCGATGCCATCCTTCTACCGAATTATTTGTTCTCGGTAAATCATCCAAAACTGTTTGATATAGATTCCACAATTCGTATGGATATTGTGGTGGTTTTCGCTGTTTTCGATTTGGTCGCCCAATCCACGTATCTTCAAAATAATTAATAACACTTTCGGCTTCTGACGGAAATATTTCACTATCATATAATTGTTCAAAAGCCATAACTATATCATCCACTGGGACAAAAGCAATAGCACACAACATTTTTAGTTTGAAAGTAAATTCACTGTCAGTCTGATAGCGTTTTTTTAATCCATTCCTTTGAATCATTCGAAAAATGCATTGACTGAAGTGGAAAAAACAGCCTCTTTTTCTACAACTTGGAAAAGCACTATTGCAGGCATTAATCAATGCTTTTTCGAAGTCAGTGGTAATCGTTGCAGGCACTAAAGATGATTTCAAATTTTTAAGTTCTTGAAAAAATTGATCATAAATTCGTTCTGATTTTTTTGGTAAGAGTGCATAAACTAAAGGTACCGATAAATTGTGTTGCAGTCCGTGAACGGTTAGTAATTGTTGGAATAATAACGGCACGGTTTTAAATGTGCCATCAATATACCAATGCTTACTGTTAGACAATAATTGGAGATTTTGTTCTGTAATAAAAATTAATATACTCTCGTCCACTGGACCGGCATCATATAGCAAAAAATTTTCATTTTTGTAGGTTTTCGTATATTCCTCCAAAAATATTATTTCGCTTCTATTAGTAGGAAGAGCTGGTCCTTGTAGATTTTTTTGTCTGATATTGCGAATACTCCGTTTCATACTGCTAACACTTGGAAGCTGCCGTTATGGAACATGTAGTCGAAGCAATTGATATAATTCTGTGCGGAGGATCATTACTTATTTTCGAGTTGATTCGAATTTTTTCGTACACTTTGGTCGCTTCCACCTCTGAGGCGTCAGCAATATGATTATGTTCTTTTGTTATTTTACTGATTTTATCGTCGACAGTAATTATTCTCGCTGGACAGTTTTTTTTTTTATTCAAAAAATGCGCACTTCCAATACACTTTTTCACCTTTTTCAACATCTTTAAAATAAAAATGTCCCTCGAACAACAATTTACGTTTTCCTTTTTCTGAACAAACAAATTCTGCATCCATATTCACTTGCACAGGGTTAAATTAAAACTAATTTTATTTTATGGAAAACAATCCCTTTTATACCCACTCAGGTCAGTTGCAAACTTGGGATTAGATCAATTATACCTGATTTATATCACAAACAAATTCTGCATCCATATTTACTTGCACAGGGTTAAATTAAAACTAATTTCCAAGGGATTATCGTCAGTTGCAAGCTAGAGATTAGATAAATTATACCTTAGTATAAGTTCTTGAAAAAATTGATCATAAATTCGTTCTGATTTTTTTGGTAAGAGTGCATAAACTAAAGGTACCGATAAATTGTGTTGCAGTCCGTGAACGGTTAGTAATTGTTGGAATAATAACGGCACGGTTTTAAATGTGCCATCAATATACCAATGCTTACTGTTAGACAATAATTGGAGATTTTGTTCTGTAGTAAAAATTAATATTCTCTCGTCCACTGGACCGGCATCATATAGCAAAAAATTTTCATTTTTGTAGGTTTTCGTATATTCCTCCAAAAATATTATTTCGCTTCTATTAGTAGGAAGAGCTGGTCCTTGTAGATTTTTTTGTCTGATATTGCGAATACTCCGTTTCATACTGCTAACACTTGGAAGCTGCCGTTATGGAACATGTAGTCGAAGCAATTGATATAATTCTGTGCGGAGGATCATTACTTATTTTCGAGTTGATTCGAATTTTTTCGTACACTTTGGTCGCTTCCACCTCTGAGGCGTCAGCAATATGATTATGTTCTTTTGTTATTTTACTGATTTTATCGTCGACAGTAATTATTCTCGCTGGACAGTTTGTTTTTCTTTTTTAAAAAAATGCGCACTTCCAATACACTTATTCACCTTTTTCAACATCTTTAAAATAAAAATGTCCCTCGAACAACAATTTACGTTCTCCTTTTTCTGAACAAACAAATTCTGCATCCATATTTACTTGCACAGGGTTAAATTAAAACTAATTTTATTTTATGGAAAACAATCCCTTTTATACCCACTCAGGTCAGTTGCAAACTTGGGATTAGATCAATTATACCTGATTTATATCACAAACAAATTCTGCATCCATATTTACTTGCACAGGGTTAAATTAAAACTAATTTCCAAGGGATTATCGTCAGTTGCAAGCTTGAGATTAGATAAATTATACCTGATTTATATCTCTGAACAAAGTCATTCCTTTTGGATACTTCGAAGAATTGTTATTCGAAGAATTATTAGTCGAAGAATTGTTTATTCGAAGAATTGCATTTTCGAAGAATTGTTTCTGAAGAATTGTTTTCGAAGAATTGCTTTCGAAGAATTTTCCGGATACCGAATTTTTTCTATGAGAATATTTGTTTTGCATTTGTGGCTATGTTTCCTGACCAGTGTGCTTCGCACACATTACAGACCAGTATAATTCTGCCACACTGTGTAGGAGGCATAGGAAAAAGATAAATTACTGTTGTTCAACTATCTTTACAGAACACAATTCAACATCACAAAGTATTTTAACTACTTTTGACCATTCAGAACTCTCAAATCTTTTTCTTTTGGAAGTTGTAGTACTTAGGTATTCCAGTGTCTATAGCCCATACCATATTCACAGAAGGGATTCAATTTATCATGAAACTCCACAGGTTTGCCTAAAAATAAACACATCAGTTATAATACCCTTACGCTAATGAATTAATTCACCTGAGATAAAATGCTTCGAGCACACTCTTGCATTCTTGATTTATGCATCAAGGAATTCTTCACGTAAGGTAAATCATTCGGTTGGAGTAGGGCTCTTGGGTCTAGCATACTTCCATACCTGATAAAAATTTTTTTTTCACGGGAATGTATTGATGGATGATTACCTTTCATTTTAACCTAAATCAGTCATCCCCCACCCACCCCCTAAGGGCGGGGTGGGGGTGACTTTGTAAACTAGTCGTAAAAATAAATTTTTGAATTCGGAATCAAATTCTACGTAATTTTTTACGTATATACCCCAAATTTCATTTTGATAACTTGTTTTTTTATAAAGTTATGTGGAAAAAATGTTATCAAAAAATTGATAAATCAGTGGTGTAGAGCTCTCGGGTCTAGCATACTTCCATATTTGATAGAAAAAAACTTTTCGCGGGAATGTATTGATGGATGATTACCTTTCATTTTAACCAAAATCAGTCATCCCCATCCACCCCCTAAGGGCGGGGGTGGGGGTGACTTTGTAAAATAGTCGTAAAAATAAATTTTTGAATTCGGAATCAAATTTTCCGTGATTTTTTACGTATACACCCGAAATTTCATTTTGATAACTTGTTTTTTTATAAAGTTATGCGAAAAAAATGTTATCAAAAATTTGATTATTCGATGGTGTACAGCTCTCGGGTCTAGCATACTTCCATACCTGACAAAAATTTTTTTTTCACGGGAATGTATTAATGGATGATTACCTTTCATTTTAACCTAAATCAGTCATCCCCCACCCACCCCCTAAGGGCGGGGGTGGGGGTGACTTTGTAAAATAGTCGTAAAAATAAATTTTTGAATTCGGAATCAAATTCTACGTAATTTTTTACGTATACACCCCAAATTTCATTTAGATAACTTGTTTTTTTATAAAGTTATGCGGAAAAAATGTTATCAAAAAATTGATTATTCAGTGGTGTAGAGCTCTCGGGTCTAGCATACTTCCATATTTGATAGAAAAAAACTTTTCGCGGGAATGTATTGATGGATGATTACCTTTCATTTTAACCTAAATCAGTTACACCCCACCCACCCTTTCGGGGGCGGTTTTTTGGGGGTACCCTTATTTTTGGAAAAAATGAAATTCCAACGACGTCATCGGTTTCCTTGAATTTTTTTATGTACGGCCCTAAATTTTCATAATTTTATCTTAAACTTGAAATTTTTCTCACGTATGGACTTTGTCAAAATTTCAAAGAAAACGCGACGATTCTGGATCTTGGGTCCCTCGTTTATATAAGAAACGGGAAGACATGGAGACTTCGTTTTCGGTATAGGGCATATACGATGCGTGAAATCTCAAAAAAATACACAAAATAAAAAATTCCCTTTCGGGGGCGGTTTTTTTGGAAAATATGAAATTCCAACGACGTCATCGGTTTCCTTGAATTTTTTTATGTACGGCCCTAAATTTTCATAATTTTATCTTAGACTTGAAATTTTTCTCAAGTCATCACCCCTTAGGGGGTGGGTGGGGATGACTGATTTAGGTTAAAATGAAAGGTAATCATCCATCAATATACATTCCCGTGAAAAAAAAAATTTATCAGGTATGGAAGTATGCTAGACCCAAGAGCCCTACTCCAACCTGATTGCTTTCAGCCATTCTTTGCATCGGAAGGCAGATATTCCTTTTCTGTTTAAACCATAACAAACACTACTTGTAGAATTCGATAAAAGTTCACATTATCTCGGTTACTTCTGCTTCCACACTGAACAATACAACAAAATGATCAAAACGAAGGCATTTTTATACAAGCAAGAGACACACCACACAACTACTAAACACTACGAATTATCACTTGTTTACAGAAACAATTTAACTTTTGTACCACTATTTGTCGTCCAGCCGCCATATTGGTTTTAATTTGACAGGACCCTGTATGCGTTGGTGTCATAGGTTTGCGTATTCTTTGCAAATAAAACTATCTAAATCGCTAGGTAGCGTTATATATAAACAAGGATTGTATGTAAAGGCATTAATAACAATACACTACGCCCTCTATTATGAAGCTTTGAAAGTTAGCGACATAGACAAAAATATTTTTCATTCTCTATGGTAATTGAATTTGTCATACTTTAAACATTTTTTGAAACTCTATATAAAAACCACAGAATTTATAGTATTTGAAGAATTTCACCTTGCAATAAAAATGTCTATTATGAGTTTGTACCAAAGACAATACAAATATAATATATTTCTTTCTTTATGATTTGTACTAAATTTGTATTGTACTAATAATCTATCTACTAATCTAGATAATGCATTGGTTAAATAAATACATAGAGAACCATAGGAAAATATTTCCAAAGCAATTTACAAAATTTCTTTTTCGACTATGGAAGGGGTTTCTTCATTATCCCACCGAATGTTATGGCAGGTATCTAACTACAGAAATCTGCCCCGTTTCCCCAGCCATTTCGAGCTCAGTCGTCAAGCCACACTCGTTGATTGAACTTTCATCCTTTTTACTTTTGGTAGTGTTCTCTCTCTAGCAACATGGCAGACATCTCAAAGGAAGATCTTCGTAAAGAAATTGCCGGTAAGTGGTATTTTTTCATTATATTTCATACGAGATGTTGCGATAATGTGAAAACTAAGTTTGTAATTTTTTTTTGAACAATTTTTCTTAATAAATTTTCATGGGTTAACAATCAAAAACAGGCATTTTACTCTTGCACTAATATTCTCGTCGCTATACCCATAAACAATGGCTGAACGACGCGATACTGGTATATGCAGTTTTATAAGAAACTAGATTTTGATTTTTTTCCGAAACTACACTTCGTATTAAAAAATGATATGGACAAAATCGATGTAAAAAATTATTTTGGATTTTCGTAGGAGTTTTTCTCCCCAATTTTCTAACATTTAAAGAAGTTTTTGATCAAAATGATTTAGTTGTTGACTGGAGTTGAGTGTACACGATCCACTTGGCGTATGTGTGTTGGCGGACAAAATAATGTTTTATTCGGTTTTGAAAATACGACATGGAAAATTTGTTTGAAATAAAATAAAGTTCAAGTATTAATGAATATTTTTTGTCGTTAGACTTTTAGCAAATACTTGTTTACAAGGGTGTTACACAGTTATTAAAATATGCTATGTTATCCTTGTGTAGGTATGATGTAGCTTCCATTTTATATATCTGTTCGCTTGGGTTGTGGTTCTGAGCAGATAAAGTCAAGTATTTTTCTGATTTTTCTCTTGGTTTACGTACATGTAAATAAAAATTATTACAGTCATTTTTGTATTAAAAAATTAATTTTATGAAAATACGTAGTTTTTTTTAATTTTTACTATTGATTTATTGGGCGTGTTTTGATACGATTTAAGTACAAACAGTGGCTTTTATTGTATTTTATTGAAAAAAATTTGAAAATTTCTCAAAATTACAAACGCATGCGTCAACTAAGTACCGCGAAAACTGACCTCCCGCGCTCCAAACAAAGCTTACTGGGGGAAAGCAGAGTAATAACTCCACACATACTTATATTGGATATGAAAAACATAAAAGTTTTTCAATTGTTTAAAATCTATTAGAATTCCTCCTTGATACTTTCAACAGAATTATATTTTATCAACTAATTTTTGTTCTTCAAATCCCCACTTGTAAAAGTGTGCAGTTATATACAAAAATTTAGTTCGCATTATTAATTATTCAAAGCAAAAGTGCTAAATATGATTTCACATACATTTTAACATGGAAAAAATTGAGTAAATCTCTTTATGGTTACTTCTGAAACATAAACGTTGATTGGTGGCATATATTTTCACAATTTCTTTAGCAAACATGGTTCTTGGAATCATGTGAATACAGGGTGTTCGGAGGAGGTTAAATAGGACCATTTAGGGCATGTCTAGCATATTTGCAACAGTAAAATTCTTTAAGGCTTACAACAATGTAAAATTCTGTGCCTAAGAACGAGATAGACGGATATCAACCACTACACAAAGACTGAAAACGCTACTATACTTTTCTCAGGTGGGCGATTTGACGTTTGATTACATTTCTCAAACTTAATGATAAGATTGGTTTTTATCTCATTATGCTTACTTCAAATATGTTTTTATAATTCATGTATAAAAGAGCCTTCCTTATATAACATTGTTTACAATTGGTTATTGTATGTATTTTTATTTGTCATTTTATTGGATTTTATTACTTTTGTCACATATCACCTCAGTACCAACATAAATTAAGAACACAAGAAATATTAATGTACTTTTATTTTATTAAAAAAATTCAATATTGTGAATTACTAAAACTTGTGTCTTAATGAATTTTTGAAGTCATTTTTTTCTTTTCTTGCATTGAAAGACCAACTTTTGAAGAAATAAAAAAAACCATAAAGAATTTTACATTCGCAAATATGTGTAACTGCTTCCAAAACATCTTATCACAGAGTATTTTGTGCTTATGCTCAAAACTTGATGCAAACATGTATCGACAGCTTTTGTACAGAATATTTTTAAATTTACTTGCCACTTACTTAAATCCTGTATTTAGCTATCCTCAAAGATGCTGATTTATCATCTACATCGGCCAAGAAGGTTAGGCAAGAACTTGAAGAAAAATTAAGTGCAAATTTGCAATCAAGGAAGAAGGAGATTGATGACTTAGTTATGGAATTTGTTAGCTCAAAACAAGAAAAGAAGGGTAAGGGAAAGAAAGATTCTGAAGAAGACGAAGAAGAGGAGGAGGAAGAAGAAGACGAGGAGGAGGAAGAGGTTGGTATAGTATTTTTATTTTATGTGTTAGTTTCTTGAGAATTGTGAAAAACCTAATTTTTTTGTGAAGGAACACTCTGAGGAAGAAAAGAAAAAGAAACGTGGATCAACTGGAAAGAAACCAGCTGCAAAAAAAGCCAAGAAAGGATCAGACGATGAATCTGTTAGTGAACAGAGTGATGGAGATTCCGAAGAAGAATATTCACCTAAAAAGTCCAAACCAATCAAGACACGTAAATTACCTCCCAAGAAGAAGAAGGGTTCAGAATCAGATTCAGATGAAGATTGGGGTAAAAAGAAGGGCAAAAAAGTAAGTATAATAGTTAGATAAGTTTTCCTTCTTAGTATATTTGACATACGTAATATGACCTATTTTTTATGTAATAAATTTATTTTTTATTAATATTTAATTAACCTATTAGATAATTATCATTGTAAAATAAACAGTTATAGATGATAAAATTATGAACAAGTTTTTGTTCCTGAATTTTATTGCAAATGTATCATATCTTGATTTTTCATGAAATAACTTAGCGTTTTCCTTTTTGATTTGATGTAGCTCGTTTAAAAAATCAATGATCAATCTGGTGGATGAAGAGACCTTCCTATTGTCTTTACAATTCTAGAATTTTGAGACGTAAACAAAAGTACTTTTAATCTTAGGTGGTGCTTAATGATCTAGATAGTTTCTAAACATGAAACGTTTTTCCATTATCAACTAAAGTAGATTGTGAGAAGCATAATATCTACCTTTCCATTTTAATTTTGGACAGTATTAACAGCAATTCTTTTTTTTAAACTAAAAGTTTTGAAGCAAACTCTTTGAATGTACTGGGTTGAATCATCTATTAATCTCTTTACAGTAGAATTTCTAAATGTTCTGACAAATATGCATAATATTCTACACTAACTATATTACTGACAGCTTCATTTTTGATATAATTTCTAGGACACTTTTTACATACATATATATTTATCTTCTTTGTAAAGCTCAGATTTATTGCCAACAAACGTTGGAAAAAGGCGCTTATATAACAAATATTTTTATTGAAAATTGTAGAAATCTTAAGATATAGTCAGATGCCTTTAACTCGTTGACGATATACCCAAGGACTGCGCTTGGACAACACTTGCCCATATATGGCAAAAATTTTATTAGCTCAATACGAAAAGTAATATGGTATTTAAGCATAACTACAATTTTTATTAATGTTTCATTATATTTGGTAGGTACTTATTAATTTTGTATTTATATGCCACGATAGATTTCCTGACAGAAATATTTATGTCCTACATAAACTATGCAAGTATAAATCGGTTCTAGAAACTGGATCAAATATACTACCACATTAAAAACTAAAAATTGTATAAAAAAGCATTGAAAATAAATAAAAACAACCCTAGTTTATTAAAACTACATGAAATTAGCACTTACATAGAGAAACTCAAAATACTGATTTTTAAATAAAATTAATTTTGAATACAGATGTTGAATTCTAACTGTACTCATTTATTTTTTTGTTAATGCTATGAATTCTAATTGTGAAATATATTTTTAATAGAATTTGAACTGTTAGATACCTGCAAGAGAGATAAACAATAATTTGATGCTTTGTCTCTTTCAAATGTTTAAGTAAATTTCTTAACGTTTTTACTTATTTAGATAATCTAATTTCTCATCCGTAAACTTTTAATTTTCTTTTTTTATAACAATATTTTATTTCTAGCTGCTTGAACATCATTTTTGCATTGCTTAGATAATTTAAATGTGTTTCATTCAAATCTCCAAAGTATATGTATCTATTTTTTAGTAGTGGTTTACTTTTCATGTATCCTAGGCTCATGGCATGTAGTAAGTGTGGATATTGAAGTGGTACTTGTTGAAGAAATTGTAGATAAAGGAACAGTTAATGATCCTTCAACATATTTTCTTATTTTTTTTTTGTTTAATAGACGCTCAGGAAAGTCAAAAATCTTCCATCATAAAATGTTTGCTGCACAAGACGGTATTTTTGAAGGATTAAATTTATCTATCTTTTAGTGGAGATGATCCATTTTTGTCATTTGAAAACCTATAATTAAAAGCCAGTATCTAAATATGCACAATTCCCCATTTTAGCTCTGATATAACTTTGGCGCCAAAATCTATCCAAATAACCTAATAACTCAACAAATGAATATATTCACCTGGGGAAAAATATTAATAAATTCTTTGAATATCGTTCAGTACAGTCAAAAGCGGCGCATGGTTTCACCATATTTATTTTTATAAGTTGCAACAAGAACATTCAATTTTCCTTAAAACATGCACTTACTTGTGTCAAGCTCGACTATTGTTGAATGTTGAATGGACTGTAGATATATTTTTTCGTTCAAATAAATGTTTTTTATTTCAAACTCAATACATAGACATATTATATTTCAAAATTATTATTTGACAGTTGTTGACAATTCACTTTTTTACTTTTTTGTTATTTCGTCGGGAGACGTAACATGCCGGCCACCTTGAAAGTTATCGCTTTCAATTGGAAGAAGACAAATTCTGGATACTGAGCGTTTGATAATACCATCTTGGGTCTTGATACTAACCACTCTAACCACACCGTCATCACCTGGGTGAAGCTGAATTATTCTTCCCAGTTGCCACTTCATTGGAGGTAGATTATTGTCTTTTATGACAACTAGGATACCATGTTTGATTATTTTGGAACTGGTTGTTTTCCATTTTATTCGCGTTTGAAGCCCTGATATATATTGTTTATACCAGCGATTCCAAAAATGCTGAACCAGTTGCTGAATATGTTGATATTTAGTAAGTCTATTGGTCGAAATGTCTTTCCAATTATATTCTGGAAGGGCTATTAATGGTCGTCCAATTAAAAAATGTCCTGGAGTCAGTGGCGAAAGATCTTCAGGATCGGAGGATAGTGGGGAAATGGGTCGGGAGTTTAAAACAGCTTCAATTTGTTGTAAAAGAGTACTAAATTGCTCAAAATCAAATTTATTCACACCGATGACTCGTTTTAAATGATAACTTTGTGATTTTAATTCCCGCCTCCCATAGACCGCCAAAACTGGGAGAATTGGCTGGTATGAAATGCCATTTAATAAGATCTTTACTTAATTTGTATTGGATATTATTTGATTCAGATTTTAAAAAATTGAACATTTTTAGAATTTCGTTATTAGCTCCAACAAAGTTTGATCCATTGTCGGAATAGATATTTTGAGGTTTTCCTCTTCGCGATATAAATCTTTTCAATGTGGCCATAAATGATTCAGTACTTAAATCGGAAACTAATTCCAAATGAACTGCGCGAGTAGACATACAAATAAAAAGGGATATGTAACATTTTATAATTTTAGGAGATCTAGTTTTCCTATCTTTAATTAAAAAAGGTCCCCCATAATCCAGACCAACATTGATAAAAGGAAAAAATTGATTGACTCTTACAGTAGGAAGATTTGCCATTAAATATTCTGTGCATTTAGGTTTGACCTTAAAACAAGTAATACACTTGCGAATAATTCCTTTTGCTACATTGCGTCCTGAAATTACCCAATAATTTTCGCGAACCGCATAATGTAATGTTTGTGATCCGCAATGTAATAATTTTTCATGAGTATATTTGAAAATTAAATTGGTTAGCTGATGTTTTTGTGGAAGCAACAACGGATGAGATTTTTCAAATTCAAGTTGGGATTTCTCAATTCTACCACCTACTCTTATCAGTCCCTTATCATCAAGAAATGGGTTTAGCATCGATATATGGCTTTTATGATATATGGCTTGATATATGGCTTTTATGATATATGGCTTTTATTGTTTATCGGCCTTTTATTTTGAAAATTTTGATAATCTAATGAGAAACATTCTCTTTGGGCTAATTTCACTAATAATAATAATGCAAACTTCATCTCCTCAATAGTTAAATTCTTGGTTAATTTTCTTTGTACTAGTGGTAGTCTCGAATTACAATAAAATCGATAAATAAATCCAGTAACGGCTTGTAATTTTAATAATGAGGAATATTGATTAAAAATATTTAAAGAATCTAATGATAACGAAATATGACATAACTTCATTTCGGGAGGATTATTTGTTGAAAGAAAATTATTAAGATTCCATGTAGATACTTCTTGTTTAAAAAATGAGGGTCCATGCCACCATAACTTGGAATTAAATAAATCATGACAGTATGTACCTCGAGATAATAAATCTGCGGGATTTTGAGTTGATGATACGTGATACCAATTATTAATATTGGTCAGCTGTTGGATTTGTCCAACTCGGTTGGCTACGAAGGTTTTAAATTTTCTTGGTTCGCCTCGTATCCAAGATAGTGTTATAGTAGAATCCGACCAACAATATGTTTCATGAAATTTTATATTTATTGATTCGCTGACCCTTTGGATCAATTCTGCGAGCAAAACTGCAGCACATAACTCAAGCCTCGGCAAGGATATTTGTTTTATTGGGGCTACACGTGTTTTTGCACACAAAAGGTTAGATCTAATTAGATCATCTGATCCAACGCATCTAATAAAGACACATGCACCATATGCATATTCTGATGAGTCAGAAAAACCATGAAGTTCAATTTTTTTTGAATTAGAAAACAAAATTTGTCTGGGAATTTTATTATTTTTTAAATGAATTAAATCATCCTTGAATTGGCACCATTTAGTGTATATATCTTGTGGAACAGTTTCATCCCAAGTTATCTGTAATTTCCACATTTCTTGAATAATTAATTTAGCTCTAATTAATAAGGGTCCTAGGAGACCCAAAGGGTCGAGAACTTGACATATTGCTGAAAGTATTGATCTTTTAGTTATTTGATTTTCATTTAAAGACGTATTAGTCATTGTATATATTATGGAATCAGATTGTGGATTCCACTGAATACCAAGTGTTTTATTATTTTCATTTTCACCTATTTGTAAAATATTTTTATCTAGTTTTTCAATAACGTTAATTTGATTTAGTATTGGCTTATCATTACTTAACCATTTTCTTAATTCAAATCCTGCGGACTGTAAAATTAGTGAAATTTGCTTTTGAATATTAATTAGTTCTTGTCTCGTATTTGCTCCTGTTATCAAATCGTCTACATAAAAATCATTAATTATTGTTTTACTGGCTACTGGATGTATAATTTTATTTTTGTAAACATTTTACGCTTAAATATGGAGCCGAAGTGGTTCCATAAGTTACTGTATTTAATTCGTAACAATCAATTTCAATGTCACTTGATTCACGCCATAGAATTCTTTGGTAACGTCGGTCATCTTTATGTATTAAAACTTGGCGATACATCTTTGATATATCTCCAGTAATTACAAAATTATAAATTCGAAAATGTAAAAGAATGTCTAGCAATTCATTTTGAAGTTTTGGACCACTAAACTGAATCTCATTTAAAGATATACCAGTATCTGTTTTAGCAGAACCGTCAAAAACGACACGTAGTTTAGTAGTTAAACTCGACATTTTTATTACTGCATGATGAGGAAGATAAAAATAATTACCTTCAAATGGATTATAATCTTTGTTTATTTTAGTCATGTGCCCTAACTGGAGATATTCCTTCATAAAATTTGAATATTCCAATTTTAAATTGGGATTTGCATTTAATATTTTCTCAAGGGTCAAAAGCCTCCTTTTTGCCATGTGATATGATTCACCTAACTGTTCCTTTAAATTGTTGAAGGGAATTCTAGTAATGAATCGGCCGTTATCGTTTCTAATAATGGTTTTTTCAAAATAGTCTTCGCAATATTTTTCAGAGGCTGTTAAAGGAACTGATTTTAATTTTACCTCTTCTAAATTCCAAAATTTAGTAATTTGATCATTTATTAAATTATTTTGGGTAACATTTAAACACGAAATAGTTTTGTTTTTATTCAGAGAACAAATATTGCCAGCTATAATCCATCCAAAGTGAGTTTTTTGTAAAATGGGTAATTCTGGACCTAATTTAATTTGTCCTATACACAAAAGGGACCAAAACACTGAAGCACCAAGTAGTAAATCTATTTCTCTACTTTCATGGAACTTGGGATCTGCTAATTTTAAATGTTGAGGAATATTAAATTTGTTAATATGAATTGATTCTAGTGGTAATTTTTCTGTTATTACCGGTAGTACTAGACAATTTATGTTTACTTTAAAATTATTGTAACATGATTTTATGTTAATGTTAACTTGTTTATTGATATTTTTTAAATTTTGACCGACCCCTGTAATTGAAAAATTTACTTCTTTTTGAGTCAAATTTAATTTTTTACATAATTTTTCGGTGATTAAATTACTCTGAGATCCATTATCTAATAAAGCTCTACAATAATGAACGTTATTTTTGTTATCCATTATGTGGATTAAAGCAGTTGACAAAAGTACATGAGATGGTACCTCGTCTTGTGTAGAAGCATGATTTGTAACTGTTGGATCTGCAACGTTGTCGGACGCAGAGTCATCAAAATTTAATTCATTGGTATCAGATGTAACTGCCAATATTTCACCAGCTACTTTGTCTGATTGAATTGGTCTGCGGTCAGAATTTGAGAAATCCAAATGTAATAATGTGTTATGAGGCTTGTTGCATTTTTTACATTTGTGAACATTACAGTTCCATGAAGCGTGGTTATCCTTTAAACAATTTAGGCATAATTTTAATTTTTTGATTTCCGCTATTCTTTGATTTACTGATAATTTTAAAAACTGTTGACAAGTATAAATGACATGATCTTTACTGCTGCAGTAGAAACATTTATACTTATTTGATATCGATGTATAACTATTAAAAATTTTTCTTTTAAATTGATTATTTGGTTGAGAATTAATATTTTGTGGCTGTTTATAAGAATGCTTTTTTGAATCAACATTACTCAGAATTTTAATTCTTTCCTTTAAGAAATTATTTAAATCGTTTAATTCAGGTAACTCATTTTTATATTTATATGATTGCCATTCTCTATTAGTTATATTATCAAATTTATTGGAAATTATTTGAATTATAATTCTATCCCAATATTCGGTTTTTTCTCCTAAATTATTGAGTGAACGTAAATGTTTATTAAATTCCACATATAAACCTTTAATCTCTACATATGATTCTTTACTTATATTGGAAATATCTAGTATAGCTTGAATATGGTCATGAATTAATTGAGCTTTACTTTCATAATTGTCAATTAATGCTTGCCAACCTACTTTATAATTGTCTTCCGTTACTTGTATGGCTTGTAAAATATCTGCTGCTTCATCTTTGCATGCCATTTTTAAATAATAAAATTTTTCATACTTAGAAAGTGAATCATCTGAATCGATTAAGGCCACAAATGCATCTCGGAACTCTAGCCATGTACCTGGTTTTCCTTTAAAATTTGGCAACGTTATTTTAGGTAAAGCGATTCGACTACGCGCATTATTATTATTAGATCTTGAGCTGCTAATGCTACCTTCAGCAGGGTTTAATTCTTTGTTTAAATTAATATGATCGATATTATTATTAAAATTTTGAATTAAAGATTGTGCATCTGCTAAATAATCATAATAATCATCTTCAAATTGGTTTCTTTCGTAAGCATTAGTAACTTCCCGCTGATCCTCTACACTGCCGGAACTTTCGATTTGGTTTTGAATTTCATTAAACTCTTCTAATATCAATTCAAATGTTCGTAATCTAGTTGTTAATCGTGAGATTACTTGTTCTGTTAAATTATCTTTATCTATCGCATCAAAATAATTTTTAAATCGAGTCAATTTTGATTTAATTTGACCACGGGCAATTATTAGATTCGCCATTTTACACAAATTGAACCTCGTTAATATGTTTAAGAAAGCTAATGATTTGTTGGATAGTAATAATAGGAATAATTGGGATAACTTACAGGAAGTTGAAGATCTTTCTTTTCTTGGCACTGAATCACTTTATTTATGATCGGTTGTAAATTTAATTGTTTATTTATATTTTATTTATTACTTCTGGACTGGAAATCCGATTCTTAAGGACCAATGTTGAATGGACTGTAGATATATTTTTTCGTTCAAATAAATGTTTTTTATTTCAAACTCAATACATAGACATATTATATTTCAAAATTATTATTTGACAGTTGTTGACAATTCACTTTTTTACTTTTTTGTTATTTCGTCGGGAGACGTAACAACTATAAAGTTTGTATGTTGCCACTATTGAGTTTAAAGTGTTGACAAGTGTATTTTCAACTTAGGTGCAGTCCATGGGTATAATGTCAATGTCTTCAACTCCATAATGTTTATTAATAACTTCTTTACTATATAAAGTGAATTTGCTTAAAAAAATATATTTGTACAAATTAAGAACTAAAGAATTGTTAATTAATAATTAGATATTATAACTACTTAAAGTTTTATCATTAATAGCTAAACACTTTTCTTTATTTTCTGTTCCAAAACTCAGTTTTGTAACATTGAAAATCAGTACTCTACATAGACAGATGTAATTGAAGTGTATTTAAGAGCAATGTCAGATAAAAATGAGAAACCTTCAGTTTTCTCAAAAACATTATTTCTTTTCGGATTTTTTAATATTCTTTTTCTTCTTGAATTTCTCCAGAAATATCGCATAATATTTGACATTACCACCATTGCAGTGTTCAAAGTAAAAGAAAACTGCTCTGATTCCCACTCCCCACATTATAATCACCTATCAGGGGGAAACCAGATACTGGGAAATATTTGTTGATATATCAGTACCATGATCAGAACCCTTTAAATAACTTTTTTCATAAAATGTATAAAACCATTTACTGAAGGAAACTGATTTCTTATATCTTCTGCAATAAAAATTTATAGCAGCTTTTAACATGTAAATAATATTTCATTAAGTTTAGTCTTTAATTTGTTGCTTATTTGTGTGAATCTCTTTTTTGGCTATTAGGTTCTTGATTTTTACTATTTAATCTTGTTACGACTTCATTTAGAATGGCTTCTTTTTCCACTTCCTCTAGTAAGTTTAAATTATAACTTTTTGCTTAGTTTCTGTAATTTTCATCTTACATGTAACTGTTGAGTTAATTTTGTGTTCTATTTTTAGTATACTTATTTTTGAATCATGTAGCCTTGGGTTGACTTCTTTAGAATTACAATTGTACCGTTTCCAGTGCATTTAATCAATTTTTTAAAGGATTCAGTGTTTTACCCCCATCCAGGTTAAAGATGAGGATTATGCTGTGAATGAAACTTGTTAATTTGCAGTTTTGAGGAAGTTAGCACTGAGCTAATATTCAATTGAGCAACTAAAGAAAAATATTACTTCATAATTGTACCCAGTTTGTTTCTAAATTATACCATAGCTGTGGTTGATAGTGGAGGGAAGCTTTTAATTACCATTTTCAAATTTTGCAGGGTGGTGGCGGCGGAAAGAAAGGTGGAAGTGGGTACACAAAAGTAATGACTTTATCTCCCGAACTTGCAGCTTTAGTTGGTCAAGAATCTATGGCTCGGCATGAAGTAGTGAAGAAAGTTTGGGCGATAATCAAAGAAAAAGATTTATATGATCCTAAAAATAAGCAGTACGCTATTTGTGACGACGCGTTGATGAAGGTAATCGGTACTAAACGTTTTCGTACTTTCGGTATGATGAAATACCTGAAAAACCATTTTATCAGCTAAATTATTTTCATAATAGACCGACTGGCGTCCACTTTATTAATTTCTCATGTATTACTCTCATTGAGTAAATTTATTAAAAAGTAGTTTGATGTTTGTATTTTGTGGCGTTAGTCGGTGAGAGTTTCAAATATAAATGTTGAATATAGAATTAAAAATATTTTTATTATAAGCCCGTTTAGAACTGATTTAGTTTTTAGGTTTTAATATTCACAAAAGTTTTTTTATATATATAACGCTGTGTATCAAACTTACCATAACTTTCGTTATATAATTTGAGCACTTGTAAATGTTTTGTCAAAAAATTGTATGAGTATGTGCAGATTTTTATTGAATAAACTCCAAAAAATGCTTTTTACTTTTTTTTATATGTATATGAATGCTGTATCAAGATCAAAAAAGTGTAACAAACAGGGAGGACATAAAGTAAACCACAGATCTAATGCCCAAATAAATTCCTTTGAACTTAACTTAATGCAAAATGTGCACAAAAGTTTAAAGTGATAAAATGTTGATCGATTTTATCCAATACCTGTATTTTGTAATGAGAATATCCGCAACAATTGTAATGTCCTAAACTTCACTATATTTTTGTGTGTAACAATTCAATTACTATTGTGACATTTGTATTTAAAAAAACAGTTTTTATGGATATCCAGCTTTTTTATAAAACAACAGTTTCAATAATATTTTGCGAATCTGGTAATAACAAAAATAGAATTGTTTCATACTTTTTGTACTTGTTCAGTGATATATGGACAAATCAAGTGTGTGGTGAAAAACGTCAAGTGTAATACTGTCAGTAAGAATCTATTTTTTCAAATATTTGAAGTTGTAATATTTGGTTTAGTAATAAAATATTAACTTATATTTAATATCTACGTTATTTATTAAATATAAATAAGTATTAAACATGGCGCAGTTAAATGTACAATAATTAATAATAATAAAACATTTATTATCCACATTAAGTATATAAAAGAAGGACGATACAGTGCAAGGTGAACATTACAGAATAGATACAATTCTTTCAATGTGGATAAATGGCTAGATTGGTTCAGGATCAGACGAGTAGCGGTTGGGTGCGAGCGCCCAACCTGTTAAATGGAGAAAAATAATAGCAAGCCTCATGAATAGAATAAAAGGAAAGTTAAACCATTGCTTTCAATATTGGACCATACCATAAGAAATATTATTTTGAGCTATACAAAAACTGAATAAGTAAAATATCTATATTATTTTATTTTACTTGTTGCTGTCTATTTGATTTATTGCATTTACGGCATGCTTTGTCTGAAGACGCCCGCTTATCAGTCGGAAGCCTTTTAATGTATCATAAAATAAACACCCGCTTTGTCGGTCCGGTCGGTAGTCAGGGTAGTCTGTACTACATAGAACTTTTTTTGACACGTGCGGTCGCAATATTGTTGTTACAAATCTCTTGCAAGTGGAAGGGTGTCTAATAAAATAGATGTTTTGTATTTCTTTACAATTTCATTTAATCTTTTCTTTTAAAAGAGGTTACTTATTTTCTCTTTTACTTCCTTGGAATACATATAAATTTAATTGTTTAAAATGAGTGACTTTTTTAAAATCGAAACCAAGTGTTCATAGTGCAAATTAATTAGAAATAAGTGAAACGGTTGATGCTGGAGCAAATGAATGCGAAAGTGAACAATATTGCAGAAGACAGCAACATTTATCCTAAAAGAAGGAAAGTACAGGAAGATGACACAGTTATTCCCCTTTATTAAGCGGTGATGAAAATGATAGTTCTAAGTCCGACACGTAAGTTTGTTATGTTAGAGAGATTATACTACTTAAGTCATTAGGTACTTATAAAAAGTATTCTTTGATATAGGATGCACGTCAGCGACGCTGACAAAAATCCTACAACTATGAGTGATTTAGCCCAGTCTCTAGGTGAACCTCCAAGACAACCGGATTTGCTCAATTTCCCAAAAACAAGATTTGATCCGGTTCTCCGATCTTTTAAATCAGACTTTTATAAAACATATCCGTGGATTGAGTACAGTGTTTTAAAAGATGCTGTGTTTTGTTATCCATGTAGATTTTTTTCATTGCATACAAAAGGTACATTTTCATCCAAAACATTCATTTCTGAGGGTTATAAAAACTGGAAAAGAGCTTCAGAAACAAAAGCTGGAATTAGATATCATAATAATAGCTTTCAGCACAAAAGTGCTATGGTAGCTTGGAATTCGTATAAAAATACTAAAAGTCAACAGTCAGTAGCAGCTCAAATAAGTACTGCGCATACTGAATTGATTCTACAAAACCGGGAGTACATTAAATCTATTTTACGGTGTATAATTTATTTATCTACCCAGGGTCTTGCTCTTAGAGGACACGACGAGTCCAATACTAGTCAAAATAGAGGTAATATTTTAGAATTATTAGATTTGATGTCACGTGATAATACCACTATTTCAAAAAGACTACTTGAGGGCCCAAAAAATGCTCGGTATACGCATCACTCAATTCAAAATGACCTTATACATTGTTTAGCCGAACTATATAAAACATATTAGTAGCGAAATTAAAGAAGCCCGTTATTTTGCCCTTATGGCTGATGAAACCAAAGACTTAAGTAAAATTGAGCAGTTATCAATTGTAGTAAGATATTATTTAAACGGTATGTTGTACGAGCGGTTTTTGGGCTATGAAGCTGCAGACAAATTAGATGCAACGTCATTGTTCCAGTTTATTAAAAAACGATTAAGTGAATGTGAAATCGACTTAAGTTGTTGCGTGGCACAAATTTATGATGGAGCAAACGTTATGAGTGGTAAGGTTAAGGGGGTACAAGCATTGTTAAAAAAAGAAGTCCCACAGGCTATTTACGTACACTGCTTTAATCATGCCTTAAATTTAGTAGTAGTAGATATATGTAAAAACTTAAAAGACTGCAATATTTTTTTTTCAGTTCTTGAAAACCTTTATGTTTTTGTTAGTGGCTCTTCCATACATAATACATTTTTAAAAATCCAAAAAGACGTACATCCAGAAGATAAGCCTGTTGAACTAAAAAGACTTAGTGATACGAGGTGGACTTCACATATATCTAGCTGTTTGGCTGTAAAAAAAACATTGCCAGCAATATTAATTTTATTAAACCAGTACATAACAGAAAATAATGTTCGCTCTCCAGATGCAAATGGACTTTTAAACAATATTAATTTTACTTTTTTATTCAATTTAGAGGTTCTCTGTGAATTCTTAACAAAAATAAAGAATGTTTCTGATTATCTACAAAGCAAAGACAGTGACATTCTAAAAAGTTTAACATTAGTGGAATCACTAAAACAGTTCTTTGTATCATATAGGCAAGATTGTGAATTTGAAAAGTTATGGACTGCGACAGTACAAAACGCCTCGGCTAATAATATTAACTTGGAGGATGTAAATATTAAAAGATCATGAAAATTGCCTTCTAAATTTAATAATACTATAATTATTCAAAAAATTACCTCACTTGAAGAGGACAGATGTGTTACTAAAAAAAGTGAATTTCAAACTAAATTGTATTATCCTGTTATTGATCGAATCACGTCGGAGATTTGAAGAAAATAATAGTGTTCTAAAAGGATTTAGTGTTTTAAACCCATCAAGTAATATATTTTTAAATTTAGAGCAATTAACTCCATTAGCTATACATTACGGATGTGACTTGGCATCCGTCGAAACGGAATTAAAGTTACTACCAAAAACCATTGAAAGGTATGAAATTAATCATAATGTTAAAATAAAGACCGTCTCTAATCTTGCAGTTCTTCTGCAGGAATTTAAATTAGTTTTTCACGAACTCAATAAATTGTGTAGAATTACAATAACCGTACCCTCTTCAAGTGTCAGTTGTGAGAGATCGTTTAGTGGCTTAAAAAGAATTAAAGATTATTTAAGGACCACAATGTCACAAGGGAGGCTCACCGATTTAGGAATTTTGTCGAAAAAAATATTATTAAAACTTTGGATTTGGATGTAGTTGTAGATTTGTTTGCCACTAAACATAACAATAGAAAGATAGCTCTTTTTTATGTCTAACCATCTAACGTTTTGCAAATAATGTGTTTCTGTGTAAAATAAACTTTAAAATAGTGCCAGGGTGTTTTTTTATCCCATTTATTAATACTAGTTGAAATTTTACAAATCTGAAATATTTAAATTAGGTACGCGGATATCTGTATAAACCGAAATAATCCAAATTTTTACTGCCCACCCTCCATATTTTTGTGCCGGGTATCGCCCAACCGAAAAGAAAAAGCTGGCGCCGCCACTGTATCTGTTGTATAAATATGATACCATTCAAGTGATTGAAGATCTAGCTGAAATTCATTGCTCACAATTTGATTGAAAGGTCTATATCTAATTTTAGGAATGTCTAGTGATTCCGAATTAAGAGCAATATTGCAGTTAACCCCTGCATGATCAGCAATAAAATCCATACACACTCTGTGCATATATCAACATCAAAGTTTGTAATAAACAAATCAAGAAGAGACAGACCACGAGAGGTACTTTTATTAGTTGTATAATGTTAAACATCTCTAATATGTCAATAAATTGTGCCGTTAATGCGTTATCCAAGTTTACCATGTTAATATTAAAATCACCAACACAAATAATATGATCATAATTTGAGAAAATATTTTCAAACATATCCTGTACATGATTAATGAATTGTACAATATTGCCGTTTGGAGGTTTATATACAGTACCTATAGCAATGTTGTAGTTGACAGCTACTTTTATCATATATATTCAATAATTTCATTACTATCCGACATGATATATGTGTATTTCATATTATTTCTTACATACATACCAACACCGCCTTCTCTAGTTGGTCTATCAATACCATTACTAATCTGATTATTAAGCCACGTTTCTGTTATTCCAATAACATCACAGTCCATATCATTGATATAGCTCTGAAGATCTATAAAGTGTGGAACTAACGAACGTACATTGACATGTGCAACTGTGATCATCTTTAAAAAATTTGACTAAGCGTAAAAGAAATAACATATAATATAAATATGGTTACATTGAGGTGTGAAATAATCAGTTGTGGCTAAGTTATTTCTGGTAATTATTCCTAGTTTTAGGGCCCTGGTTCCTATTACTAGGTTTATTTTGACAGTTTCCAGATTTAGTTTGTCTCAGCGTATCAGGTGAACTAAAAGTATATATTATTGCACTAGCACTTTGAGACGTGCTGCTGGTTAAATCCTTATAAGTGGGTAGAATAGCTGGTTTCAGAGTAGAACGTTGTCTGTTTGGAGAAGGTGCGGGAGAAGTGCAAACTGGTTTTTGTTGCTGTTGGTTATCCAAATCCTCAATAGCTAGAAGATCCTCGGCTAGGTAAAATGTATCGTCTACAAACAGTTTGTTATTCTTGATAAAACAATTTTTGTGTTTGTCTTGTTTGGCTAAAAGTAGATGCTTTCTTAGAATACTAGATTCGTATCTTTGTTTGGATGTTATATCCTGGAAGATACTTATATTTTTACTCTTTAATTTATAACAATAATTCACGCTTTTTCCAAGAACAAACAAAATCAATTTTTAATGGACTTATTATTTTTACCCAATGTGTAAAAATCGTTCATTTTCATGGGGAGTTACTTCTACTTCCAGTTATAATTTGATTTGTGAACAGATATATTGTATATTATAGTTCTCTCTAATATTCTGGATTCCAAAAATAATAATACTGTTTTGTTTGTTTTCACGTTTTAAATTTTCAACTGCTTGCTTAAGCTCTAGGTTCTCTTTTTGCAATTCAGTAGCTTCCCTTTGTACTGTTTGTATTTTTAACAAATGCCTAGCTTCAGATGCCTCTATTAAATCTTTTAATTCATTTTTACTTTTGATAATCTCATCCAAAATCTCCTTCGGTGAAATGGATTCTCCAGTGTTCATCATTTATGGTGTGGTTGTTTTACTTTTTTAACGTGTGTGCTTAGCTTTATCCATTATTCACAATTTAATTCAATATTTCTAGGCCAAGTATACTTTATTCACAACTAACGGTGAAGCAGTATCCTCTACCAATGCATACAAGCGACAACCTTGCTAATATCCAAAGCCGGTTTATTTACTATCAACTGTTAACTGGTTTAATGATTTCTTTATTTTCACTAATTTGCTATTAATAATGTGCAGTGTGAATCATGAATCTGTTGATTTCAAGCTATTTACGGTTTTTAATTCACTTACTTCTTATTTTGTTTCACGTTCAACACTTATTACACAACACTTTAACATGCTCTGCAATTTAATTTTCACTATTTCCTTGAAATTTTCAATATTGTCGCAGATGATTCCTAGTATGGCCTATTAGATCAACTTTATGTGTTAGTTAGTGATTAGTTTGAGTCTAATCTTTCATAACTTGGTATTTTTGACGTTTTCTTAATGTTTCAATACCGTTGCGTTTGTAATTTTTATTTGAAGCAACTAATTACGATCTTTGCACACCTATTTAATTACCATGTACGAATTCAAATTATAAATTGTAAGCTGCCAGAAACGTTACTAAGCCTTTCAAGATTATATGATTGCAACAGGTCAACATGAATCTAGTGACTTGGTAAAAATATCAGTTTTACGAAATCTAATGGGAACAGAAGCCGCCAAAATAATTTCGACCTTTAAAATACCAACTGAACAAGAGGGAAAGTATGATTACTTACTACAAACAATTGGAGTTTACGTAAACCCCAGATCAAATGAATGTTATGAAAGACACAATTTCTGGATGGAAAAGACATGCAATTTTAATTTAATATACTAAACAGAATCTCATGAAGCCAAAGCCTTCAGAGACAAGATAGTTATGGGCATTAGGGACCATACTACAAGGGGCACTGCTAAGAATTGAAAAACTGACTTTGGAGAAGGCATGCACTTTCTGCATTACAAGTGAACAAACTTAGTACCAAAATCTTCAGTTCCAAGCATAAATTGACGGGATAGGCGCAGTTCAAAACAAGGTTAGTAAGAACAAGTATACAGGTAAAACTAAGAAACAAGAAAATGTTACAGAAAAAATTGAATTTAAGCGTTGCCAACGAAAACACGGCCCTATGGGGCAAAATGTGATCTCATGAATCACTTTGCTATTTCATGTGGCGTAAAAAAGGTTAATATAAAAACGAATCTGAGGGTTCATCGGATGATTTAAATATATCCAATGTTAATTATAAAACAAATGTACAACGTATCTGGTACGAAGTAGTAATGATCGAGAATAAAAATTGATACAGGGGCAGATGTAAGTAAAATGTTTTTAAAAAAGTAAATAAACAGAGTTAAGGGTAAGATCAGCAAATTATATTCTGAAAGTATTCTATGGATCTGTTGTTAAGCCAATATGTGTAGCAAACTTGTACTGCAAATTTAAAAATACAGGTATATATGAAAGTTTCCAGGTAAGATAAAAATACCATCCGTACTGATTTTCAGCTCCAGAAAAATAACACTTCGTGTTCAATGAAATAGTGAACACGTTGCATACGATAGTAACAGAAGTAGACCGTTTAAGACTAAATAAAATGTAAAATGTTGCATAATACCCCAGTAAATGAACGAATGCTACCATTGATTGAACATGGCTGATCCAATGAATGAACTTATGAAGAAAATAGACGTTGAACAATTTTTAATCGATGATTATCAACGACAACACAACATATGGTGATACAATATTATTTCAGACAAATTTCAGCATTTCTGGTCATAGCGCGAACTTCATATTCATCACCTTCTGCATTTTCCACTACTCCAGGAAAATATTTTTGGTTATACATTATTATGACATAAGCTCCAATAGTAATTTCTTGTGAATCATTGATTTTTGCTCCATTTTTATCCCTGTTGATATCCTCTGGGGAAGATAGTATATTCCTTATGTTGCTCGGATTGATATTTTCAGAATATTTACGAATTTCGGAACACTCGTAGGAACCACGTCTAATAAGCTTAGGTGCTTCGATCACTTCTGCAAGAGATATCGTAGTTATACCTTCAGATTTCGAAAGTTTTGTTTTGATAATTATTTTCTTGTATGACAGGATATTCATATGTAAGAAATATCGTATTTATACTTTCAGATTTCGAAAGTATTGTGTTGATAATTATTTTCTTTTATTGTACAGGATATTCAACTGTACGAGATATCGTATTTATACCGTCAGATTTCGAAAGTTTTGTTTTGATAATGATTTTCACATATTGTACAGGATATTCAACTGTACGAGATATCGTATTTTATCTTCTATTTATGTCATAATCAGGAAAGACTACTTTCCGAAATTTGGAAGACGTTTTGCCCGAGTCATATTAATTTTGTTTTTCTCTTTTCATATACAGGGATAGTCATATGCAAGACATCTTTTACTGTTGTCATAATAACGAGAAGCTACTTCCAGATTATGAAAGACGTTTTTCCCTAATTAATTTCTAGTGTATCATACCGGGACATTCTCCCCCGAGTAACTTTTATTTTTTTTCAAACCAAGGCTGTATTATTGGATTTAATTAATTACTGTTTGTAATATATATGTACATATTTATCCACCCAGTCTGTTTCCTTTATCAACAACCCCTTGAACGGGCTGATGCTACCTGCCTTAGAACTCAGGCTTGGCACCTTGTATAAGCCCAAGAGGCCCCACGGAGACCTTGTCCGCTCGTGCCAGGAAACCACCTCCACCGAGGTTACCCATAGGGGGATTCCTGGCTCTAAATTGTGCCGTAATGCACTGGTGACAGCACGCTGCAAAAATTCAAGGCAATGGGAATTCAAAGGTTGTCCTACACTGGTAACGCAGGGCTGTAAACCCTACCTGACCACTAGTTATTACACTGGTGACAGCGGATTCCTTGATCCACTTCATTACAATTGTCAATACTTTCTACTATGCCCGGAAAATATTTCTGGTTATACGTTATTATAACATAAGTTCCTACAGTGATATCTTGGGAAACACTAGGATTTTTATCTTCATTGCCAGTATCATTTTATCATCACCTGGCGCTTATGTACTGTTCTTTTCTCTGCTTTTCTGTTCCTAACGATTTTGGAACTTTATAAAATAGTTTTTGATCCCCTGTACTATATTTCTCAATTTGTTCCCAAAATCTATCCAGGCATTTTGTTTTGCTTTTATTACTAGAACTTTGACTTTCTCTCTTTGGTTTTTGTATCTTTCATATTGTGTTTGTGTGTTGTTTTTTAAATATGTTTTCCATTCTTCATTCTTCTTCTTAACCTCTTCTTTAATTTCATTGTTCCACCATGCTGTTTGTTTTTTCCTAGTATATGTTTTGTAAGTTCCGCATAATTCAGTGGCAGTGTTAATGACTACGTTTTTAAATATGTTCCAACTCTGTTCTGTGTCAAGTTTTTTTTATATCGGTAAATTTTTCTTTTAGTTTTTCTTCTGTTTTTAGTTGATATTTTGTTGCAACCGTTTTATTTCTTAATTTGTATGTTTTTATTGATATGTGTCTTTCTTTCTTTACTGTTATTTGTTCAGTTTGTGTACTGTCACCTTTAATTTTTGTTTCCAGTAGATAGTGGTCACTGTTAATTTCAGCTCCTCTTTTAACTTTAAGTATATTTTTTCTTTCTTCTTTTTGTGTTAAAACATAGTCGATAATTGATTTTTCTCCTCTGCTATGTTGTACCCTCGTGTATTTATGAATATCTTTGTGTTAGTAGAAGGTATTCCAAATTATCAAATTTTGTAATTGACAGAAATCTAAAAGTATTTTTCCGTTGTTATTTCTTGTTTTTTCTCCATAGTTTCCTGGTACCATCTTGTAGTTGTTGTCCTACTCTGCTGTGAAAATATGCAATGTATATACTTCCTTTTGATTATTCTACCGTACTTCTTAAATCTTCCCAGACTTTTTCTTCTGCTTTTCGATTTTCATCCGGGCCATATACTGATATATGATCGTTTTAAGTTTTTAGTTTCTTAGCTCTACAAGTAGTATTCTTTCAGATATCGCTCTATACCTTACAATAGGTTTTGTTAATTTTTATATATTATACATCCAATAGTAATTTCTTGTGAATCATTGATTTTTGCTCCATTTTTATCCCTGTTGATATCATCCTCTGGGGAAGATAGTATATTCCTTATGTTGCTCGGATTGATATTTTCAGAATATTTACGAATTTCGGAACACTCGTAGGAACCACGTCTAATAAGCTTAGGTGCTTCGATCACTTCTGCAATTGAAGACTTCTTGTACCAAATCTGGTCAACACAATCTGGCCATCTAAAGGTTTTAAGACCAGCTGGTGCCATAGTGCGGACTTCATATTCATCATTGTGTAATAAACACGAGATATGACATAGGAAATTTTAAGGACACCCTATATAGATATAATTTTCTTGATAATAAAATAAGTCGAATCTAATTAATATAAAAAAACAATTGTTGACCTACGCCAGAAAAGAATTTATACAAACAATTTTACATAACCGGCAAGGTCGATAAACAAAACATCGTGTGTTTTGCCATGTTTTGTTTATCAAAAATATAGTCAAACCTTGCAATTTAGTATAAAGAAATTGAAAATTAACCTTAAATTACGGAAATAAAAAACATGTGACAAGGGCAAAAATGAAAAAGATTTCTAAAATAAATAGCAGGAAATTTGGTAACGGAGGCAGTGAGGGAGTAACAATCATCGAGTGATCAGGTACTGTAAGGCCTGTCACTTCGACGGCCGTACGTCAACAGTGATATTGTGTAGTTGCGACTTGTGTTATTTCAAAAACGTAAGTTTTTTTTTTCTGTCGTATAATTATTTTTTTATGAACAAATACCGTATTGACATTTTATTTGATTTGACTGGGTGTCCAAAAGAGATACATTTTCTGGTCATATTAAGTGCACTATTGACATTTGAGCCCCTCACCTAACATATGTAGGAAACTAGTACGATTTGAAATCGATCTAATTTAAAATTATATAGGAATATTCATATGTAAGAGATATCGTAGTTATACCTTCAGATTTCGAAAGTTTTGTTTTGATAATTATTTTCTTGTATGACAGGATATTCATATGTAAGAAATATCGTATTTATACTTTCAGATTTCGAAAGTATTGTGTTGATAATTATTTTCTTTTATTGTACAGGATATTCAACTGTACGAGATATCGTATTTATACCGTCAGATTTCGAAAGTTTTGTTTTGATAATTATTTTCTAATATTGTACAGGATATTCATATGGAAGAAAATATCGTATTTATTCCTTCAGATTTCGAAAGTTTTGTTTTGATAATGATTTTCACATATTGTACAGGATATTCAACTGTACGAGATATCGTATTTTATCTTCTATTTATGTCATAATCAGGAAAGACTACTTTCCGAAATTTGGAAGACGTTTTGCCCGAGTCATATTAATTTTGTTTTTCTCTTTTCATATACAGGGATAGTCATATGCAAGACATCTTTTACTGTTGTCATAATAACGAGAAGCTACTTCCAGATTATGAAAGACGTTTTTCCCTAATTAATTTCTAGTGTATCCTACCGGGACATTCTCCCCCGAGTAACTTTTATTTTTTTTCAAACCAAGGCTGTATTATTGGATTTAATTAATTACTGTTTGTAATATATATGTACATATTTATCCACCCAGTCTGTTTCCTTTATCAACAACCCCTTGAACGGGCTGATGCTACCTGCCTTAGAACTCAGGCTTGGCACCTTGTATAAGCCCAACAATATGTTTTGTTAATTTTTATATATTATACATCCTACTCCTGCCGCTGCTCTCTGGTTTAAGTTTACTCTCTGCTGTATATTAGAACGTGGTCATTTTGCAGTCGAATTTGTCTTTGTCCTTTCTTTTTTGTTTCGCTTATTGTCAGTATCTGTAGGTTTATTTTTTCAAATTAATTTATTAATTCCACTTCCTTCCCTTGTAGACTTCTAGTATTCCAGGTCCCTAGTCTATATATTGTTGATTCATTTCTAATTTGTTTTTCTTTCATTGTTTCCTTGTTCCATTTTATTTTTATGTTAGTTCTAATTTCCAGTCTCATGTCCGTTTTCATTGCAAGTTTGTTTTGTTCTTTTCGTTACTTATCTGTCTTCCTTAGTTTTTTGTTGTTTTAAATATTTTTTGGTATCTGTTGTCGATGTTTTCCAGTGATCTTTCGGTTCTACGGTTCTTTCATGCCTGTCGGTAGTAGATTATTGTTTCTCCTCATTGTTTCCTTCTTTGTTTGGTTTATTTTTCTCAAGTACTTCGTTATTTATTATTAATTTGTTATATTTTATTATCGCTTTGTGTCCTTTGATCCTTGCTTCTTTTAGTTGGGGTATTAGTGCTCTTCTTTCCTCTTGAATATTCTTTGGATAATCTTCATCAATCCATATTTCAGTACCTTTAAGATATTTGGCATTTTTCATTATTTTAATTTTCGTGCTTTCTTTCAATAATTTTATCATTATCGGTCTCGTTCTGTTTTCTGTATATTTTCCTAGTCTTCGAATTTCATCTACCTCTGTTACCACAACAATATTTATTCCAATTTTCTGCATCACTACTTCTGTTTTTCCTTTTGTTTCGGTTTCATCTTCCTTCCCTTTTTTTTTAGTTTATTGTTTTACTTCTTGCAATTCTAACACGATGTTATACAATTTCTGTTCTTCCATATTTGTCTCGATTTGTAGGAACATTTGTTCTATTCTAGCCATATCTCCCATTTTTACTTCTGATCGCAGACCCCAGTCAACCCGTGGAAAGTCTAACTTTATCGATCTAGAGTTTTTAATAAATTAAGTTTATTACAATAATATTTCTTTGCCTCACTGAGGGTCTGGCAACATCACTTTTTATCGAGTCAAGGTTCTGTTGTAAGTTGTAGATAACAGGTTCGCTCTTTTTGACTGAGATCTCTGTTTAATCTCAGCACACGTTAATATTAGTAATATGAGAGTTTTTTTGTTTTACTCACTTTAAGTGAGGTGAGATTTTTCCTCCCCCTTCACCGATGCTGAATGTGTTGTAAGGGGGAATCAGTTTGACTTGAGTCGGAAATAAGGTGGAGGGGATGAAGACATATTTGATTTGCTTGGGTTATTTGTAGTTTTAACCATTGACATATAAACACACATAATCTATTTTTCTTTTGTTACAAATTATGGATACAATAACATTATTATTGTTATATATTTTGTTTCTTATTCACGCATGCGTCGACAGATCGCGCGCTTCAATTGAGATGTCGTTCTTTTTGGTGCTTACTCACATCACTTTAACCTCTGCTATTCTGTATCACAAAGTTGCTACTGAGCAAGTGGTTTAGATCAAGGTCAGTGGTTAGGTTGCCACTTGTCTTCAATTGGTATTCTGTAGAGGCAACCAGTTGTTACGAAAGTTAATTTATAGTTGTTTATGAGCAACCACAATATTCGTGGTTGTTAACGTTAGCAACTGTCAGAGAAAGGTAGAAGTGTGTAGGAAGATGGATCCGTGGATTATGAACATTTTGTTAGATCATGAAATTAATTAAATAGCCAATGAGTATGTATCAAAATATTCTAAAAATTGTAAATATAGTATAAAATCTCATATTTTCTTAGTGATCGAGTCAGAATTATTCAGAGAAATTTAAGGGATCAGAGCAATCCATTTTACATGGGCGAAGGTCAATTTAAAATAAATGTTCAGACTTTTACACCAGATGCTGCTTTACACATATTTGAAGAAATTTGTGTGATTATGGAAAAAGAAGAACCACAGCAGCGTCCAAATGTAGCAGTTCCTAATCAGTATATAATAGGCTACCTACTTATCGAGTTTGTTATATTGTTATACATACCCATTTTTTAGTTAGTGGAAAAGTAAGGTCGATTTACAATATAAAAGTGACTAATCATTCTTCTTAACCACTAATAGTCACCAGAATAGCTATTTTATTGAAAGTGGTTAAAAATTACTATCTAAGAGTTGCTTATCAGTCAGTTGCTATAAAGTTGCTTGACTGCCACTTAGATACAGAATAGGCCTGTAACTCAGATCGCCTTAACTGAAGTGATCTGAGATCTCAGTCAAAAAGAACGCACCTAATATCTTCAAAGTTAGTTACAGTAGAAATGGTGAAGCTTTTCCATCACGTGACTTATTATAGCCTGTCCAAGCGAGCGAGTGGTTATTACCGGCGGTAATGTCAACAAATGTCAAAATACGTCACGGTTACAGTGGTCGCTTTGATATAGCGGTATTTACCAATGTCTTTATCTACTTTGTGTACGGTCTAGAGGATTTATTTAGATACATTTTCGCTGTTTTGATTTGTTTTTCAGGGTTTATTATCGTTATCCCATTTGGAAAATTAATAACTTCAGTTTTAATGAATATGCCATAAACAAATCTCAAATATCACATCTGTCAACTGCTATAACTGTGCTCCTGACAGGGTTACTGGTGGTTTTAACCGTGACGTAATTTGACATCAAACAATGACGTAACGGTTAATACCAATCCTCTCTAGGACGCTACGGTATTTACTTTTGGTATTAACCAACCCTCGCTTGGACAGGCTATTAGTTGACGATAATATTCAACACATACTATGTTGGTACTGTCTTCTTCTAATAGAAAAAGAGCGAATATATCATTTTCATTGAAATTCATGAAACGAGCCCATTGTAAAAAACTTAAAATACCCCTATTTCGAAATTTTAGATGGCCATTAGGACCCTTAAGGGTTTTTTCAGGGATCGTGGTATGATCTGTATCTGTAAAGGTTGGAAGGGTGGGTACACCCCACAGCACTTAGGCCACAATTGGCCCATTGTGCATCCTTCTGAGGTTCAAAACTTCATTTTAGCTCGTCATCCAGCCTACTTCTCTGAAGTAGGCGATAACGTCGCCTGAATTAAGTTCCCTCATATTGGCGTGTGTTAGCCTGTGCTCGCCGAATACATGAAACCTAAGATGAGAGAGTGGCTGGCATTCACAAAGAATGTGCTCGACAGTCTCATCTTCTTGCTCACATCCTCTACAAAGTGGGGTGTCAGAGAGACCCAGTCTGTGGAGGTGTTTTCGTAGGTGGCAGTGACCAGTCAGAATACCCGTGGCTGTTCGTAGGTTCCGCCTGTTCATAGTCACGTATTTTTTGGCTACTTTGCTGTCCGGATATCGTAGCAGTTCCTTGGCAAGCCTGCAGCCTTCTGCGTCGTCCCATCTACCTTTAAACTTATTAAGGGAGTGTTCTTTTAATAGGTCGGCCGTCGCTGACGCCGATAGACCAATGAAAGTGCCAGGTCCCAAAAGTTTTTGGGGGGCTGCCTTCCTGGCTAGCGAGTCTGCAATACGGTTTCCTTTCGATTTCTCATGGCCCTTAATCCAGCCTAAAGTGATCGTGTTGTTGTTACAGGCTTCGATTAAGGCCATGTGGCATTCTAGTACTAGGCCTGATGTAATACGTGGTCTGTTCAGGGCTAGTAGTGTTTGTCTACTGTCCGTAAGGATGTATATGTTATTACCTGTGGCTTTCCTTTTGGTAATCTCTTTTGCAGCGATGCAGATAGCAGTGAGCTCTGTTTGAGCAACACTTGCATTGCAGCCCATTGCCCATTTTATGTTTAGATTCAGGGGTCTGGAGAAAATTCCACATCCTGAACCCACATTAGATTTAGACCCATCTGTGAAGATGCGGATTGCGTCTTCTTCCGTTGGGTCTTGTTCGTTGTTTTTAAAGATTACCTTGTAGGGCCTGTGGAAGGCATATCGCGGTGGAATCGAGTCCGTATTGGCCTGCAGCAATGGGACCTCCCTGAGGGCCTCATGGCACAAGTTACGTCTCAGTTTATCGGATCCTACATCAGGTTGTATACCGGTAGAGCGTAGACGTGTCATGGTCATCAAAACAACCTCCTTGATGTATATGTCAAGGGGAGTGAGACCGAGGATTACCTCCATAGCTCTTGTTGGTGTGGTTCTCATGCCTCCTGTAGTGTTGAGGCATGCTGTTCTTTGGATTTGATCCAGTTTACGGACGACTGTCAGCTGGTTTGCTTTAGCTCCCCAGGCAATCGCGCCGTACGTTAGCATAGGTCTGATGATGGCAGTGTAGATCCAGGCAGCAACTCTAGGTGACATTCCCCAGGTGCGGCCGATGGTTCTACGACACAGCTCATAACAAATATATGCTTTTTTAACTCTGTTTTCTAGGTGAGAGTTCCATGTTAACTAACTGTCAAAGGTGACCCCTAAATATTTCACCTCTGAAGAGAAATTAAGTTTGGTATCTAGGAGCTTTGGGGCTTGATGTTTTGCAAGCTTCCTTTTTTTTCGTGAAAAGAACCATCTCCGTCTTTTTTGGATTTATTGCACCATTGTTCTATGATATTGAGGGCCTCTTGTATTAAAGGGCAGAGTGTCTCCTCGAATCTTCCTGTTAGCAGTATCACTAGGTCATCTGCGTATGCTATTGTGTAGAAGTTGCTTTCGTTGAGGTGGCTGACCAAGGAGCATAAGACCACGTTCCACAGTAGTGGCGAGAGCACCCCTCCCTGTGGACAACCTTTTACAACCAAGCCTTTGATGTTTACATCATCCACACTGATTTTTATCGCTCTTTTTGAGAGCATGTTATATATCCAGCCATTTATGGTTTGGGGGATATTTTTGTTGGAAAGTGCATTTGTTATTTTAGTAAAAGTGGTACTATCAAATGCTCCTTCTATGTCTATGAATACACCCAGGGTGGACTCTTTATTTTCCAACGATCTCTCGATGCGGCCCGCTACGAGATGAAGAGCCGAATCGGTGGATTTCCCTGGAGTGTATGCATGTTGATTTGGATGCAGTGGATTTCGTGTTATCACCACATCTCTTATGTATCGTTCGCACAGCCTCTCCAAAGTCTTCAATGAAAACGATGTGAGGCTAATGGGTCGATATGCTTTTGGGATGGAATGGTCCATTCTCCCTGGTTTTGGTATGAACACGACTTTGACTTCTCTCCAACCTTTTGGAGTATACCTCAGTGCCAGTGAGGATCTGAGGATTCCTACCAGGTGCAGCATTAGGTCATCCAAGCCCCACTGAAGTAGGGCTGGATAAATGCCGTCTGTTCCCGGGGATTTACAGGGGGAGAAGCCTGAGACGGCCCACCTCAGTTTGTCCGAGTCGACGATCTGACGTGATATACGCCAGTCGTCGTCCGTCGGGTGATGATTCTTCTCCTCCTCCAGACTACCGAATTTGTGATTTTGGAGTCCGGGAAGTGAGTTGACATCAATAATTGAAGGCTTTCCTTTAGGTTGGCAGTTTTTGTGCCATCCTCTCTGGTTAGTATACCGATATGACGGTGGGGATCTTTTGAGAGAGCTTTTTGGAGTCTAGCTGCTTGGGGGAAATCCTTGATTTCCTCGCAATAGATTCTCCATGCTTCTCTTTGTTTTTGTCTAATGACTTTTTTATACTCCTTGAGGTGAGACTTGTATAAGTTCCAATCCTCATTGAGACTGGTTCTTTTAGCCTTATTAAAGGATTTCCTCGCCGTCCCCCTGAGCTGGTCAATCTCATGGCACCACCACGGAGTGGGGGATCCATCAAGATCGACCCGCCTGAGTGGGCAAGACATCTTATAGGCATTAATTATGGAGTTTTGGATAGTTTTAGAATAACTTTCCAAATCTCCTTTATTGTTGGGCAGCTCTTCCTCGACTCCTCGCATATCCCCTTTCAAACAGTGGACATATTTTGTCCTATCCGTTTTCCTGGGGTCACGAGTCATTGTAGAGGTTGTGAGCGCTAGTTTTATTTCGAATTTTATCCAGCGGTGGTCCGACATTGACATATCGTCGGATACATGCCAGCCGGAAATTATATTCGAAGTGTTTATAGTAGATAGGGTAATATCTATTCGCGTTTGACTACGAGAGTTAATAAAAGTTGGTTCAGTACCTCTATTTAGAATACAGAGATTCTTGTTAGTTATATAATCATAAAAAGACACCTCTAGTGTTAATATCTTTGCTGCCCCAGCTTACATGGTGAGAGTTTGAATCGCAGCCTATTACCAATTCAAGCTTTTGGGTGAGACAGTGTTCCAGCAGGTCCTCCAGCTCCTTGGTTGGTGGTGGTTCAGCTGCGTCTGAGGGGAGGTATGCGGATGCCAGTATTAACACTTTCTTTTGACCTTTCTGTGCATATTCAACCTTCACTACCGTTAGGTCGGAGGACGAAAAATGCGTCAGTGGGTAGGTCTTAAAATACCTAGGGACATATATGGCCGTCCTAGGTTGCTGATTGCTTGGGAAGCTGAAAATTAAACCTTTTGGATTATTTAGACCCATGATTTTAGTTTGCCTTATTCAGGGTTCTTGGATAAGTGCTATTGTATCCTGCATCACATCCAAGTGGCGGCATAAAGTTGCCGAAGCCACTTTTTTGTGTTGAAGGTTACACTGAATAAATCTTACCTTTCCATTGTCCATCTCAGCTTGATGGTGGTGAGATGGTTGATGGTTACTTTTTAGGCCATCTCCACTTCCTCACTTGGAGGTGGGTTGACGCCGCCTGTGTCTTGGCTTAGAGCTGTTAGTTCCTCCAGGAGACTGTCGGTCGCCATCTTGGAAGAGTGCTCGACAGTCTCCGCAGTAGCAACAGCTCCTTGGGGTTCCTCGGATGGGAGAGGGGGATCCGTACTCGATCTCCTCCGTTCCGGGTCAGATTTTTTGGTTTTTACAATCAATGAGGTGAACGCGTAGCTCATTCTCATTGATCGTTTTTTTAGGACTCCCATTTCCTCGTCTCTTATACCAAAGACGAAAAGGTGTCCTTTGGGATTGACCTTCGCTTCGTGGTGGAAGGAAAACCATGCATCCACCCGAAGGTCTGGGTTTTGCTTGTCCAGCCGACGCAGCACATTCTCTTTGTCACCCAGGTCAGCGTGAGCTTCGCTAGGGACCCAGAGGGTGGCTTTCGTCAGCTGGGGGAGGTTGTCGACGTGTACCACGTCGAGCTTAGCCTCCTTCCATGGTTCCAGTTGTGAAACCGTGTTCTTTAGCCACTCTAGCGTTTCGTCATTATCGCAGGTGACTTTGATTATTTCGCCAGAGTGCGACCATGATCTAAAGGTAGGTGGCTTTTTCTGACTGCCGGAGGCGGACATAAGGGTTTTGTCCAAAGCCTCCATTAGTTGTCTTTTGACAAGGTCTCCATTATCGGTAGTTATTTTACCGTATGGATCGGCCTTGTCTATGATAGCTACCCGTAGCTGACTGGTAGCTGCTTCGCTATAGCTTTTTGTATTTGCGTCTATCCGTATCCTTTTTCCTCGGGTAGAGTTTTCCTCTGAGGTATTGGAGCGGATGCGCTTCTTTTCTTGGGAGGCGACGCGTTCCGGGCCTCTTTTGGAGGAGGAACTGACATCGCTGCCCTTGTATTTTAGGCCGCTGGTGCCAGGTTTAGATAGGGAGGGGCGAGTGGCGCTGGTGGTGTCTGTAGAGACTCTTGCCTGCTGCCTCGCTTTCCCCCTTCTCTTTGCCTCAGCACCGCAGACTCTTTTACCTCGACGGTGCTTTTCATTTGGAGGTGTGCGTTCTCGCTCATCCTCCGGTTTTGGTTTTTTTTGTTTTTTTTCTTCGTCCATTTCTGATCCCACGAGTTGCTAGGGAAAGGTTTGTCATTCCTGGCAGAGCCCTGCATGCCAGGAAAAGGCTATATGCAAGGGGGTGTCGCCTGGTATCCCCAGGGGAACGTTCACGGTCGCATACCCTGCGGCCATTCAGCCATCGGCACGTTCCTCACACCTTAGCTTGGGTTTCGTTGGAGTGCCATTTGGTTGTCAACACTGCTGTCACTGATGATCAGCAGTGCTAACGTATCCGGCGGTGCCACGAGGAGGCTGACACTCGATGGTTGCATTTCTCCATTGGACTGCAGAAAGCTACCCACAAGCAGACAAGCAAGCGCATGCAAGCAAATAAGCAAACCAACTACAAAGCAATGGCCAACTTACAACCAACCCCGCCATCGTGGTATGATGCGATCGTTATAAGTTTTCGAGCTCTATCATCCTGGAAAGTTTTATCAAAATCGTTAGAGCTGTTACAAAATTGCCACAAATATATATACTGACAAACTACCTAAAACAAGGTACCTGTATCTCAGCTTTGAGTAGAGTTAGAAGGCTGAAATTTTTACTGTAGCATCCCCTCGGCCCCTCAAGTCAACTGACAGAATTTCATCGTGATCGGTGAACGCGTTCCTATTTTTTGGCAATTTGTAAATTGACATTTTGTAAGAAAAATACATTACCTATACTGTATATATAGAGTGACTTTTCATGGTTTGATTTACATGTCGCAGCTTGTTCGGTGTTGCCTGTGATTCAATCGGGTTGAATTACCTTCGCACATAAAGTCACCTTGAGGATTACTATCACTATACCACTATCTTTACTTTCATTTTGCAAGTCAGAATCATGTATATAATCTACTTCATTGCTAATGTATTTATCAAATACTGATAACACTCGGCAGGTTTATAATCATATCTTTATTTTTGATACTGACGGTGCACTATCTGTATTCATTTTATTATTAAAACTACAAGACAAATGAAACACCCAAATATTTTACTATTTAGGCAACATCGAACTATCAATTAAATTTAAAAAAAAATTCTTTATCTCTATTAAACTGTGAATATACCTATTATCAATTTTTGTAATACGGCAACTCAAAACATTTATATTTCATAGCCGTCTCTAATTATTATTTTTCTTGACGGCTCGCTATACACGGTGATCCAAAAAAAACCAAAACAGCAGAATAACTCGACAGTAGTTATTTTAGGAAAAAAGGTTTTAAACCTATATTGCATACTGTTGCCCTAAGCAACGTTCACATCCAAAGCATATGGCAGATGCTATATATATAAACTTTCCGTAGTTGCATAAAGTGTGTGTTGTAGGAAACAGGATCGAGTAGCGCACGACTACACTGCGCACTGTAACTTCGCTTTAAACATTTTGTTTGAACCTGTTAGTCTTGAGGTCTTGTAGTGTGATTGTTAGGAGTAGTATCGGAGTAAATACACGTTAGTAATTTGTAGAAAACCATCATAATGATAAGTTTGTGGTATCTATTGCATTCAATAGGCTATAAATTTACTTTTTATTAACTTTTTAAAACAAAAAATACAAACTTTTTGTGATATCAAAGAACAAAGTGGACGTTGCTTTGAATTCATTATATGCATAGGGATCGAGACCGAACTATAGAGGCAGCACTTCTGTCGAAAGTAGAGCGCCCTGGTGTTGAATAAGAAAAAAATTGTGATGTAAACAGTATAATAAACAACCTACAAAATGCAAAAAATGAATCGATCTTTTTATTTTCTTTGCCAGGAAAAACTGTTGGTATGTAAGATGGGTGTAGGGGATTATCTGATTTTTGATTATTGACAGAATGAGCACCGCAAATTCTAGTATTTCCCAATCCTCCCGATGTTTTCTGAAATGTAATTAAAAAACTTGAATTGATTCGTTTTGTACAAATATTTACTTTCTTCCCCTTAATAGTATTTAATTATTTGAACTTATTATATAATATTAAAGTCAGCAAGCACATAACTAGTTTTTTATTTTATATAATCAATGAAATCGTACAGAAAACCACATTTTATTCTCTCGATAATAATCTTTTATTTATGTAAAAAAACAATTAGAACTTTTCTAATAGCTGCCAATTGTAGTATCATACTGATTATACACAAAATAATAATTAACAAAATGTCTTAATTAGAACATTTTAATTACATATGGGTTTTTACTGCATTTATCCATTTTTGACGTTTTAAGGTTATCCACGCAGTGTTCAATGGACTTTCGGGGAAACTATAAAATTTCAACTGCGAAGTATTTTTATACAGCATATTTGAACAGCCATGAATTACAGAAAGATACTTTTGATGACGACATCACAAACATTTAATATCAGTTTTAATCAGATCAGTTTTAAAAAATGAACGTTTAAAAACGCTGATTATATACAAAACTACTAATAGTGTTTACATCACATTGTTTGTGTTTTTTCACGGCAGATGGCATAAACGTCATATTTCTCGGTCCCTATTACCGTCATCGTATTTCCAACTATTTCCGCCAAAACTTTTTATGGTGGTAAATTACTTGCTGATAGAATAATTGTTCGCGAAATTCCAGAGGGATAAGATGATAGTGAGATGGACGACAGGGATACTGACATAGATGATCCTACATTTGAACCAATCTCAGATGACGTAAGTTTTTTACTGTTATGCATTTTATTCCTAATACAATTTTTGTTGATTTTAGGAAAACGCAGTCTCTGATGATGTGCAAGCTGAGGAAAATATAAATTCAGATGACGAAAATAGCGATCGGGAAAGTCAAGATGAACAACAACAGGGAAACGAGGCGGCTACTGCTTCAAATGAAAAAAAGAAGGAGACAAGGAAATTACAATGGTCACAAAATAAAACAAAAATTGCATACCCTATCCCTGTTTGGAAAGGATCTCTTCCTATGTCCACAGAAGTTCGAGCCCCACTGCAATATTTCAAAGACTATTTTGATGACGAACTTTTGATGTTACTGGTAGAACAATCAAATCTTCCGTTCAAACGAATCCAAATTAACCTCTTGGTGTGAAACAGTATGAGATAGAACAGTTTATAGGGATTGCATGTTCTTTGTCTATATATAAGTTACCGAAACAAAGAATGTATTAGAATTCTGTTACTAGGATTGACCAAATTGCTGATGTCATGAGTGTAAACAGATGGGAAGCAATAAAAGGAAGTCTTCATATCAGTGATAATAGAAACTACCCCCTAGAGGCACAAAAAACTATGACACATTATATTAAGTTAGAAGTGTAATTACCACACTAATGAAAAGTTTTCAAAAATCCCAATGTGTCTGTTTTTATCGATCGACGAACAAATAGTCCCGTTCAAAGGTAAAAGTAGCTTAAAACAATACAACCCTAGAAAGCCGCGAAAATGGGGTTATAAAATATTTGTGTTGGCAGATGCTTGTGGTCTGATGTATGGGTTTGATGTATATAGTGGAGTTGTAGAACATTCCTATTTACCTGACATAGGAACTTCTGGGAATGTCGTCCTCAGATTAGCGCAACTGATACCTCAAAACAAATACTTCAAATTCTACTTCGATAACTGGTTTAATGGAATTGACTTAAAAATTGAGTAAAAGAAAATGGGCATATGTGTCCTAGGTACAGTAATATCAGACAGGGTAGGTGGATGCAAGTTCTCCAATGACAAATTCCTAAAAAGGGGGGGGGAGGATCGTTTGAAGAGTACAAAACTAAGGTAGATCGGTATCAACTATTGGCCGTAAAATGGTTTAACAACAGTTACAGTTCTTAGTTCATGTGTAGGTGCGTATATTTGCGGAACAAAAAAAAAGATGGGATCGAGCAAGCAAACAACACATTGAGATACAATGTGTAGATCTTCTCGATTCTCTGCTTCCTTTATATCGAATCACAATCACAATATGGTCTAAAAATGGTACCACAGGTTCTTTTTTCATTTTGTAGACCCAGCAGTTGTACAAGCTTGGCTTATGTATAGAAGAGACTGCGATTAATTACATACAAACAAAAAAGACCAATTACCTCTTTTGGAATTCAAATCAAAAATTGCTCAAAATCTCGGTATGCAGGGTAAAACAGTTATCAGCAAACGAGGCCGTCCTAGCTCTAGTTCTATCACCAATGATTTTCAAGAGAAAAAGAAAAGGAAATATCACTCGACTGCACCCATCTCAAATCACGAATTCAGAAAGGACCAGCTAGGCCACTTTCCTGTGTTTGATGAAAAAAAGGGAAGGTGTAAGCTTCCTGGGTGTAAGGGGATTCCAAAAGTAACAGCCACGTGAACCGCCTTATTTGTAAGGGGCCATTAAAAGGACCATTTTTAAATTTTAAGGAACCATTAATTTTAGATTGTTTGTACAGACTCTTTTGTCGGAGCTTTAACTAATGGCTCTTTATTTACATCACAATATGGCAACGTCGCACGTATCTAGGGATTTATTGTATTATTCGGTGGCGTCATTTGCATTAAGTCGTACATAATGTATGTTTTTATTTACAAAAGCCAAAGTTTTTACTTTTAGTGTTTTTGAAATATATTTTGGAAGTTGCTTGAACATGAACATTAGCGAAGAGAAAAAACGAAAATGAAGGCTGAATCTCAGTCCAAGAGAGATCTCGCATATTTTTAATATTGCGATAAAATATAAACATATATTTTAGAAAACAAAAAAAAACACAACACTACTTCATCTGACCTCAACAATAATTCAACAGATCAATTAAAACGATATTACGACAACATAATCTAAGAAAAGAGAAGGCCCAAATAAGCCTTAAAAACATGCGGGGGTTTACCACCACAAGGTAGCGAGTTTGATGAGTTCGATCATTTAGTCCTGGCTACAATGGAACTTTTTATAGTAACAAGGACATTCAAATAAGTTTGACTGGGATAAGTCCTACCCAGTTCCAGTGGAGACAGACAACGCAGTTGAATTTGTTTTTAAAACTTCAGTATTTTTTAAGCAGTAAGGTTGCAAATCTCCATGTGTATTTTATATTAGGTGGATTAGGAGGGTTTATTCGGTAAAGTGAAATGGACTTGAATAAATGTATTGCTTTAAGGCAATTGTCTAACTAGATTGAAATATTTCAGTTTCATGATTTTGACAAGGAGTAAGGGGCAAAAAGTGAGTCTGTCCTCAACAAAGAAGAACACCTCCCTTCATGTTCCGAACTAAAAGAAACGGCTCCATTGGTAAGTAATGAAAAAAATTCTGTTTACTAGATCATGGACAGTTGTGTAGTTGTTTCATTAATTTGTAGTCTCCTGTTTATTATGAATCATCTCTGATCTATTATTTAAAAAGACATTTTCGTGAATAATGTATTTGTATACCTCAGGAAAAGCAAACATGGAAAACATACACCACTGGCGATTTCAAAAGACATGTACATCTACTCCGAAAGCCAGAAGTCAGATAAAAGAGCAGCCAAGGAATCAGGTCAAAAGAGTAAGTTTTCTGATAACTATATAGGTATAAGCAATTTTTGTTCTACATTTTTATAAAGTACATTATATAATCTTTAATATAATTTATTAATAAAATTTTACTATTGGTGTTTGTTTGTGAGAATTCATTTAGCATACTGTCATCGAAACTTTTATCAATATATTTTACGTTGAAAGAAAACAATACAATTTGTTTAAATCTTCATTTATTTGAACTAATGTTCAATTTAAACTTGACGCGTTTCACTAACACAGTAGCTTTGTCAAAACGAATGAAGGCATACAATATATTTTACTATACCCTTAATTATTCGCAGATTTATAGTCTTTAAATTCCGCACTTATTCTATTCCTGCCTTTTTTACGATTTTTTTATGTTATCCAATTTTAACTAAAAATTTTTTCTCGTATAGCTAAATAACTTCAATTACCTACATTTTTGTTATCTATCTCATATTCAATCTAGACTTCAAATGTCCTGTTCTGCGTTCTCATTTTTTTGTTAATGAGATTGTAAAATGCGGGAAGTCATCATTCACTATCATGATTATCACTTTTTTCTAGGCTACGAAGGACCAATCGCACATTAGCGATAATAATGCCGGTTTCCACTGACTTTCACGTAGGGAAAGAATAGTTAGTACTTGCCTAATTTGGGGATACCTTAAATTTGTAGAATGGTTTCCACCAATGGAATTTATGAATTTCCTAATTAGGTGGAGAAAGAGACTGGCAGCATCGCAAAACTTTGAGGATTTATTATTTCTGTCAAGGTGAGGTAGCTAGCCCGGTAGCAGTTATAAACAATAACAATGAAGCAAGAAGACCAGCAAGAGAATCTCTCAGAAGATCCAACTACAGTATCCAAAAAAAGAGCTCCGAATTACACCAATAATGAAAAAGAGCTGTTGCTTAATATTATAGAGCACCACAAACATATTATTGAGAATAAAAAAACCGATGGAGTTTCAGTTAAGGAAAAAAAAGAAACCTGGCAAAAAATTTGTCAACAATTCAATACTTTATCTCCCAATCTTTATTTTAGGCCTGTAGAGTCCCTAAAAAATTTTACGAAAAAATGAAAGAAGATTTACGAAAAAAAACAGCGGAAATAAAAAAAGAATTATATAAAACTGGTGGAGGCGGTAGCCCTGGACCACAGAATAACCAGCAAGATGACCTCTTAATGTCAATAATCAACAAAAAATCGGTTTTAGGATTGGGAAGTAAATTCGATTCTAATAGCGGGAGACTGATAATTGGAAGTAAATCAAATGATACGCAGGTAGTCATTTCTTATTTATTCTTCATTATTTGCTATAACTGTATGTACATAGATTGAGAAATATAATTTGCTAATTATAAATTAAACCTCAAAATATATTATATTTATTTTAGGATAGTGTGAAAACCTTTGCTGCTACCACATCTGATGTTGAGGTATTGGAGGTTGAAGATGCCACAGAAGAGGTAAGATTATTGAGTAGTAGGTATATTATTAAAAATTATATATTGTGCCTATTTATAGGATCCCTTAATCCAACAAGAGGAATCTGAGATATCATGGGATACATCTACATGCAGTTATAGTAATAACAATATTGAAATTGTTTATGAGGAATCTCAAAAGCCTAATGAATGTTTACCATCACACATTTGGAAAAATGGGGCACATTTAAAGAGGCCCATTAGCAATGTTTTAAAGGAAAATGTTAAGGTATTTTTATGAATTTAAACGTTAGTTCTTATGTGAAATACTTGTTTTTTTATCATATTACAGTGTTTTTACTTTTTATCAATTCTCAGTGTATGTGCTTCATTGAATTTCTCAATTTTCTTTAATAAACCTTTAGTTTTTATTAAATAAAAAAATAATACCTAAAAACTTGTTTATTTTTTATTTTTAGACTGTGCAAGGATCAAGAAAAAAATGTGTACCATCACGTAGAAGACCCAATACAGTAGTAACACTAACATCTTCCAAATTGGGAGAAAAATATGAAATGTTGGTGAACAAAAAAATTGAATTAGCTGAATGTCTAAAACAAGAGCACAATTTAAGAATGCAAGCATTGGAGTTGGACATTTTACTAAAAAAACAACAGCTTGCCTCTTTAGCTACCAAAGACTCTGATGAGTTATTACTAGAATCGCCAATGCTGTGCTAAAAATTAAGGGCCACTGGTATTTTGTTGGTTGTGAATATTAAGTTTAAGACAACCTGTGATGTTTCAAGAATATTGTTTGTTAAAAAATTTAGTTTGAGAGTTATGCTCTATTATATGCAATATGTTTATTTTCTTTTAAGAGTTTCTATATATGTTTGTAGGTTCTTCCAAATTGCAGTTGATGAAGGCCAAATATGAAAAAAATAATTTTTATAGGTTTGAAGCTGAATTATTTTGGTAGAACCTATAGCTAATTATTTGAAGTTTATTTAAAGGTGTCGATTTTTGTTTATTTTTTTTTAATTTTAAGGTATTTTCTCTTGTCTAACCAAATTAGGATACATTTTCAAATACCTATCTGTGTATAACTTTTCATTTTTATAGGTTTGAAATACTTTGGTATTAAAATAAAGACATGAAATTTTTTTTATTTATAAATGAGCAAAATAATTAATTACATCATTTCTAAAAATGTGTCCTTCTGGTGCCTGCGCCTGTTGAATATCGGGAATAATTCCCATTTCGATTAAATAATTTACATTTCTTATATCGCCTTCGGCTGGAGGTTCACCTTGCTTCATTTCTATGGCAAAATTATGAAGTACTGCCGTAGCAGGAATTACAGCTAAAGTAGTATCAATTTTGAGTCTACAGCAATATGCCAATATTGGAAATCTCCTTTTCCAAACCTCTATTAATCTTTCAATTGTATTTCTCGTTCTTATTTGAGCTTCATTATATAGTTGTTGTGGTAGAGTTTGTGGATCAGTCAACGGCGTAAGCAAATAGTTCTTTAGTGCATATCTACTATCTAATAAAAATATCATATTACACATTCATTTAAGCGCAACAATTTGAAGAATGAAAATTAAGCAATTTTGACTTACCCAGCAGAGCGAAATTTGGAAGTTCATTAGCTTCGAATCTAGCGCGTATTCTACTATTTATAAATATTGTTTGATCATGAGTAGATCCTGGTCAACTTGCTACAACATCTCTAATTTTTAGTTCAGCATCTCCAATAACCTGAGTGTTAATGGAGAAATACCCTTTCCTGTTTCTAAATAGTTCTGCGTCATTGCCTCCTAATTAGAGATTAAAAAAGCAAATCATTATTGAATGCAAGAATTTCAATTTATAATTTTGTTTATGTTATCAATCCCTACCTGGTGATTGGATGCGGATATGCGTCCCATCAATGCATCCTATAATTCTCGGAAAAGAAGCAATTTGGAAAAACATGTTGCTGGTAGCAACTGCAACCTCTAACCTAGGCATTTCTACATTAAGGGGCCTTAAAGTAGCTATTGCTTCACTTACTTTTTTCACAGTTCGTGAGGCACTACTCACAGATATCCCCATAAAGTCTGCACATGAACTTAAATGCCCACCAGTGGCATAACATCTTAAACAAGTCAATAGCTGATTTAAATGTGATATAGAGTTGTTTCTAAAAATGACATAAAAAGGGATTATCTACATTCTCTAATTAGATATTAATATGGATAAATACACCCATTGACTTACCTGTCATCTGGATATTCTAACTGATCCTCTATTTGCTCCAAAACATGTAAAACCGTTGGCTTAGTTAATCTGAACCGACGAAAAAACGTTAAATTATCCATATCATCAAAGTTGTTATTTCTATCATATATTCTTCTAGGAAATCCATTTTGAATTAATTCAAGCATTTCAAAGTCGTCGTCAAACATTTCCATTATTATATTTAAGAAAAAAAACGGTATGTGTACAAAAATTATACAGAAATACACGAAAATGATAAAATATGAAATATAGTCATCAAAATACTAAAAAAATGAGGTTAGAATTCACCATTCCCTTACTAGTTGACTATTTAGGTGAAGATTTGACTTGGTGGAAATGAAATCGACCCCTAACCTAAAGATATTCTGTACCTAGCGTTAAGTAAACCCTAAAAATGTTGGTGGAATCGGGCATAAATAACTTTCGGTTTATAGTACGTGTGAGGTTGATTAAATAAATCAAATTCTTGTATCACTTTCACTTGGTATATTGCCGGTATGCTACATGTGGTTCATTTGCGACACAACTAAGAATATTACTGATTATTTAAATGTGCTATAAATGATTTAGTCACATTATGATATGATTAAATGAATGTAAATGTTATGCTAGTAAAAAAGCCGGGTGGCTATTAAAGCGAGAGTACCATTTTGTACGAAGTATGACTGGAAAAGTGGTATGAAGGATACTGGGAAGTGATGAAAAATAGGGTCTTATTTCTATTTATAGGTCGTGCAAAGTGGGTGGTAACAAGGAGAATCATGTGAGGATTTGACCAATGGGAGAAGAGAGTTTGAAATTTAACGGTCAGATACAGCGAGTGAAAGATACACACTGGGGTCGGTTTTTCTTGCATGAAAAAAGTTTGTTCGTTACAGATAAAGAAGTTTAGACGATAGTTTTTGTGAAGCGATAAGGTTTAAACTGATGTCGGTTGCTTTCAAATGTTAAGCGGAATAAACTTGTAAGACAATAAAATTATCTGTGTTTCTTATGTGAAAATAACGTTAAAATGGATTTTTGCCTGTTTAAAGAAATATTGAATATTTGAGAAGAATGATATTTCTGTGTATGATCTGTGCAGGATATATGAATTATGTTATACAGGGAGAAGTTAAAGTAAAGATTACAGGAAGAATTTGATTGTTAATTCAAATTCGTACATGGCCCTTTATCTAAATACGAGTATGTTTATTCCAATTCAGTTTTAGTTTGACTAAAACTGATTCTTCTTTAGACCAATCTATCTTATCAACAATAGCATTATTTTGGGAGGAGGAAGTATCCTCCATATGTATATTTTGTTCTATATTTATTGATCTTAAATGGTTATTCCCCCTTTCTTAGGAGGACCAGGTCCCCCCGGTTCATCACCCATGAAGGCCCCTTTATCTAATTCTAGCTTATTACTAAATTTCCCAACTTATTTACTAACTCAACAATAAGAAAAAGGATTTTGAGAGAAAAGTAACAAGTTATTTTATTTCTTGTAAACAATTATTTTTGTTTATTGAACAGAAAAAATCTTAAAAAGTAGGTATAAAAACAGAGGTTCGTTAGTAAATACCTGTATCCTGCTTCAAGTTCGAACGAACTCACCAGCTCGAAGACACGAAACCGAATCCTTACTCATATTACCACTAAACTGTAGAAAGCTGTCAGCTGCAGAAGTCGGGTGAACGCACCCAGTGATATATCATCAGTTAATTATTGTCCTATAAAAATGAAAAAAAAACCAAAATATTCTGCGGGAAAAAACCTACATATTAAATCAATAAGATTTTTTCGTATCTTATTTATTTTATATAGTATTTTCAAAAAATATGTAATTTTTTTAAAATTGCAAAAAAATTGTCATATTTTTGAAAATGTGCATTCTAAAGCGCTCAAACTTGTAGGACACATTGTTAGTACCTAAATAAAGCAAATGGTAGAAGGACTCTCTTTAATTTCTAGTACGTATCACAATTTTGTTACTAAATTATTTTAATTTGATTTGTATTTGTACTTAGAACTTACCTTCAGCTGCTGCTCTTACTCAATAAAGCCGGGACATGAAAACTCTTTCTCCCTTCAGGTTCTGGCCGCCAAATAATTTTGTTATATATTTTTTTTATATATGCTTGGAGAATAAGTGAAATTAGCTACTATCTATAATTTTATTTTTCTGTTGATAGTAAATAAAAATCAGAAATAATATTTGCATGTATTTAATATAACAATTAATTCCTTTTAATTCAATGTTTAAATAAAATTTAATAGTGTTACGCCCTCGAATCATTTATGACCCTGAAATTGCCAGCATCTGCGCAAACGGATATAAATGCGATACTGATATCAGCTGATCAAACAGTTGTGTTAGATATAATATAAACGCAGAACATATATACAAACTACTTACAGAAATATACTGAATTTAAATAAATATGATGAGACTGGATAACATTAAAATTACACATATGGATTGGTACATGTTATTTACGAGTGAAATTCTTAACTATTTATATTATAATGAATCTGAATAATATTATACACAAGTAAGTACAAGTCCTTTATATTAGGATGATTATAATAATTAGTCTTTTAAATTGTGATAGGCCTTTTTATTTGTTTATATTAATTAGTAAAAATGATCATTTTAATTCAAAAGTTTTGCTTTGGGACCCAAAAAAATTATATCACTGACCTCTAATGTTCTTAATCCAATATGTCCACACCGACGCGTCCCTTAGGCACTGAATTTCCATTGTCCGTCTTTTCTCCGTAAATATCTTTTTCTGAAGTGGGAAACTCGTTCACACTATCACTACAGTTGCCATTACTGATATAGTTAATAAATTTTACTGCATTTACAGATTTTTCAATAATTTTGTCAAATTTTATGAGAACCAAGTAACAGGCTGTTCTCTCCATTCAAAGACATTTGTTTATAGTTACCACAATACCGCATTGATAATCAAAATATATGGATGTAAAGCGGTGCTTTTCAATCTATCCAAGTATTCAAACCCGGCCGACTGAAATAATGATGTCTCTATTAACTATTGTCAATAAAATTTTGTTTAATATTGGTGCCTTACAACACATTCGATCTCCACGAAAAAAATACGTATACAGCAAAAATGATTTGCACGAATTGTGACTATCGTTAGTGGTTAGTCCGGTCAGTCGGCGCCCTAGGCTAAAGCCTAGTCAGCCTATTGAATAATATGGCACTGTCTATGAGGACATCGAAATAATAGCTGAGATAAACAAAAACAATAAATGCCTTAACACACAAGTCAATTTAAATAGAAAATTTACACCTTTGCATAGACTCCTACAAGGCCTTCAATGATGACGACAGGTGACATGAGTTTTATTCCATTATTTCACCAGATCGCAATTGTTAGAGGTTGGCGCCTTCATTGGTGAGCTATCAAAGCTGTCTCCAAATTTGTTATTTTTGATAGACAGCTGATGGCTCTGCGGTTAGGGCGGCGACCTCTTATAATAGGTGCGTTCTTTTTTACTGAGATCTCAGTTAATCTCAGCTCACATCAGTAATGTGAGCGTTCTTTTTGTTTTACTCACTTTAAGTGAGCTGAGATTTTTCATCCCCCTTCACCGATGCTGAAAGTGTTGTAAGGGGGTATCAGTTGGAATTGAGTCGGAAATAAAGTGGAGGGGATGAAGAAATATTTGATTTGCTTGGTTTATTTGTAGTTTTAACTAAGGTTATCTAAGGTTTTAACCATTGACATATAAACAATAAACACACATAATATATTTTTCTTTTGTTACAAAATATAGATACATTAATTAACATTATTAGATGCTGATACGAATCTGTCGTATAGTTTAAATTTATCGACAGATCGCGCGCTTCAATTGAGATGTCGTTATTTTTGGTGCTTTTTCACATCACTTTATATCAATCACTTTAACTGAAGTGATCTGAGATCTCAGTCAAAAAGAACGCACCAAATATCAACTTTCACATAATTTATGCAGTAACTTTGGGTTTTCATTACATTTCAGAATTCAGTGGGGTGTGCCAGACGCGTGTTTGAACGTATAAAAAATCCTTCCCATTGAAAGTTTTTAACATCTGTAAAGTATACTTTAAAATTATTCAGATAGTTCTGTGCTGATTGCAATCATATGGCGTATTGACCTTGGATAATATACTTCTAAAGGTATGATTTTAATTATTTCAATTATTATTTCTTATCACTTTTATGATCATTTTATCATGTAATTTGTAATATTTAAGAAGAGTATAGCTAATTTTTCTTATGTTTCCAATTAATTTCTTTATATATATATATATATATGTACATATAGTTCTGTCTACTGTTACAATCTGCGTGTCGTTGTTAACCTACCATATCAGTCATATATACAGGGTGTCCCGCATAAGAACCGACACAGAGCAGAGGCGTATAGGGGAGTCCAAAATATGACGATTGGGGGCAATTTACCTCTATACAAAGTTGCATCCCTGAGGAGTTATAGGGCCTCAAAGTGGGGACCAAAATTTCGAAAAAAATTAATTTCTTTGCAACCCTTTACCTTAAAAATACCAAATTTGGTACACTGTATGAGACTGTTAAGAGCATTAAGTAATGGTAAGTAGAAGACGATCGAACCATTCTGAGGAGTTAATTAGGGGTGACCTAACCTTAAAATTTCACAGAATTTTTTTATCTGTTATTCGATTTGAAATTTTTTATTTTCATGCCATGGGTAACTTGATTCTTAAACTTTTTTTACTCTTGTAATTTTGCACAAAACTTTGTCATTTTCGAGGAAAAATCGAATAACCAGACATGTTTTCAACAATGTTATTTAAAAAGTTACAAAAAAGTCAATATGGATTTATACATCAAATTTGAGAATTTGGAATTCAGTTCTTCTAGTAAGTAAATTGTTATAATGTGTTTTAAATGAGTGGAAAATTCTCATTTAGTGAAATTCATAGCCAACTCTTGACTTTTTTGTAGCTTTTTAAATAACATTGTTGAAAACATGTCTTTAGTTATTCGATTTTTCCTTGAAAATGACAAAGTTTTTTGCAAAATTAAAAGAGTAAAAAAAGTTAAGGAATTAAGTTATCCATAGCATGCAAATAAAAAATTTCAAATCGAATAACAGATAAAAAAATTCTATGAAATTTTAAGGTTAGGTCACCCCTAATTAACTCCTCAGAATGGTTCGATCGCCTTTTACTTACCATTACTTAACGCTCTTAACAGTCTCATACAGTGTACCAAATTTGGTGTTTTTAAGGTAAAAGGTTGCAAAGACATTAATTTTTTTCGAAATTTTGGGCCCCACTTTGAGACCCTATAACTCCTCAGGGATGCAACTTGGTATAGAGGTAAATTGCCCCCAATCGTCATATGTTGGGCTCCCCTATACGCCACTGCTCTGTGTCGGTTCTTATGCGGGACACCCTGTATACTTAATGATGACTGATATAACTGATATGATAGGTTAACAACACGCAGGTTGTAACAGTAGGCAAGAGTTTTTGTAGTGATTTTTTTAAATTTTTAAAAGAAAAAAAGATGAAAAAACCGTTTTTGTTATAACTCTGTTAATGGTTGTAACTATTTAAAATTAAACTCATTTTAAAGGTTTATTAATGTAATTAAAAAAATGTTCAGTACAATTTTTTCGTTAAACGTGAATTTCTATGTTATTTGATGTTAAATGCTGTAAATTTAGTTGCCGACGGACAAGAGAGGTTATGTTTAACCAACCATATCTCAGCACGTATTGCACTTACATGAATAAATTAAGTCTCAATATTTTCCTTTTATTATAAGCTTTATTTTCTCTGTAAGACTTTTTATACAGTGTCAATTTTACGAGTTATTTGAGAAAAACCGCTGAAAAACATGTGACATTTTCCACCATCAATAACTTAAAAATAATTAATTTTTCGATATAGGTCTATATAAAACTTTTTGTTTAGAATTTACCCCCCTATCGATTTCTGCAGTCATTTTCAACATTATATTTTTCACCCGCTGAAGCTATTTTCTACCGTCTGTCTAATTTTCATGAACATATATTCACCGTGAACGAAATAACAAGGTCATTTGAAATCTGCAAAAATATACAGGGTCCCATTTAAATTTAAAAAGTTGAGGGTATTTGCGGTAAAACCGGAAGTACAGTAGTAACATCAAATGCATTATGCTGCAAAGTTTCATTAATATAGTCCTTTTTGTTTTAATGATATTTACTTGGTTCCATACTTTATCCCAACCCTGTATAATAGTGTTTATTGATCACCATGTCTGTTAATGTACACATATAAGTTATACAGACTTGTGCCTAATATGATGATTGGTAAATTTTTAGTATAGGTAATTATCTCCGTCGATACATAATTCTACTGTACTTATACATTTTTGGTTTCTTGTTATTTGAACCGATTGATGGCATTTTTGGGTAGACAAATAGCATTTTCACAATGTGGATTATCCTATGTGGGATTTGGCAGCGCAGAGATAAGCAGCAATACAAGATTGCAGGAAGACATTGACATTATTCGATGACAGGTGTTTGATTAATGGAGCGCCTGTAGTCATAGAGTTTGCTTTATTTAGGCGCCAGAAACTGCTGGCGGATGCCGGTTCGTTGCAGTCATTTGATATAATTCGGCAGTTTTCTAAGTGAGTTTTGGGATAAATTAGTTAGGTCAGTGGCAGAAGAGATAGTAGAGGATAGATATATTGAGACAAACAGTAAGTTGTGATGGCAATACCAGTTGTGTATTCCTAGAGAGTAGTGGGGAATAAATATTTTTATAAGCATGTATTGGCATTTTGCAAGTCTGATGTAGTGTGTTCTAATATTGTGGAAGTCTTTCAACTATCAGGGTTTAAAAATTTTCTTGAAGGTGGTTGACGTATCATTTTCTAGAAATGTTAATAGCTGAAAGCTGATTTAAAAGGATTTACTGTCAGACTTGATTACACACCTAATTTTCTTTATTGCTATTTTTTTGTAGGTTTAAGAGTTATGAAGGTTGAAGTTAACGTTTAGTTAATATTCATACTGTAAAGGGTAAAAAAACGTACAATAACTGTAACGAGGTTGGAATTATTTATATCAAGAGAGAGTATCAATAAGGCCGGATTTAAAACCACCTAAATTATAAAGTAAATAATACACAACTATTTCAGAAATATTGTATTTTCTATAAATACAATCTTTGGTATATGTACAAAAAATATAATAAATGCATAGTCTTACATATTATATATACCGCAATTAAATCCTAGAAGGAAATTCAATAATTTAGAACACATTTAAATAAAGACTAGTATAATTAAACCCACACTTTTATTATTGACTGAATGAATCTGAAACTCTAGACAAAAAGGATAATTATTAGTATTAATAGAAAATCATAGATTACTCAATAACTGGGGTACAAATATACCCCGAACTGTTGATCTGATGAAAATTGTCCCGTGCCTTGGTGCCAGTAGTCCAGGAACCAATGTATGACTACAAAATTACAAGTATTTGTTAGTGGCAGGTGAAGTTGGAGATGTTCAACTTCTGGTAACAGGCAGCGGCGACTAATTGATTATGTGACCGCTGGCAACAGCCGGTAGCGCAATCTGACCATGATTGCCACTATCAACAGCGAGTCAACCATCGTATCTACCATGTAGTCTTTTGTTTAATTAAAAATTAGCGAATTAAAGTGGAACAGCGAAGAAATAATTTCTTTTTTAAATATAACTATCAGTGTTTGTGGAACGTTCAAACAAGTAATTATATATGGAAGTGTTGTACCCAAAACTTTTAGAAGGCCTAAGACCCATAGAAAAGTATGGTACACTTGACTCAAGTAAAATTATTAAAAGTTTACGGGCTATCTGTGATTTCCATCTTGGTTTTACGCGGAATTGCCTGTCTACATTAGATTCAACTAAATCCAACAATTGTTGAAGTGTGGTGCTGTCATTCTTAAAATGTACCTATATGTTTCTGAATCCTCTTCATTTGAAAAAATCTTGAAGATGCTCCTAATTCTTATCTTCTTTGCATCCACCATCGTTTCTGAATGTGGTTAGAATAGATGATGGATAACTGGTCAAGCATTTCCAAATAAATCTCCCTTGCACTATCTCCTTAATAAGTTGTTTTTTACCTACCGACGTCATGCTTGCTGAATAAACTGAGCAAACTGGAGCTGCAGCTGATTGTCAGCCGCTGCATGTAGCAACTGGCGAGTAATAGGGTTGTCAGCCACTACTTGTTGGCGCCACTTCCAACCACTAGTCAGTAGCAGCTGGTGACCCACGTTTTACACAATAAAATTATGTCTGAAAACACCATGTTTTCGATTTTGTATTTCGGCACCTGATTGGATACATGCAATTCTCCTATCTGTGTGTTTCGCGTTATCATTAGTTGTTTTATTCGATATTAAAAATCTAGTGACTGACAGGAAATGTCAAATTAATAAAGAAACGTCAGAATTATTGTATCAAGAATGAATTCTAAAAACCGTTTTTGTCTGTTTGATCTAAAAGAGATTCAAAAGAAAGTAAAAGAACAAATGCCGCAAAATACCGTGCGATCTAAAAAGTACGTGTGGAAACAATTCATGGAATTTTGCAACGAACGTCATCATAGCCCAATTTCAATTGTTTTCGTGAAATAATCTTGACAAATACAACTCGTGTAATTAATGATTATCGAAAATTTCTTCTCTTTTTCGAAACAAATTGTTGTTTTAGGAAACCAACCAAACAACAATTTGTTTCTCAAAATTGAAGAAATTTGTATTTCGATAATCATCATTACACTAGTTGTATTACTATTGACAATCTTATTAATCTAGACAAAAATAATAAACTCTGAATTTTTATTGAATGCAAATTTAACTTCTGTCGTTCTGAGGACAATACTTTTTGTGTAGAAACCATTTTTTTCTTCAAATAAAGGAAATTATTCAATAGGGATGTTGACAGTTGTTACAAATTCACGTGAATCTATGTTTTACACATAAAAGGCAGTATTTAGAAGCCAAAAATAACTTTTTAAGAACCTAATTAATCGTCTTAAATTAAATAAAACTATTAGTGTTTTAAATGATACTCAATGTTTCTAGCTAATTCCACAATATAATGAAAAATGTTGAAAATTCTAAAAAATTGACAATTGTTTCGATAACTGAATATCATCGTCAGAATGACAGATGTTCATTTCATTTGATGCCTACCTGATGATTAGTAGTTATTTTTGGCTAGACCAACCTTGTGATTGACTTAATATATGTTAATAGAAAAAAGAAGAAGATGTGATATTACAAATATTGAAGCTTAGATATTATTAGCCCTATGGTGATATCCTGGATATAATTTTTCCAATTAAGATCAGTATAACTGTGCAATGATATAGAAAACCAGGAAAACTATATCTGCTGATCTTTACAATTATCACTTAAGAATACAGATTAATAGTGTAGAACTCCCTAGATTTATCTGTTCATTGACGACTGCATATTGTGGGTTTCTTAAGTGTCTTCTAATTTCCAACTCTTCAAGGAAATCCAGTTCTTGTTTCTTATCACAAATATGTAGTACTTCTAGTTCTGTGTTAGGTGTCAATAAATGGTTGGTGTCAAGTAGATGTTTTGCGTAATGGGATTTATCTGGTTGTTTTCATCTGTATGCTCGTAAGTGTTCACTGTATCGGATTTCAAAATTTCATTAAATAAAACTAATTTAAATTGTGTTATTTATAAGCCAATATCACGTGACTGCGAACACCAATCAGACCGCGATGACATCACTGCACGAACAATTATTTCTCATAACCAAGTTATAAGTATGATAATTTGTTAGAACAGCGATCATATTTTACGATTTTTACAACAATGGAGACTGGATCCCTCAAAAGAAATAGTTGTAACTTACCGAATATTGATTCTATGATTGTATGAGCTTCATTGCTAGAAACATGGATTTTTGTGCAGTGGAGAAAAACGTGAAAATATCTTTGTAAGTACCTATTATTTTACATTGGTATACTTTACAAATGAGAGACAAGAGACACCTTACTCATTTTATATACTCTTATCATATTTAGAACTACTTATCATCTATATCAACGAAATAAAAGTTGAAATTAGCTCTGTAAACTAACAAACTACTAATGAATAATTGATTTTTATTTTTGCCGCAACCAAAAATATCTAAAATTATTTTAAATTTATATTTGTAGTTTATCAGAGATTATAACTCACATTAAAGTGATCTTCACAAAAATAACTGGTACTTGTAATGTTGTCAATGAAGCTTGATCTCGTCTAGCAAGTCTTTGTCCTTATTTGTACACTTTTTAGAACGTTTATGAAAAGTTTTTGTGGTGTTCTGATTGACGTACTTTTGCACATCGGCATTGCATAGCATTTATAAGACGATCTACTCATTTTTCAGCTTTAATTTATTCGTAAGAACTGTCACTCGTTTAGTTTTATGACGTCACAAGACAGTATGGAGCGTTTTAGCGGGAATTTTGAAACCTTTTTTTATTTACGTATTTTTTTTATTGAAATTTGCCATATTTTTTTATAAAATTATTATTTTCCTGTTTATATAGGGTCTATCTTTAAAATAAAAGCAATTTCAAAAATTAGTCAACATCCATAGTGAAAATATATACGGGATGTTTGAAAAAAGGTGACTTCGTTGCTAGGATATGTAGAACACTGCAAAATAAGTTGGGTTTGCTCAGTAAACAAATTTCGTAACGGCGTCCGTTTTCAAGATACAGGTTATTGAAAAAAATTATACACATTTCTTACGATTATGTCGAAACAACTGGCAACATTGTAATAACATTTTGTAAGAATCTCTTTTGGAAGCTGATACATCGCATACATTTATTTTATATCTGCCACTCATAGAGGATGCTAGTCACACGGTTCGTACCAAGTAGGTTTAAAAATAATATTTTGATGTTAAATTTTCTAGTCAAAGTTTTAGAAAATAAATTACTGTCACAATTTGTCCTGTTAAGATATATGGATCTTCTACGAGTCGTGCTCCGATTCATGTTAACAGTACAATAATAGAAAATATTGATCAAAATATTAATTTATTAATTGGATAAAATTTAGATCTTAAAATTTTTTGTTTATTAATAAAAAGGTAAAACATATAAAATAGCAATTGATACAACTAAAGCAATTACACCTCCTAGTTTATTAGGAATTGAACGTAAAATTGAAAAAGCAAATAATAAATTTCATTCTGATTGATATGAATAGGTGTAACTAAAGGATTTGCGGGAGTAAAATTATCAGGATCTCCTAGTAAATAAGTATTTCTTAATGTTAAAAAGATTAATATAAAAATTATAATAATAACTCTTAATATATCTTTAAAGGTAAAATATGGATGAATTGATGAAATTCTGCTATAAAGTATATTTTTTAAACAATTACCTATTTATTAAAAACACTCTTAACTATCTAAATGTCAGTTTTCCATAGGTAAGACAAACAATACCATTTTGAGTTTTGCGATAAACCCTAAACTTTTTTAATAGAAGATTGAATATTTCACGTTTTAGTCAAATTTAATATAATTTTCTTCTTGTGATACTTCATTTAATTGATAACTTTAGCATTATAATGATGTTATTGTTTTTGATAAGTAGGTAATTGTTTTTAAAACATACTTTATACCAGCTTCAGTTATTATTTCATCATAATTTCAAATCAAAATATTCCGAAAACCGTGCACAGTATCTAGATTAAACAATAGTACCTACTTACATTTTTGTTGTAAAATTGACTGATGTTTGCGTTCAAATGAAATTAGGACTAACAGATTTAACCCCAGAAAAGTTATGTATAAAACTACTCTATACGAAACGTGTAACTCTCTATTAGAGATAGATATAAAACAAAATTATGGTAGTGGAAGGGGGGCACATTCAACCACCTTCACTAAATCTATTCAGTATTTGAATTTAGCGCCTAAATAAATCACACTAATTCCTTATTGACCATATCTACTGTCAGTGTAGTTTGGGAGCCATATTGAAGTTTTGTGGGAGTAACAAAAATAAGTGCAATTTTGGTAAATGAACGGTAAGTTTTCAGTTGAAGAAAAATAATCTCGGTGATAGAGGTCACCGACGATCTATCACTTGAAAGCGTCTGTGGGTCATACAAACGGTTAGTTTCTATCAGTGTGTACACGTTCATCATAAGTTTATAGTGTTTCTATTGTGATTTTGGAAATTCTGAGACAATGAGTGACTATTATAACAGTAAAAGCCAGCATCCAGACGTCACTGCCAGATTTGTCACTAAAAATAGACAAACATGTGAGGTTAGACCCATATTGTTTATCCATCAGCGAGTTAAGTTTTAACCCGAAAGACTTTCCCAGCGTTAGTAATATGGATATTGTTAGTTATCTGGTATTAACAACGAGGTTTTACATTAAGAAGCAAATGAAGGCATTTAAAAGTTTATATACATACAAGTTTTTTGAGGCAGGATTTGTGACTCAATATGGAGTAAAGAGAGTAGACGATATTTATATTGTTATTGGAAGGGTAAGTGAACTAATCCCGTAGGATGCAATTATATACCTGACTTGCTATTTTTCATTTACAATCAGCTAAATTATTGTTCGTTTCCTTTTCCAGGTAAAACATTCACAAAGGATGAACGAACCCGATTTAAAAGCGTGGTTGCTTGTGAACACCGATGCAATTGTTGAAGCTGCCCATTGCACCTGTATTATAATAAAAATAATTAAATACGTCTTAAAATACTTCACACAAACGTTGTATAATTCACAGTACAGCTGTGTACGCCCCACAGACGACATGTTAACGTTTAAGTGACAGTTCGCTTGAGTTCCCTATATATGTTTCTTAACAGTTCTAACCTATAATATAATTATTGTGAAAGTGACGTTTGATTTTTCTGATCATAAAGGCAATGGGGCACATACATCCACCTCTAGGTGGGGTACTTTCAACCAGTGGTTGAATGTGCCCCTCAATCGTCATAATTAAGATAAAAAAATCAAATTGATTCTGAGTTTTTTATATAAACGTTTTATTTCAGATAGTTCAAAATAATATTAAAAAACAAACAAGGCAGAAATAAGTGAAACTGACATGAGACGTGCGATTAAAGAAATGTTGAATAGGTTGTCTGAAAGAATAGCTAGTAGAAACTTCAATGTAAAAAGGAGGTACATTACACTAGAATTTTAAAATTAAAAAGAAAGTAGCCACCAGCTCGTTTGACAACCTTATACAATGATGATTCCGGCAAAGAAAGTGGTGTTGAAAATGAGAATATCTATTGCAGTAAATACACTGTCTCATGTGTTCACGAACGATCAGGAGAATGAGTTGGTGAAATACATACAGAAATGTTCAGATATGAATTATGGGTTAACCTACAAAAAAATAAGGGTTCTGGCCTACGACTATGCATTTGCTTTGCCCAAATGCAATATCATTGCCCAATGGAGGATGAATAAGGTAGCTGGAATTTAATTGCTCAAATGTTACTAGAAAGTGCAACTTTGGACCGTGCCACTGGTTTCAACAAAAGAAGTGTGTCAGAATTTTTAGAGAACTATTCCTCAAGTAAGTATAAGTTTAATCCAGAACAGATCTACAACATAAATGAGTCAGGGGTAACTACAGTCTTAAAACCTGTTAAAAGTGTTACAATGAAAGAAAAAAGGTGAGCCAGAGCGCTTATGCCGAAAGAGGTGAACTGACAACATTTGTAGAAATAATAAATGCAGTAGGCATGGCCTTACCTTTAGCATATTTTTTTTCAAATGACTACTTTAGTTATACTCCTACTTCCTAGGTAATCGGTCTGGTTGGATGACAGGTGATTTGTTCTTGTGTGTTTTGGAACATATTAAGAAGCAAACAAATTGTTCAAATGAAAATTAAATACTACTGTTGCTGGAAAATCACGAACCGCATATAACAATAAGTGCGATAAATTTTTGCCGTGAAAATTGAATAGTTATACTCTCATTCCCCCGCACACCTCACACAAACGTCAACCTCGGGGATGTAGGAGTGTAGGGACCTTTCAAATCCTATTGATCGATTGCATTTAATGACTGGATGGTTTCCAACCCGGGAAAGAATATATCAATAAAACAAATTGCCCATCTCACAAAAATAGCTTTTTAAAATGCCTTTATCACAACAAACATAACTAAATCTTCCGAGAAACTAGGACTGTGACCTTTGAATCGAGTAGCTTTCAAAGAAGATGAATGTCTCTCAAGTTTTATTAGTTACATTGAAGAAGATCCTTCAACTTCGCATCAGACAGCCAATGCATTGCTGACAACCGTAACCGAAGAACTTGCACCTAGACCAGTAAATTCACAAATATAATGTAGGTACATTTACGAATAAATAAATTGATTACATATTTCAAATTAAAAAAAAAATATTGCGGGTGGTCCACCAACTTCCAGTGCAAGTATGTCAAAGAATACAGCTGTTTTGAAATCATCTATATCACATCACCACAGTCCATATCGCCAAGGATTACTCCACAGAAACAATGAAAGTGAGTTTGTGAGGTAGTTTACAATCTATACAAGACTGATACATTTTTTTCATACTTAATTGCAGATAAGCTTCCAAAATCGATCACTCCAGAAATCGGCACGCAGTTTCCTAGAGCAACTTTGAAGAAAATCCAAAAGGGGAATAGCAGAAAACGAAAGTCTAGAATCTTTACGAGCACACAAGAATAAAATCGGCTAGAAGAAATTGAGTATGTACGGGAGAGGCGTATAGAAATTCAATGTGATCGAAATACGAAACGAGTATTGAAGTAAGTATTTCCAGATAAAATGACACAAGTCTGCAACAAGAAATAAGAGAAGAAGAATTCCATCTTTCTGGAATCGGATGAAATTTCTGATGAATTCGCGATATAGAAAATGTACGTCTCATAACAGAAGATGATGAAATACTAGAAAATGATTTTGTTTTGGTCTAGTTTCCCACTATAGTGACTGTATCTTATTACATCGTAATAATCGTAGAATGTTTGAACACCAAATCAAATACTTACGACACCAAGTTACAAATTTTATTATCCACTAGTGAATGACACATCTACAGTTGATTGCTCTGATCTTGTGTTAAAGTTACCAGACCCCAATTCTGCTAAAACTGCTTCTTGTTTGATAACTTTCAATACTGATTTATCTTCATATAATATCAAGTAACTAAGTGCTTTTAGTTCTTTATTGGATTTGTGGTATTTAATACTATATGTTGTAAGACCATTTAGTTGTAGAACCATATATAACCATACTTCTTATGTAGATTAATATAGTTTTCCCTCCATATTTGCACATGTACTTTCTATCAAAATATTAATATAAGTTACGTTCTCACCTCAAATTTTATTAATAGTGAAAAAGGCACAGTCGTGTAATATCAATATAATACATATTGGCGACGAGCAGTGAAATAACCCACGAAGTGTTTTTGTTAGTGTTGCCTGAGCAACACGTTAGTACCTATATTTTTATTAACGATGGCTGAAGCATAACAACTAATCGTTAGAGGTCAAATCGGGACCCTGCCCGAATACAGAAAACACATTGATTGGTGCACATATCAAGAAAGGATGGATCAGTATTTTTTGGCAAACTAGATTGAAAATGACAGGAATGTCGCAGTATTAATCACAGCCCTAATTTTTGTTAAGGATCAGTATGGAGATATTTTGGCCCGCTGCAGGCTTATTATAATTAAGAACGGTTCTACACCATTGTTAGGTAGAGACTTAATGAATATTTTTAAATTTCAAATAAAAGCTGAAATGAGAAACATAAATAATATTTAGGCTGTCAGCAGTTTAGATAAATTGTTGGGAGAATATAAGAACTTATTTGATGATAGTTTAGGACATTATAAATTGGAAAAAATTGAGTTAAAGGTCGACTCTAATTGTAAACCTATTTATTGCCAACCATGGACGGTGCCTTTTTCTTTTAAAGAGGTTTTAAATAAGGAACTTGACGATTTAGAGTAGAGGGGTAATCGAGCTTGTTAAGAATGCTGATTGGGCTACTCCGTTGATACTGGTGGTTAAGAACAATGGTAAAATACGGGTCTGTGCAGACTATAAGATAACGGTAAATAAAGTAATACAAGATTTTAAGCATCCTCTTCCTCGCATTGAGGAACTTTTTGCAGCACTACAAGGGGGCGAGCATTTTACAAAGTTAGATTTGTCCAACGCTTATAACCAGTTAAGAGTTGACAGAGGACACAAAGAAATTGTTATGTTGGAGTACTCACCGAGGAATTTATAAACCAAATAGGTTACCTTATGACACTAAACCGGCATGTAATATATTTCAGAAAACGATGGAAAAGGTTTTGTTAGGTATTCCGGGTGTAATTAACTTTTTAGATGATATTGTCGTTACTGGCCGGAACAGGGAGGAACATTTAAATAATCTAGAATTAGTGTTTGATAAGCTTTCTAAAGCAGGGTTTAAATTGAATCTAAAAAATGTCAGTTTTTTGAAACCGAGATTAAATATTTGGGCCATATCATTAACAAGGACGGGTTACACAAAGATCCCGAAAACATTAAAGCGGTAATGGAGTGTCAACGACAGACAAATATTTCAGAGGTCGGAGCCTATACGGGATTAATAAATTATTATGGCCGTTTTGCTCCAAATTTATCTTCAGTGATGGATCCGTTATATGAGTTACTACGTGATGGAACAAGTTTTAAATGGTCTTCAGAATGTGAGGAGGCTTTCTTAAAATAAAAGCAGCTTATTTGCTCAGACATTAGCCTCGAACATTTTGATCCTGAAGTCACCTTGAAATTAGTCTGTGACGTATCTCAGGTAGGCATAGGAGCGGTTCTTCTGCATGTTTACAGTGATGGTACGGAAAAACCTATAAGTTTTGCTTCTCGAGTATTAAACAAACATGAGACCAAATATTCAGTAATACATAAAGAGGCGTTAGCCATATACTGGGGGGTAAAAAAATTTTACCAATACCTCATGGGTAAACATTTTATTCTATGTTCCGACCATAAGCCTTTTATTGCGCTGTTTGGAGAAAGCAAAGGGATACCACAGATGGCCGCAGGGAGACTACAAAGGTGGGCTTTATTTTTTAGTGGATCCAAGTACACTTTTAGACATATTAAAGGCTTGGAAAATGGAGCTGATGTTTTTTCGCGCATTCCATTACAGACAACTGAAAATTCAGAAACTGAATTAGATTCCTTCAATTTTTTAGTTGAGGATAATATTCCTGTTAGCTCTTCGGATATTAAAAAAGAAATTCGTGCAAATGTACTTCTTAGTATGGTTTATCGATATGTCAGAGATGGATGGCCAATAGATATACCAGGTGAATTGAAATCGTTTTCTCAAATATCTTTAGAACTTAGTAAAGACAATGATATTTTAATGTGGGGATATAGAGTTATTATACCTCCTAAATTTCGGGAGCAATCGTTACGAGAATTACATGGTACTCATAATGAGGTCGTACATATGAAGTCATATCTTTGGTGGCCTGGGCTAGATTCTGAAATAGAAAATTTTGTAAAAACCTGCAACGCTTGCCAGGAAAATTCAGTAAACCCTCCAAAAGCTTCTTGTTCTATAGGATACACATTGATTTCCTAGGACCTTTTCATGGTAAAACTTATTTAATTATTACTGACGCTTACTCTAAGTGGCTGGAAATTTATGAAATGTCCAAAATGGACTCTAGTCAAACAATAGACAAACTAAGAGATTGTTTTGCTAGGTATGGGTTACCAAACACTATTGTCTCAGATAATGGTACACAGTTCAATGCACAAGAATTTAAAACATTTTGTAAAAATAATGGTATTTCATATGTTACAACCGCCCCTTACCATCCGTCTACCAACGGTGCAGCCGAAAATTCGGTGAAATCTTTCAAATATGCACTAAATAAAATGTTAAGTGAGGAACATTCAAATAAAAACATGAGCACCCTAATAAGCAAGTATCTTTTCTCATACCGGAATACACCACATTGTACTACCAATCAAGCACCTTCAAAACTAAAGTTTGGTAGAAAAATTAAAACTCGTTTTGATTTCCTAACAAACTCTGAAGCCCTTAAGGGCAGGGAAAGACAAATTAAATTTCATAAAGGCAACCGTGTTCTGCAGTTAGAGGTGGGAGAGGTAGTTTATACCAAAGATTACCGTAATACCAAACCTAAGTGGACTAAAGCAGTTATTATTGACAAAATTGTTTCACAACATTATTTTTGTTCACTTGTAAACAATAAAGATCTTGTGTGGAAGAGGCATTTGGATCAGATCCTCAAAGTGGGACAATTTTATGAACAAGATGGTAACGTGCTAGCTTCCCCACAAAATCTTGAAAACCCTTTTGAAGTATGTCAAAGTGTAAGTGCGCGATCAATACCAGACACTTCTGGTAGTGAAGTGTCAAACGAAATAATACCGTCGGGATGTTCTGAAAACCCATCTAAGACAAGTGAGGGGGATGGTGTTCCAAATTCAAGGAATGAGCCTGTTTCAACGGAGTTTAAAAACTTCTATTAACACAAATGTTACTCCTAATATTCTAGATAGGCCTCGTAGGCAAATTAAACCGCCAGACCGTTGAAATTTATAGAGGTAAGCTAGGTGTGGAGGAATGTGGTATTTAATACTATATGTTGTAAGGCCATTTAGTTGTAGCAAGAAGAAGAAGAGCAATATATAACCATACTTCTTATGTAGATTAACATAGTTTTCCCTCCATATGTGCACATGTACTTTCTATCAAAATATTAATATAACTTACGTTCCCACCTCGAGTTTTATCAATAGTGCAAAAGGCACAGTCGTGTAATATCAATATACGAGTATTACAGGGTTATAGTGAAAAAACTTATACCAATTAAAGTGATTATACAATAAAGCATGTATAGTTTGTATGATTGGAGATCTGGGTTGAAACTTCCCCAAGTAGTGGTTGAATATACCTCCCTCTAGAGGGGCACATTCAACCATTTGCCGAATTTTTGAAGTGCAAATTTTTGGCACTAGATATGAAATTAGAGGGGGGTTTTCCCCAGCAATGTTTATCAGAAAGTACGAACTTCGTTAACTCAAGACAACAAATATTTATTTTCAATAAATATCCTTCCACAAGCCATTTATGAAGAATTCGTTGAATGTGCCCCCCTTTCCCCTATGCGATGTGTCAGCTTCTAAAACTTCCCAGTAGTTTCGATATAATCATAAAAATTGTGTATACATTTTTTTCCAATACCCTGTAAAGGGGCAAGGTTCATTAATCCTATCTGCTAAATAAAAGGGAGTCTCAAAAGATACCCATGGTTGGATAGGCCAAAAATTAGTAATGTATGATATTAAATTTTGTTCTATAAGAAATTTTTGAATGGTAAAGCATTAACGTTCATGACATTCGTATTATTACTTTTTTGTCATGTAGATTCAACACAGGGGTTTGGAACAGTAAATTCAAATTGAATTATCTATTTTACTACAGTGTAAATATGTACTGTGTACTCTCACGGGTTCAATAAATAATTCTATGTGAATTAAAATGTATAGTTCACAATAAAATAAAATTATCCTTATTACCAGATAAAGATAACTAATTTCATTACAATAGTATCTATACAGAAAATTCAAAAGTATATCACAAATCATCAAAATGTGGGTTTAACTACTATAACATAAATATTCAACAACTGGCGATGAAATTCTAGTCAAAAATTAATTATATATATATATACACATTAAAGAAATTAAGAAAAATATGCGAAATTTAAGATGTACTTCACTTGTTCCTCGCGATATAACAATAAAATGGTTTTGATTCACAAAGATCATTACTAACGTTTGAATTTATTTTGAAAAATCTACCTAAGCAGGATATTTTATTATTAATAAAATACTGTGAAAAGCATTTTGATAAGGATATATAATTATTGAAGCTGTCTAGAGAAAACCTTGATATTTGACACTACACTGTATAGTACTAGATCCTGGTCAAATTGCTCTATACTAACTAAAGAGCTGATAGAGTATACATAACACTAGAATTGGATAGACCGGTCGTCAGGAGATATTCCGTATACAAAAACCGTTGACCGGATTGTGATTGATGATTTGAGTTGAGAAAGACTTAAAAAATGAGATCGTGGGGATTTCGGGACGAAATTATGGTCATATTTTTTCAATTTTCTTTTAATTATGAACTTTTTTATGGAGAATAAAATTCACCGTCTTATTTCGATAAAGCTTGGATTTGCCGAGTTACAACGCGCCAAAATTTTGTTAACGTGGCTTTTGTTAAATGTCTCGATAAAGGTTCACCTAACCGCGAAAATAGTTATTATAAACCTTGTAGAGATCACAATTCTCTACAAATTTTGTATAAATGGTTTCGATTTTTGGAGCGGACCGTTATTCTCAAACCGTTGGTGACACTTCAGTTGTAGCTAAACTTTATTCCCATACACATCGAAGTGCAGCATATCGACGCAAAGATGTCATTCGAGATAAGTTTGAGAAATGGTTTGATCCGAATGCTGATGAAGACTTCTCGTGGCAAAGGAAGAAAGTGCTTCGTCATCGACACAGGGCGTGGCCGAGTACATGACTGGCCCATTCAATGAAACGATCCGCTAGTCAAAAAGAAAAAGCAGCGAATCGTGGAGTGACTCATGTTGTTTCATTTGTGATCGTGTATCAAAACATAAAAATTGTTAGTTGAAATTTCAACAGCTACACTGATTTTCAATGCTTCGTGGAATGCCTCTTGACACTGATGTAGCAACTATTTTCGCGGTCAGGTGATCCTTAACCGAGATATGTTCAAAAAAACACATTAACAAAATTTTGGAGCGGTGTGACTCGAAAAATTGAAGCTTTATCGAAAAATACGGGAAATTTCTTTCTCTATAAAAAGCTCCTAATGAATATTATCGTAGGACTCACCGTTCAGAGATATTCTAAAAAGAAAATCGGAAAAAAATCTGACCATAATTTCGTCCGGCATCCTCCACAATCTAATTTTTTAAGTATTTCTTAACTAAAATTATCAATCAGAATCCGGTCAACGGTTTTTGTACATGGAATGTCTCCTGGCGCCTGCACTAGGTGGTAAATTTGGTTATTATTATATATTAGGTCATAAAGTTAAGATTATATTTTGGAATATGTTAAATGAGATATTTTGCCAGAAGGATGGGAAAATAGATTACATACAACACCTACTGTTGGTACTAGGTCAAATGTAATTGTCATTTGATATATGCTTTGCTACAAAGTGAAGCATGGCAATAGCCTATATCTTCTGAATCCAAATACACCTGGTAACATCCCTAAAGAAATACCGGCAGTCCCAACTGCTGCAAAAATAAAGTGCATTGAACAAACGAAGAATCTAGAAATGCGCTCCTAGCTTTTAGATACTGATAATTTTAACTTCGAAACAGTCGATACGTTTCTATGTCTACCACTTTTGATGGAATTTGATTTATCAGAAGTTTCAAATTATAATTATTCTCTTGGCTTTTTGAATTAAAAAGATGACATTAAAGCTAATTTTAGTAATATATGAGCAAAATAAGTCCTTATGTATTGTTGCTAAATTTAATATGGTTAATAAAATAATTATTTTAAAATTATATAGATTAAGTAGTCTTTTCTGTATACTTTTCATTACTTTATTTTCATAGTAATATGGAATCATTTTAATCATAACAATTGAAAACTCTTCTGGTCGCTATTTAATAAAAAATTTAAGTAAGCCATTTACATCTTAAAATATCGCAAATTTTCCAAAATTTCATGTACTCAATGATGATTCGCAATAATCGATTACTTCACATTGCCTTTTATCTTTCAACTTCAAAATAATATCTCATACTGAAATTATAAACCTAATCACATTTTAAATTGGTAAATATTTGACTAGCTAAAATATAGAAATATTTTCTCATATATGAGAAACTAGTACACCATAAAGATCTTATCTTGTTATCCTGGGTATCTTGGATGACCTATGTTTTTATACCTCACTGAAAATTTATTTAACAAGATTATTTACTTTTTACTAAAAATAGTGGAAATTCTCAAATATAAAATGCAATATTAGGCCATCGACGCTTGCTAATCAAGTTATATATATAATATCTCGTCGCAAAACGCTTCATTTAATTCAACTAGCGCTACTTTTATTCTCGAATTTCTGTTGCAATGTTGCAACATTCGAACTCGATCTTGCTGCTTGCCGAAAACCTGTCGAACTTTTCGCACTGCTGCCAGTATCAGAATTGTTTTTACCAAGTTTATTAGCTACCACTTCACTTTTTTTCTCTTGTGATTTGGAATTTACAGGTTTGAGGTTATTTTTAACTTTAGATAAGGGCACTGTAGGTTTAGCACTTGTAATAGTTGGTTTTTTATTTACCGAACCACCACCTAATACGTCAGGTGGTTTAGAGGAATTGGTGTTGCAGCTGGTTACTAAATCAGGACTGTTCGTAACCGAACGGTTGGACTTTTGTACAGGGGGAGTCGGCCTCGTAGGAGACGGCTTTCTACTGCGCAAATTTGGAGGAGTAATCTGTCTACTGATAGACTTAGGAGGTGTTTTATTTGTTGGGGAAGAGGATGTTTTTGATTTATTTCTCTCTGGGGACTTATCGACTTTTTTTAAATTTATTTGTGCAGGTTTAAACCCCGTAGTTAAAGGTTTATTTGGTGGTTTAGTATCTGCTTTGAAAGAGCTTAAATTAGGTTTTATTTCCTCCACTTTTTTTGGTTCTTCTTTTACGGGAACGTTTATAGAAGAAGGTAAAATATAACCACTAGAAGTGGAGCTGGCACTAGATTTTAAATTACCACTCATGTTACTGTACTCGCTGTCTGGATAATGTAAAGATGACGTGTTTACGTAAGTTTCAGAGGAATCTGGTGACAGCTGATTCTTCTTTTTCTCTTCTTCCTCCCTTTTCTTTCTTGCTAAAGTAGAAGTCGAATATATTGAATCAAAATTTCTGTTTTGTATTTCTGTTACTATTTCTCCTAGTAATCCCATACTTTCACTGGAACTTGAATTCTTCGGTTGTTTTTCGGGAGATTTAAGAGATACAGGAGATACCGGAGATTCCTCTATTACTGCGTAAATATTATCTCCACTAGGACTGTTCTTGGCTAAGGAAATTTCTTCGTTTAAACAGTCATCATACTGATCAGATTGGTCCGACTTTTCTTGCGATTCCTCTAATGGAGGTCTCGGCGGTGGTGGATTTTTAGGACGATTCCCCGAAGGTATACTAACAGGTCTTTTAAACCCACTAGGTTGCCGCATTGAGCCGAACGTCTGAATATTTGGTCTGTCACTTTGTTTTGCAGCGCGCATGCTCTGTGCGCGCATAATAACATTTTTAGTACCTATGTTATCGACTGGTAGAGCTGTTACGGAAATTTCTATATGAGTTTGAGGTATGGGGTTAGAAATTTCTATGTTACGTAACGTTTCTTTGTCCCTTACTTTAGTAGCTTTTACTTGACTCGATTTTTGAACCACAGAGGGTTTTTTATCGACTGGTTTTAGAAAAGAAGCTATTCTATTCAAAGTACTAGTACTAACACTTTCCTTGGGTCGTTTTGATTCTTCAGACATATTTGTTGGTGAAATATTAGTAGTGGATAAAGCATTGGGTGTGGAAAGAGGCCTAGAAACTTCTGCAGGAGCTTGAGGAGCGGCTCTGATGGGAACCTTTGGTGCATTTCTTAAAGGTGACACTAGTTCTTTAGCTGTACAGGTAGAATTCTCTAATATCGGAGATGAAATAATTGGCTTTGCTTGACTTCCAGGATTAGGTGGTGGTAATGCAGGAGCTGCAGATACGTTGTTAACAGTAGAAACTCCCCCGGAAAGTGTATTACTCTTTCTAAAGGAATTATATTTCTGGATAGAATTGCTAAATATGCCTTGTTTTGGTTCTTGGAATGTAGTTATTTTTGTAGATTTAGGAATTGGAGTAACAAAAGGTGGAGGAGGTGCAGATCGATTTGGCTGCGGTTCGTTCTTCAATGGACTAATTGAAAACCCTTTAAAATTACCGAAAAAGTTATTAGATAGGCCGATAAAACCACCTGGTGGAGGCGACTCTTCTCGAAGTAGTGAATGATTGTCTTCTGTTCTTTTTGTTCCTTCTGAGGCGAAAGGTGGTGGTCCTCTTGATTTGGATGGAGATTTCGACCTGTCAGTATATATAAAAAAAATCAATGAATCAGCATGTGTAACAAGAAATTTACTGTATATTTTCAGTAGATTTTTATATATGCACAAGAAGGCTCAAGAAGTTATAAGCATACAAAAAATGAAGGCAGTAGTAGCGAATGAAGCAAAATAACGTGAGGAATACAATTAAAAGATTATGTTATGCAAATTGACAAAATCAGTAAAAAACAATTCGGCTACATTATTTTTTTCCCAAAATTATATATTATTTATTCTGCAGTATTTTTTAGTCCTATCCTGTAGAATGATGTAACAGGTGTCAACTAATATCACTGTAAATTGCTGTTAAAAATTAAACTTTACATGACTGGATGGTAGCACTAATATCAGCATAACTGTTTCAGAAACTCTTTGATCGACAATATACTTTACCCAATGAATTGCACTTTAGCAAAATTTGATAAAATTGCCGCTTCCATTGAAAAAGGAAACTAGAATTGAAGGCCATCCTATCTTAATGTGCAAAGCCCCTTTAGTAAGACAATAACTTGAATCAAAAACCAACATTTTTCATTTCTGGATACATCCACTATAATTAATATTAAAAATCGAGTGAAACAATTCTTGTCTATATTCTTGACATGTGCTAGTTAGGAAAGCCACCAAGACATAAATTCTTGACCCTAACATTTTCTTCTGTCTATCAATATTAACTATTAGGTAAACTATTACTACAATTTAAAAACTGTTGAAAAATGACTGGCCTAGAATGGAGCTTTTACAGTTATGAACCAGAAGATGACATAATTAAATCTATCTTTTGTGATTGAGTATCAGTCAACGTGAGAGCAGCACTTCTTTGAGTACAGAGAGATGTTATGCTGGTTGATAAGCTAAAAATAAGTTGTACGCTCATTTCAGGAGGATGTACAATGGATTCAATGAAGCTATTTACTGTGGATTACTTCAAATATACATGATAGGAACAAGAGCAAGAGAAAAAGACTCATAAGAGGTTGGAGATGACTCCAAGAAGATAGGACGAATAGATTAGAAATTAAAGCGAGTAATAGACACGAATGAGAAAACCTACGGAAGTCCAAAATTGGACGAATCGTAGGGCAAAGAAGAAGATATACTGTACAAAGTCACAAGAAATAGAAAGGAAATACCTGATATTTTTATGCCCTACAGGCTACTTAAGGGAACGTTCAATTTTTATTTAATCTGTCTAGTATAAACTTAGCTTTAATTTATACTATCTATAATTTTCTCTATTCTATATGGATTATGGAATTTAAAATGAGAAAAAAACCAGTATTTTTTCATTATTTTTCAAGTACCTACTACATGTTCCTTTTCCTCTCAAAGTATTTGATGAAATAATATATTTTTTCAAATTTTGTTTCAGCAGATAGTTGTTTTCAAGATACCGTGAGGTTATTTTGTTCAGTTTGTCTGAATAAATTGTCTACAATATCAATGCCTTGCTTCAGCGAATGAAAGTATTTATACAATACTGCCTTTCAAAACCCCAACTCAATATTTTGAAAAAAGAATGAGGGCAATGTCATAGAGGGTATAAAGTATAAAAGATTCTGAAAAAAAAGGAACAGGTACTAAAAACTTTTTGGGAGAAGCATTTTTCTAAAAAAAGTCACAACACACACTGTGATAACATATTTAGTTCTCCCTACATCTATATTCTACACTTTTCGTGTGTGAACTACTAAAATAATAAAAATAAGTGCCCAATCCTATCAATGATATACAAATGTATTAGTCCTAGCAGACATGTTCAACTTTGAAAAGATATTTTAAGCACTTCAGAAAAAAATACTTGGAGTTCAGCTCTGACAGAACAAGTGATTAGTTTAGTTTTGCTTCAGCTCTGACAGAACAAGTGATTAATTTAATTTTGGTTCAGCTCCCGAAATATTACAAATTCAAATGGTTTAAACCTTTTTTAATTCGTTTTGTATAGTGCCAAGTGCTTTCATAAACTGGAAGTTCACTTTATCTATTTTGCTCTTCTAAAATTATCAAAGATAAGCGACTTCCTCATCATAAACACAGTCAATCTGCATATCACTTTTAATAAACAACAAACTAGTTTCGCATGCCACTATTTACTAATAGCGGCCATGAACGTACTCAATATTTCCGGCCAAATAAAATCAAACTTAAATGATGTCTACAATCAATGATCGACTCAAATACTCCTATTACAGTTCTCAACAATTATTCATCAGCAGTTATACAAGCTGTATTTCCAAGCAATTGTCTTTTGCGCTATCAACAATGCCAAATTACAGGATTACCTTATCTCACTGGGATCAATCATTCAACCTAAAAACGTTATTTTCTCATCCAGGCTTTCGAATAATGGTATTTGTATGTATTTAGCAAACAAATCAGTAGTAGGTAATTTCCTGAACAATTATGGTTCCACAACGGTCAACGGCGAAAAATTAGTAGCTCGCCGACTCATAACTCCGGCTGATAGAATCATACTCTCCAATGTATGTCCAACCATCCCACATGAACTACTAACAGATGAGTTATCAAAAATAGGTCTAACGCCCGTTTCAGAAAGGACCGATGATCAGTGCTGATGGTCGGTCGCTGCCGATCATCGGGCGAGTAAATTGTTTTCACATTAACGCGCAGTAGTCAACATGTATCTGAGAAGTACACAGCATCGCGTTGTTGTCACTTTGTGTGTAAAAGATTAATAGAGAAACAAAAAAATAAACGAAAATCTACATTTACCTTTTTTAATAAAATTATATCAGGCACTCATTTTTCTATGTATGCAGTATTAGGATAGGAAACACCCTGTATTTATGTAACTTCGCTGGAATGTTGCAAGGATTCTGTTCTATGTTGTATAATTCTAAAATAAAAATATAATGGAGCGTATAATTTCCATTTTAATCTTACAATATTCCTAGTCGATCTCTAGTTAAGTTTTTATTAAATACTTACTTGCTTCTTGCTGTTGTGTCTCATCAAGATTCACGAAATCATGAAGCATTATTTCAGCCACTTCATCCCAAGCCTTATTTTTTGCATCGCGATTTTTGTATTTTTCTGAAGATGTATCTCAGATACATGGTTTTTGCTCAATTGCAGTAATTAATAGCTCTGTGTCGAAACGGTATTTTCTTTATTTATCGCCATTTTCCACCCTGATGATGCGCTTGCATGTGAAAATCTCTATTTATCAAATGGCTTCGACTTCAACCAATGATCCGAAAACGCCACAGGCTTGACCGATGCCCGTGCGCTTTTTATCGGTCGACTGATGATACGCGAACATGTGAACGACACATATAAAACAATGTATAGGACGGATGATCAGTACTGATCATCGGTCTTAACGGGCCTAAATCAAGTTTCTCCCTTGACGTTTCTAAAAATCGGCGCAACATTACCTGAATATAGCTACATGCTGAGTTTCAGAAGACATATTTACGTAAGCCCTTATACGCAACAGCTTCTACATTCTATATTGATCGAATTCGAACAAACCAGCTACCGAGTTTTTGTCCAAAAAGATGTACATGATGCTACAAATGCAAATGATGGTCACATAACTGCACAATGTAACAATAGCTCTAACCAATTAGAACCTAACCCATCTATTTCAACAACAAATAATCAAGCATTCACGATTTTCCAATCTCTTCCTACAACCTCAATACAAACTGTTCCACTATCTTCTTCATCATTAACCGCAAAAATATATATATATATATATATATATATATATATATATATATATGTATATATATATATATATATATATATATATATATATATATATATATATATATATATATATATTATCAGAAACCCAATTACCATAGTATATGGTCTAGGGTATACTTTTACAATTATACTTATTTCAATTACATCGCATTATACTTAAAACATATATCCATTTTTTCATCGATACTTTGGTCCAGATAGAATTTTATTCATGTACAAATTTAGCCCATTGTTGTTTATCTCTTGCCATTGTTTTTGCCTCTGTCCATGTTTTCCTTTTTCTTGCATTATGCCTACCATAACACCATCCCATGTTTGTTTTGGTCTTCCCTTTTTCGTTCTTTTTTGTATTTTTGATTACCATACTTTTTTAACTGGTCTTGTATCGTTCATTCTTTGTAAATGTCCCCACCAGCTTAATTGTCTCTTTTCAATAAATTTAAGTGTTGATTCTATTTCAAGGTCTTCTCTTATTTTTGTACTTCTTAGTTTGTCTTTCTTTCTGACTCCTTTAACTCGCCTAAGATACTTCATCTCAACTGCTTGTATTTGGCTCTTTTGTCTCTTTGTTAATACCCAAGATTCACATCTGAATGTTAATATTGGCCGGTAAATTGTTTTAAATACATTTAACTTCGTTTTCTTGGAAATTTCTTTTTTATTTATGAATGTCGAGTTCATCGTGTGATAAAGTTTCATCGTTTTTTGTACTCTATTGTTAATTTCGACTTCCTGTGTTCCATTTTCTTCTATTTCTACTCCCAAGAATTTATATCTTCTAACTTGCTCAATTTTTATTCCATTTAAATGTATATTTAGATGTTTTTGTTTCGGTCCTATAACCATAACTTTGGTTTTACTTTGATTCCCTGTCATTCCAAATTCTTCCGATACCGTGCTCCATATTTCCATATTCTTTTGTAGATCCTTCTCTTTCCCTGCCATAATTATTAAATCATCTGCAAAAGCTGCTTCTGATATATCCACTCTTCCTAAATGTCTGTATCCAATGTGTAGTTTTGCCATTTTGGTTGACGATTTTTTAATTATTTCATCAATAAAAATTGTAAATAATAATGGACTTAGTCCCCCTCCTTGCCTTAATCCTTCTTGTGTTGAAAATGGTTCTGATGTTTTATTCCTGTATATTACACAGTTTCTATTATTTTTGTAAATGTTTTTGATTATATCTATTATTTTGTAATTTACTCCCCTTCCTTCTAGTACTTTCCATAACTTCTCCCTTGGTACTTTGTCAAAAGCTTTTTCCATGTCTATAAATCCCATATATACCTATTTTTCTTGTTGTGAGAACTTCTCAATTATCTGTTTCACTGTGAATATGTGGTCTTGGATGCTTCGCCCTCTTCTAAATCCACTTTGCGATTCTTCGAGAGTATTTTCTATCCCTGGTCTTATCTTCGCGATTCTTCGAGAGTATTTTCTATCCCTGGTCTTATGTTACTGTCTATAATCTTCTCGTAGACTTTCATAGCTGTACTAAGTAGATTTATTCCTCTATAATTATTGCAGTCTTGTCTATCCCCCTTTTTATATATTGGAACTATTAAGGCTGTCTTCCAATCTTCTGGAATCTGTTCTTTCAATAATATTTTTGTTCCTGTTTCCCCTAAATTCTTGAACATTTCTGCTGTTAATTTATCAATTCCTGGAGATTTTCCATTTTTCAATCCATCTATTATTTCCTGTAATTCTTTTAGAGTTACAATGTCTTTATTTTCTATTATTGCATCCTTTTTTTTGTTAATGTCCTGAATTCTGTTGTCTGCTCCTAGTAATTCCTCAAAATACTCTTTCCATCTATCAATTACTTCGTTTTCATTTCTTAGTAAATCTCCTTTTTTATTTTTTATCCATGTCATTTCTTGTGGTTTTTCCTTTCTTAATGACTTTCATGTTTTGTAAAACAGTTTTTGATTTGATTTACTATTGCTTTCCATTTTTTCGCCAAATTCTTTCCACTGATTTCTTTTAGCTACTGCTACCATCTCTTTTACCTTTTTTCTCTTCTCTTTGTACACTCCATAGTTTTCCGTTGTTTTGTTATTTAGATATATTTTCTACGCTTCTTTTTTTAATTCTATTTTTATTTTAATTTCGTCCGTCCACCAAGCTGTTTGTTTCTTCTTATTAGTTTTCTTGCTACAACCACATATTTCTTTAGCGGTTTCCAAAACGGTTTTTTTTTAAATAATCCCACATTTCTTCTAAATTACCATTTTTCATTATATCACAATTATTTAAGAACTTTCCTGATAATGCCATTTTGTATTTTTCTGCCATATCTTTGTTTTGAAGTTTGTATGATCTGACCGATTCATATTCTATTCTTTTTTCTACTTTTTGTCTACTATGATTTGTAATTTCTACTTGTTCTCTTATTTTTGTTACAAGTAAATAGTGGTCACTTCCCATTTCTGGTCCTCTTCTAACTTTGGCATCCAATACTTCCTTTCTATTTCTCTTTTCCACTAATATGTAATCTATTATTGACCTTTCATTTCTGCTTTCCCATCATACATGTATATTTATGTATGTCTGTATGTTGGAAAAATGTATTAGTTACAATAAAATTGTTTAATATGCAAAAATCCAACAGCCGTTCTCCATTATTATTCCTAAATGCTTCACCATGTTTTCCTATCACTGTTCTGTAAATGTCATCTTTTGTTCCCACTCTGCTATTCAAATCTCCAAGTATAATTATTTTTCCTTTTGCATTTTCTGTAGCCATAGTTAGATCTTCTCAAAACCTATCTTTATTTCCTACTGTATCGTCTTCATTTGGTCCATATACAATTATAGTTTTTGTGTCCATATTTTTATTTTTCATTTCCATCACCAGTAATATTTCCGACCATCCCGTCCATCCAGTAATTTGTTCTTCTAAGTTTCTATGTATTATGCATGCAGCTCCTGCTGCCGCTCTTTTCTCATTTTCAATACCACTATATATGAGTATATGACCATTATCCATTTTCACTATCCCTTGTCCTTTTTTTTGTCTCTGTTATAGCTAGTATTCTCAAGTTTGTATTTTCAAACTCTTCTTCTAATTCTTTTTCTTTTCCTAAAATACCTCTAACATTCCATGTTCCAATTCGCCACATATCCGTTGTTAATTTTACTTTATTCTTATCAAATTCCGTTGCCGTGTCTTTTTCTCTGTTACCATGAATATCCGGTTCTTCATTTAGTTTTTTGGATATATTTTTTCCAGTATTTTCATTCTATTTGTTTCTTTATCCGATCTCCATTCTTGCCCATTTACTGTTACCTTATTGTATCCCATTTTTACGTCTTTTCCCTTTTGATTTTCTAATTTTGCAAACATCCTAATCTCTTTTTGTTTTTCTCTTTCCTTCTTGGTCATATCATTATTTATAAAAACTCTTTCTTCTTTCCTCTCTTTTAATTTAGCTTTATTTGCCATAATTTTTTCTTTATCAGCTTCTTTTTGACATTCCACTATACACATTTTCTCCCCTACCTTGTTAACTGCTTTAGGCTCGATATTTATTTTTAGTTGTTGACTCAAAATGTTTCTGACATTTTCCACCAATTTCGACGGCTCATTAGTATCAAGTTTCAATCCATTTATCATCACATTATTCTTTCTTCTTTCTTTATCTATAATTTCCATTGTTTTTTTCATCTCTTCCATTTCTGTTTTCATTTCTGCATTTTCTTTCTTAATTGCTTGGTTTTCTTTTCTCAATACTTCGTTTTCAACTTTCAACTTTAATATTTCCTCGTTAAACAGAGCCTGTTGATCTTTAGTTTCTTTGATCTCGTTTTTAATTAGTTGTTGTTCCCATTTCATAACCTTTTGATCTGCAGACATTTACTTCATTAACGCTAAAATTTCATCTAACTTTTTTACTTTTAGGTGGGGTTCTGTTGGTCCTCTTGCTAACTTCAAATAATCCATCCATTTTTCTTTTCTTTGAATCTTCTGTAGAATAATCATCACTATCCATTTTGTTTATATTTTGTATTCAACTACTATTTGATTATATTATTTTCGTGGTAGCGTAAGACCAAGGTACCCAGATCAACTCTTCAGAGATACTTAATCTATCCAACCACTTATTATATATATCTAGTTTCTTTCTTTATTTTGTCCTTTATTTATTAAATTTGACAACGTCGCAAATTATATCGTTTTGGACTCGCCTTAAATCAATTGCTTTTTATTACAGTAACCTAATTCTAACCTATTTATTTAAATGTTTTTACAAAATCTAACGTTTTTCTTTGTTTTTTTTGTAGCACTACGTACTTTTACATTTTGTTGACACAATTCAAATTCTAGTTAATTAATTTTCGCTGCACTTTCCGATATATCGAAATAAATACAGGCGAATTTTATAAACACTTTATTATTTCCACACACCGTTGCCATCTCCAACCGCAAAAAATAATATTTTAAAACACAAAATTTGACATCCGACCCTACAACAGAAGAATCTTCACTTATTTAAGACACGCCCACAAAATCAATAAATATAGAAGCTGAAATAGAAACAACAAATATTCCCAAAATGACTAAAGCCACAAACCAGACACCTATGGAAGATATCCCTACGCCCGATAGCGATAATAATATAACGCCGGAAAAATTATTTCTAGAACAAAAACCGCCAACTCTAAAAAAGAACAAAATGAGCAAGAAACAGTTAACCATATCCTGCAAAGAGTTAATCGAAAATTCGCCACCTTTAATTTTGGACTATGAACAATTATTTATTTTATTAGATAATGTAACCTGCTCACCCGAGCCTGTAAATATCGCTTTAGATTTCACATCTGATCTCCTTGCGCTTACAAATATGTTAACCGAAGTATATCCTCACATAAATGATAATTCATCAAAAACGAGAATCGCCAAACTAAAAAAAAGCTCCACCACTAAAAGCAAGAGTTTTCACAGATGACCTAGCAATTTACATAAAAGGCAAAAATATGAACACGACTTATGCAATAATTCATTTCGAATTTGGAATTATGGTTGCATCAATCTGGTTTCAAACTTTCTATTACAAAAACAATTGGTGTATCATTTAGCAGGAAATGGTCATATACTACTCCTAAGCTGGAGCTCTATAATCAAAATATCAGCATTAAATCTTCAGCAAAATTTCTAGGAATGATTTTCGACTATAAGCTCACTTGAAAAAAGCATATAAAGAAGTTGGTCCAAACATGTACGAAGCGCCTCAATTTAACGAGAAGCCTAAGAAATATAAATTGGGGATTCGACCAAGCTGATATCCAAAACGCTCATTAGATCAAAAATAAATTACGGCTCCATAGGTTATGCATCTACCAGCAAATCTGTACTTCGTAAACTTGATGTTATCCATAACACAGCATTAAGAATAGCTTCAGGCTCGTTTAAAACATCCTCTAACACCAGTATCCAAAATCTCCATGGTGAACCATCTTTAAGTTACAGGCGTGCTATACTGAGTTTGAATATTGTGGCTGTTGTATCCACTAATATCACACAACCCGTTTATAATAACACATTCAATAATAGATATAGAGACCTTTTTGTAAAAAAAACACATCTATCGAAGCCATTTTACGCTAGAGTTAAAGAATTTTTTCAAAAATTTAATTTTCCAACAACGTTTCCATCCACTGTTGATCATCCAGCTCCTTGGACAATCTCTGTCCCCGCTGTTGTACTAACCTGACTGGATTTGATAGAGATATAAATTGCTATGAAGTCGTCACAGAACTCAACAGAACACTACAATGATTTTAATTTAGTCTACATGGAAATCACCGGCTGGAGTGGGTACTGCAATAGTAACTTCAACTGAAACTTACAGCATAAAATTCTCCGCTCTCTCTAGCATATTTACGGCAGAACTCTACACTATCTTCCATGCTCTCAAATTAATTACTTCCTTTCCAAATCCCAAAACCCTAATTTTAACTGATTTCTTAAGTAGTATTTATTTCTTCAAACATCCTTATACCAAGCACCCAATAATACAATTAATTAAGTCATAGCTTCAAAAAATCCAGAATGATGACAAATCAGTTGATTTCAAGTGGATTCCTTCACATACTGGTATCTGTGGCAAACAAGAAGCGGATATACGTGCGCGTAGTGCGATAGCTAGTGATAATGTCGAACTTATACCGAAGTGCGTGATGACTGATCTGATAATAATTATTCGGGAAAATGTTTACAACAACTGGCAACAAAATTGGCAGCGATCGCAAGATAAACTTTGCGAGTTGAAATCAACAGTGACGCTGTGGAAACATCCAATCACAACACGCAAAGTACAAGTGATTCTTACTAAACTTCAAATAGGTCACTGCAATTTTACGCATACTTATCTTTTCAATAAAGAGAATGTTGCTCTATGTAATGTATGTCAAGAACATTTCACAGTCAAACATGTCCTGGCTAAAATATAGACTACCCTCAGATCTAAATTTACTTCTAGGTGAAAGTTGCCTAATTGGAAAATTGATTGGATTCTTAAAAACATTAATTTATTGAACAAAATTTAATATTGTTTATGCTACCTCTAATCACCTTGAGTGGAAGCGGATTCGTTTGAATTAAAAAAATACTGTTCCCTTACATGGTGAAATAATATTAATACCTACCTTATTGTACACATATTTATATATATTGAATAAAATCTATTAAAAAAACAGGAAACACATCTATTAAAGCAATTTGACATGCAAAACAAAAAGTAATAAGAAACAAAGTGCAGAAATATATTACAAAAGTTCACAAAAGTAGCACTACATAAAGAAGAAAGCAACTACACTACAGAGAAGTGAATTTAAAAAGAAAATATCACATTGTCTAAAATAAAATGTATCGGATGGCTTACATTTATATGGTTTCTTATTAAAAAGCATATTTACACGTCATTAAAAAAATAATTTTTTGATTGTTAAACTAGAAAACTTGTTTCGAAATTAGAATTAGTGTATTCAACATGACACAATTTCTAAATCATGTTAAATTTTTTAGAAACGATGTTCCTATTCCTTTGTCCTACCTTATAGATTGGAATGCATATTATTTGACCACCCGGTATATTTTACTGATATTGATTGCCATAATACATACAATCTACTTCATGTATAAAAACATTTTTCAGAAACTGTAAAGCTAAATTTGTCGCTTTAACGACGTTTACGTTAGGTCCGTGAAGTTAGCCCCCAAAGTTTTCATGATTTAACCAAATTTAGTGTAAACGGTTAGTGCTTCTATGAATTTCGTTAGCGCTTCCGTGGTTTGATAGATATTGAATATTCATTTATTTCAAGGTCAGCCTCCAAAATGTTTAGGATTAATTCCAAATTAGTGTCATTCGTTAGTGCACTTTAGTGCTTCAATTATTTTCGTTAGTGCTTTATTGCTTTTCGAGATATTTCATTTTATATTTTCAAGGTCAGCCCATAAAGTATTTACGATAAATTCCAATTTAGTGTCATTCGTTAGTGCACTTTAGTGCTTCAATAATTTTCGCTAGTACTTTTTTGGTTTTCGAGATATTTCATGTTCTTTTTTTGGGGTCAGCCCTCAAAGTATTCACGATTCGATTAAATTTAGTATCATTCGTTAGTGCTTCAATTATTTTCGTTAGAGCTTTATTGGTTTTCGAGATATTTAAATGAGTGAAGTCAGCTGAGTGTACCAGAGAAATCAATTATCGAAAAGAAACCAAATTTTGTATTTTGGTACAAGAATTTATTATTAGCATAGCGCTTTCGGTTCAATGATAAACCATCATCAGTGCCCCATGGTCAGGGTGTACTCCAAATCCTCACAAATTAGAAGATACATAAAATGAATTAAAATATAGTTCTTGAAACACAGTCACTATTTAATTAAAATAATAATAAAAAGCACACACAACCCATTGTACAATGAATGAATCCCTAAAATAGGGGATAAAATATAACTCAATACATTATTTGTGAGTCAGCTGTTTGACATTTGACAATCTTCTACAATTGTATCGGAAGGAACAGTTTTTTGACAAGTGACAGTTTTTTCAAATGGAACACCCCCTATTTTTAAATTGTATCCGTTTTCGACTTAACCCGTGCATTGGATATAACTGGAACTGAAATAATCTCCAAATATTGAATATTTTGTCTACATTTTTATTTGGATGCGTGTACCTGTGACTATAAAAGAAACATTGGGTCTTATCAATATCGTTGGTAATTGGTTGTCGTTTGGTTAATTATTGATAGGTATAAAAGGAAAATGGCGGTTTCATATTCAAGTCATACCAAACTTGAGTGATACCGGGCGCCGAAAAAGTCAAAATTTCTTAATCAAAAGAACAAAATAATCCAATATTTTCATTTTCTTTGATTGTTATAAATCATTTCATCAAAAATACCTCGTATATTGAAATATTTTAGTATCCGCCACAATAATAAAAGTAGGTAGTTAAAAGGACAGTTACTCCGTTGAGCCGTTTGATTTATGAGTCAGTCCTTTCTTGTTATTCTAGACACGCCAAAAATAATGGCTAATTGTTAACGGTAAAATTTATCTACTTATAAATTGAAATATAAACGAAATTAATTGTACTAAAGATATTCGCTCCTGGAAACCTCAGGGATTTACTAAAAAAACAAATATTTTTAAACCATAAAATCATTTAGGAATATAATTATTGAAGTATAAAATAGCTCTAACGAATGCACGACCTGATTTGAAATGAACCGTGAACAATTTTAGAAGTTGATATTAAAATTTATGGAAACACTAAGAAGCACTAACGAATGATACTAACTTTAACTAAATCGTCAACATTTTGGGGGCTAACTTCACGGAAGTGCCAATAAATTAATATCAAATACATCGAAAAATAAGATAGCACTAATGAAAATTATTATAGCGCTAAGAGCACTAACGAATGACACTAAAATTAATCGAATCGTGAATACTTTGGGGGCTAACCTCAAAAAAAGAACATGAAATATCTCGAAAACCAATAAAGTACTAGCGAAAATTATTGAAGCACTAAAATGCACTAACGAATGACACTAATTTGGAATTAGTCGTAAACACTTTGGGGGCTGACCTTGAAAATATAAAGTCAAAAATATCGATAACTAATAAAGTACTAGCGAAAATTATTGAAGCACTAACGAATGACACTAAATCGGAATTAGTCGTAAACAATTTGGGGGCTGACCTTAAAAATATAAAGTGAAATATCTCGAAAACCAATAAAGTATTAACGAAAATAATTGAAGCACTAACGAATGACACCAATTTGGAATTAATCCTAAACACTTTGGGGGCTGACCTTGAAATAAATTAATATTCAATATCTACCAAACCACGGGAGCACTAACGAAAATTATAGAAGCACTAACCAATGACACTAAATTTAGTTAAATCGTGAAAAATTTGGGGGCTAACTTCACGGACCTGTTTACGTTAGGGTAATGAATTACATTAGCTTTCAACAATGTTAGAATTATGTTGAGCAGTGTATTAATTTCATAAAAAAAATAAAAAATTTCATACAATGAGATCAATTTTGTCTTAAATTGGCAGTAGAGTTAATAGATTAAAATTTTTATACTTACTTAAGAATAAGTATTAACAAACTGAAAAATTAGTCATGCATAAAAATTACATAAAAAATAACATTCACAAAAAACTAGCACTTATTAAAAATACCCAAAAACCATTTAAAATGTATTTATAGAAGAACGGGATTTTTAAAGACTGAATTTAGAGACGTTTCAGGTTGTTACTGTAAATATTTATTGACCTGTCAAAGTAATATTTTATTTGAGTCATTACATAATTAACAGATTGTATTTTTATTATTTAATACCAAATTATATTATTTATTATCACCCACCATCACCACTTGATAATACAATTTTATTGATTGAAATTGTGGTTATTTCATTATAATACATGTAAAATGTTAATGATAAGTAATTTTTTTCTCAAATGAAATGGTAGTTTTTAGTTAGACTTGTCGGACTTCAAAATAATGTACCTTCCATTCCACACATTTTATAATAGGAGTAAGAGCACGGAACTGATCGCCAAACTTTTCTTTGAGATCTAGCTTTATTTTAATATTATGGAAAATCACATAAATTCAAAACATTTGTCATTCAAAGAATAATTGTCCTATACAAGGTGAAATTTTGTCTTCTGTAATGAAATTATTTTGATGATCTTTGTCACAGAAATTTCTTTCTATAACATTTTTTTATATAAGCTCTTATAAACTGATCCTTGCAGAATTCTTCCCTAGTTCAAGTGTCTTATGGAAAATTTCATCAGATATTACAACAGAATAACTAACACAAGCGAAATAAATTAAAGTAAAGTGTAATAAATAATTAGGTAAATATGTAATAAATACAGTTTTTAAAATATATTTTTAGAAGATTTACAACCAGATAGTCAAACAACTTATTGGTATCATACATTACTAATTCTAAGATATGACGGGAATGCTTGGACTAAGTGGGAGAAATTGTCTAAGAATCTCTGGATACCACAGTACAGAGCAAGGAGAAACAAAAAAAGGTAAAACTTGCAGTCATTATTTGCGGAAACTGAAACCTATCATAGAATCAGCCGCAGCTAATGATGGAATAAGGAGTCACCACGAGTAAAACCGTCAAGTATACTTCTGTGGAATACAACTAGATAATATTCAATTATGAACAATTATAAAAAATTACAGGAATATCCATAGTAAGCAGGGATATTGAAGGAGAACGAGTCAAGAAGTATAGCAATAGCTAGAGGAAGAAGGCGGTATGAAGAAAATAAAAATTCAATAGTTAGCATACATAATGCTACATTATGAATACCAATAAAAACCAAGAGAGTCGAATACGTTTAAGAAAACTCAACTCTAATGGGTTACGAAACTGAAGAAAGCATGAGATCAAAGTAAATGAAAGCTAAGCAAAAGAAGATGTGAAATGAAAATGGGACTGAAATGAAAATAATATGATAGGTATTCAACCAAGAGTAATATTGAAGTCCAAAAAGAGAGTAATGTGAGTTTTAAAAAAAATGTGATTTTCCAAGTAATTCAGTGTGTTGCCGGCGTAGACTTCATTGTAAATATATAGACGGAGTTTTTAGCAAATATATGAAACGAAATATAAATTAACCTTTGGAAATGCCAACAACGCCATCGAGTCTTTTCGCTAGATCTTTAACAGATAAAACAGTTGCATAATCGTTATCATCTAGAACAGTATCACATGTTAGAGGGCTATTACCGTCAATTTCATCTTTCTTAACTGACAAAATATTAGTATTCAACTTTAAATGTTTAATATTTTTCAAAGATACTCTCCGTTCGGGTTTGGGATCAATTTTAGGCTTCTCTGGGACATTACTGTCAAATAGATCATTGTGCAAAACTATTTCACAAACTAAATTTTTATTATCGTTCACATTTTTATTCGAGATTCGTCCCAACTTTTTAATAGATTTTAAAGAAAGTCTGCGTTCGGATTTTACGTCATTTTTATTGATAGTATTACTCCTATAAATACATTCGTTATTAGTAGATGAAACTGATCCGTTTACAAGTACTATTTCCGCTTTTTTATTGTTAATAGTATTGTGCGAGACAGTCGCGGAGACTGAAGGAACAGAAGGTGATGATTTGATGGAAGGACCAACACCTTTAAAAGCATGCTGTAACCATTTTGGTACATACGTTGATGGTGGCGATTTTTTTCTACCAAAGCGCAGATTGTGTCGAGCATAGTAGAAGAGGAAGGCCGTGATCGCTACCAATGGCACTATTCCTAGGAAGAAGATGAACAGTCCTGCGACGAGTCCTTGACGAGCTACAAAATATACATATATATTAAACTTACAATGTTAGACAAGTAAATTCAGTATATTAACTGATGAGTAAACGGATATATCTTCCGAAAAATGTAGCTGTACGAGAATGTATTGATATCTAGTTAGCCTAGACCAGTTCCATGCATAAACAAAATATTGCGTTACCATAGCAACAAAAAATAACTTATTAGAAGTGTCGGTGTAAAGTTTGACGTCAACAAAGTAAACCAGAGTTACGCAATAAATTAAAAGAAAAAAGATGTCCACCGAAATTGTGAAAATCGAAAAATTGGAGTATCGAGCCATCATCAAGTACCTGTATTTAAAAGGGTTAAGAGGTAAGCAGATTTACGAAGATATGCTTAATACCCTTGGTGATCAATGTCCTTCGTATGTGACCGTGAAAAATTGGACTGCGAACTTCAAAAGAGGTAAATTTTCCATTGAAGATGATGACCGATCGGGAAGGCCAGTTTCTGTGTCAGTTCCCGAAAATATCGATGCAGTTTATGACATGATTTTATCAGACCGTCGAATTGGGCTAAAACGGATATCTGAAGCACTTAATATTTCATATGAACGCGTTCATCATATAGTTCACGTCAATTTGGACATGAGAAAAATTGCTGCAAAATGGATCCCCAAATGTTTGAATGTTGACTAAAAGCGTGCAAGGGTAGAAGCATCGCGTTCGATCTGTGCTCGATTTGAAAACGATTTAGACTTCTTAAACCGAATTGTTACTATGGATGAGACTTGGGTACATTTCTACGATCCAGAAACAAAGCAACAATCGATGAAATGGCGACACGCTGGTTTTCCAAGACCTAAGAAGTTTCATGTCCAAAAATCTGCTGGAAAAGATCTTGCTTCAGTTTTTTGGGATTGCCATGGAGTAATCATGATTGATTTTTTGGATAAGGGTAGAACAATAACTGGAGATTACTATTCGACATTACTGACCACTCTACGGGAAAAAATTGAAGATAAAAGAAGCGGAAAGCTATCCAAAGGTGTTTTGTTTTTGCAGGACAACGTCCCTGCACACAAATCTCATCTTGCCATGCAAAAAATTCGTGATTTAGTTTAGAATTATTAGAACACCCCCCTTATTCACCAGATTTGGCTCCGTGCGACTATCATCTCTTTCCTCAACTGAAAAAAAGTTTACAAGGTCGTAAATTTTCTTCCAACGAAGAGGTAATAAAAGCTGTGGAGGTCTGGTTTGTAGAGCAAGGAGAAACATTTTTTTTAAAGGTCTAGAGACGTTGCAGGTTCGCTGTAATAAATGTATCCAAGTAAGAGGAGAATATGTTGAGTAATAAAATATTTTGACATTGAAATTTTGTTTGGTTCTATAGTAGGCTAAGAATGTTTCAATATATCCTCGTATTGTGGTGCGTTACTTTGATGAAGGGACTGGTAATATTGTAAGCAAGTTTTGGGAACTTGTCCAACTATATTCCGATGTGGAAGCTAGACATGGAGCATATTATGGAAGAGGTACTGTTACTTTTTTTATGAATTTAGAGTTTTTTGTTAATTTTTACTAAATAATACAGGAATTAAATATATTTCTTGTTTCTTATTTATTGCACTATATTTTTCTCCAATGTAGTATTAAAATTTAAGTGCCCATACTATATAAGATTCCAATACAGTTGGCAACACTGGTCCTGACCGTCGGTCGTGAAAATGCATTTAGTGCTGCGCTCACAGCGAACTGAGACGCGTGTATACAGTTCACAAGAAAAATTAATCCTTTTGCTGTAAATATACAACAACTAAAACCCAATTCCTTGATACTGTGGAGATATTGGTGAAAAAATTACAGAGGAAAAATCCAGTCACAAATGGCCGACCAGGAAGACAATGGTATAAAGTCTTCCTAAGAAGGCATCCAGAAATATCGCTGAGAGTTTCTCAGAATTTAACAAAGAGTCGAGCAGATGTTACAGAAGAAAAAATTCGCCACTAGTTCAAGGAAATCAGGGAATACTTGGAAATAAATAATTATCTGGAGGTTTTAGATGATCTCAAGCGTATCTTCAACTGTGATGAGACTGCTTTTTTCCTAAGTCCGAAGGAAGGCAAGGTCCTTGTTAAAAAAGGTCAGAAAGAGGTTTATAATTTCACTTCACTGTACTTAAAAGCTATATAAAACCTTAATAATATTGAAAGAAATAAATTAGCAACACATTCAATAAAAACTATTAAGTGGCAATATTAAAACGTCAAATGATGTAAAATCAATGATACTTAAAAGCGAATATATTTTTTATATCAAATTTATATTTCAAAAACAACTTATCAGCAAAAAAAATTGGCAATTTTTTAGTCAGGCATAAAGATTTAATCCAAAATACTCACCATTTGGATCTGCTGCTGGACCACTGTCCAAAGATCCCCCAGGACCAGGATAGTAGCAATTGGGAGGAGCAAAACCGTCTTTACAATGACAATTGCCTTTGTTGTTACACCAACCGTTACCACTACAATCGTCAGGGCAATTCGGTCCTTGTTTCCTTAAACTGGAGACCGACATACATTTTTGGTTGACACACATCTGGAAGATTTCAAAAATTAAAAACACACTGCAAACAAAGTAAAATAAAAACCAGAAACTATTATAGTTATTATGTTTATAAATTCATGTACACAATTATGCGAATGTTTTAGGAGACTAAAAAGGGTAAGAATTAATTAAAAAAATTTGTAATATCAAAAACAGATTCAATATAATTCGAGAGTTACATTCACATACACCTTGACCAAATCTTTTAGATCATTGATGATGAGTACGGATAATATCCCGTGTAAATTCAATATTCTACACATTATAGGAATGAAATCTACTAATTAAATAGAAATATCATTATTAAAACTAAATGGGATACATTGAAGAACGATGGAAAAGTAATAAATAATGTAGGAATTGATACCTTTCCATCTCCGCATAATGCACCATCGGGTGTAAGTCCTGGATCAACTTGATTTATTCCCAAATCCACGATGGCTGTCCTACAAGGAATGATCGAGCCCTTTTTGTTAATGAAAGTATGCGATAGTATAGCAACTGATTCCATACCGAATTCTAATCTTTCGTTCAAATGTTTACAGTGCAACATTCCACATAAAACACTCCTAAAAAACATGAAATAGTTAAAAAATGGTATACATTTTCAAATATTTGATACTTACTCGTTTTCACACTTGAAGAAGGTTTGGGTTAATTTATCATAACCACAATTTCCATGTCTGTTGCCTTTAGTGTTCATCATGTAACATTGATCGTCGCTGGATTTCCCCGTATCACCCCATAGCAATTTACATTGATCGGTTCTAGTGCTACAGAAACCATGATAACAGAAAGCTTTTCCTCCGTCACATGATTCAGTGTCTAGTTTGTAGATATCTTCGGGGCAATATTCTGATTGTCCCGTGCAATATTCGGGAAGATCACATTCGTAATCTGCTGATCGACAAAGAGCTCCCGCTGTTTTTGGTAAACATGTCTGTAAAGTTAATTGAAGCATTTCAGATACAAATGTGAGTGAATCAACCTTAATTTCGAAACAAAAATCATATCAAAGAATTGGAAAAATTAAAATGAAAAAAATAAGAAGCTTAGAGCAGGTTCCTAATTGATCTAATACAGTGATTTATTACAATATTAAACCAAAAAATCAAATATAAGAGTGAATGATAATTTTTCTTGGAAGTAAATATTGATTTTTATCTTTAAATATTGGCATTAACTGATCATTTAACAAAACTATTAAAGGACATTTTTCCCGACTGTCAAATTGCGAAAGGAACTTAAAAAAGAATTAGCGAAAACATTAGACAAGTAAATTCAGTATATTAACTGATGAGTAAACGGATATATCTTCCGAAAAATGTAACTGTACGAGAATGTATTGATATCTAGTAAATATTGAAGTAAATATTGATTTTTATCTTTAAATATTGCATATTTGATACTAAATGACATTAGTATGACAACTTACCGATAGATCGCAACACTCTCCCGTTGCACAGCTTGCATTACCATGCAACATACAGGTAGTGGCATTACAACAATAATTATCACAGTGTTCTTCCAGGCCGCAATCGCATTGTTCTCCAGGTTCCACGAATCCATTTCCGCACACGGGACTGTCGAATAATGCTTTAGGCTTATTTTTTAGGCAGTAGTCCATTCCGTGAGTGAAAGCTTGGAGGAGGTAGCTCAAGCTGCATGATGACCAATGCTTCGGAGGTACACTTGAACTACTTGGTGCCATTATGCAACGGTCATCAGGGCAATCGCACTCTACTGTATCGTGTTCCATACCTAGATAAAACAGAAAAATATTTACTACAAACTTAACTGTGAGCAAATTAAACATTCTGTAGAAAATATGGTAAAAAACGCGTATATGCTTTGGCCAGATCTAAAGAATCCCTTGAATTAGACCACCAATACAAAATTAATAGTTGAAATGGTATTTAAAAGAACACAGCTCTCCCTCTCTTTTAGATAATAGCCAAGCTTCAAATCTTCATATTAACTAAGTACTGTCGATAGCTGTGTTGCTTTATTGCAGAAAACAAAAACCAATTTCGAGGTAATTAATTAACAAATGTCTTTATTAACAATAATTTATGTTAGAATATTTACATAGATAGCTTTAAATACATAGTTGTAAAGCCGATGTTCTGGCCTTTCAAAACCATCTACGTGTTGCAATCATGATGTATATGGTTCCTTGCTCCACATATTACCCATTTGTTTTGATTAACTAAATAATTCCGTCCCGCATATACAAGTATGACGCCCCAGATATTTCAACTGTGTTGTCCCTGAAAACCGGCTGAAAAACAGGGCAATTTCGAGGTATTTTTGTCTTCAAAAGTTGTAAAGTTTTTTTTCAGTTTTATTCTAATGGAACTTGCAAACTCCAGCTGCATCTTTCGAATAGATAATCCTAGAACCAAATTCGTATATTTAAGAGGATTCATCCTTTTGATGTGGTTTAACATTTAGGAATTCTACTGGTAAGACCGTTTATCAACAGTTGACTCGACAGAAAAACTCGTCATCCTAATAACTGTTTACTTCTCCAGCATCTATTTTTATATTTATATTCTGTGAAATCACTTAATATCAATAGATAATTACTATGGAGTGCAATAACCCGAAGACAAAAAAATTGTTTTAACACAAGCTAATTTTCGAAAGTAGATATACAAATCCTAGAAGAATCGATCAGAACAGTCTGGACTATTCATAATATGGTTATGGCTAGTACCTCGACTTGAATTCATTTTTTTCGTGTAAATACAGCTACATGAAATCACTTTACTGTCACAAGCCATACAGAAACTGAAAATAAGAAAAACTTCAGGACAAGATGACATCACACCTCAAACGATAAAGTACATGGGAGAAAATGCGGTAAGAGAATTTGTCTGAACATTAATTGATATGTTAAACCAAAAAGACTGGGACCACATCAGTATGTATATGAAGCACCAACCCAGGTGGCGGATAAGAGGGGCCTCTGAGATGATTTTATATGAGGAGGAGGTCTGCCGGGAAGTACCTAGGGGGCTCGTTGTGTCTAAAAACTCAACTGGCAGCCCTCGAATACCCTGTCACGAACCAACTTTAGCTGTCCCAGCTGTAGTATTGTGGCTAAGGGATTGCACACAGGGTTACGATGCCAGGTGAAATTTCCAGCTTACCTCAAAATCACCTGTTATACTAATGTCTCCTGGCTGTCAAATCAAAGGTTTTGCATGCAAAGATTCTAAATTGATTTATGATTAAAGGCAAGTATCTCCGCGTGCCTGTGTAATCATAAGAAGTAACATAAAATATATATGTGTTTCAGAATACGTGTCACGGGAACTTGTTCCAATCATGGTTCACCTCAACATTGGGGGTATCGACCGAGACATCGTCATTGTCTCTGCCTACTTCGCTGGAGACGGGCCGATGGCACCGCCAGAAGAAGTACAAGAACCTGTGAGATACTGCGATCGCAGACGGCTCCCAATCATAATTGGTTGTGATGCCAACGCACACAATACTGTGTGGGGAAGCACTAACAACAACGCCAAAGGTGAGTGTTTATTAGAATATCTCTTAGCAAATAACCTTGAGACCTTAAACGTGAGGACAACCCTCACTTTTGTCATGAGAGCAAGAGAACAGGTCCTGACATAACAATTGTTAATGTTGCTGCTAGGAAAAATGTAAAAGATTGGAGGGTGATGAGCGAGCCATCACTTCCCGACCATAGGATCATCGAATTTAGGATAGATGGAGATACTACCTCGGTTCCTACAATCCGAAATCCTAGAAATACTGATTGGTCTTTTTACAAGACCAATCTGAAGGATAATTTGGAAGACGTCGAAGTAAATGGAATAAATCACCCGCACCACGACCTGGAACAAAGAGTCGAACAGATCAGTGAGGCAATAATGGAAGCTTTTCATTCCAGTTGCCCACTGTCAAAAGCAAAAGCTCGTTCAGAAAAGGATGCTCCTTGATGGAATGAGAACCTGCCAAACCTCAGAAAAGAGATCCGTCGGCTCTTTAATAGAGCCAAACGTGACGGTAACTGGCAGGGGTACACTGAGAAGCTTTCAGTACAATAAAGAGATTAGGAAGGCCAAAAGATTTAATTTTCAAGCCTTCTGCGAAATATCACTTCCACTCACATAGCAGACAGACTACAAAGGGTCATGGCAAATTGGGGAACAAACCCCACAATGTCGCTGAAAAAGCCAGACGGATCATACACGGAAGGTGAAGAGGAACGATCGATTCTTCTTAGAAGCCACTTTCCAGGTAGTAAACCAGCAACTAGCACTGAAATAGCAATGAATTATACCAAAAAATCCCGCAAGGAAGATTGAGACATTGCTAAGAAAATATTTACCAGACAATGGTTGGAATGGGCAATAAGTACCTTTCAACCATATAAATCACCAGGAGTGGATGGAATATTTCCAGCACTCCTGCAGCAAGGGATAGAGGAGATTCTTCCTCGCCTGCTGAAGATTACAAGAAGCAGTCTAGCAGTGGGTCTCACACCTAGAAAATGGAGAATGACAAGGGTAACCTTCATACCAAGAATAGGGAAAAAAGATGGGACTGATCCCCGATCTTTTAGACCCATCTGCCTAACATCGTTTCTACTCAAAACGATGGAGAAAGTAGTGGATAACTACATAAGAACAGGGAACCTGGAGAATATACCACTTCATAAATGTCAGCAGGCCTACAGAGCGGGTCGATCAACTGAGACGGCTCTGTATCAACTGACCGAAGTCATCCAGAAACCTCTGAACAACAAAGAAATCGCAATGTGCGCATTCCTGGATATATCTGGGGCCTTTGACAACACAACTCATGTGTCTGTCAAAGAAGCACTAAAAAGGCGAAGAGTAAATTAAACCATTGTAAAATGGATGTATGAGTTGTTGACGACGAGGATAGCCGAGACACAGGTGGGAAATCAAACCACCTCAGCTAAAGCCACTCGCGGGACACCTCAAGGGGGAGTGATATATCCCCTTCTATGGAGCCTCGTAGTAGATGAGTTGCTCTACAGGCTAACGGAGCTTGGCTTAGAATGTATGGGCTATGCTGATGACATAGTTCTAATAGTCAGAGGCAAGTTCGAGTGCACCTTGTGTGATTTATTACAAAAGGGCCTCAGAATTATTGAGCAATGGTGTTTGTCAGTGGGGCTAAACGTAAACCAAACAAGACCATAGTAATTCTATTTACCCGGAAAAGAACACTTTCAGCCATGAATCCCCTATCTTTAAACGGGGAAATCATAGAATGGAAATCAGAAGTTAAATATCTAGGGACAACCCTAGACAATTTGCTTATGTGGAATAAGTATGTTGAAATAACTGCTAGTAAAGCAATAAGAGTTTTGATGGCGTGCAGAAATCTAGCTGGTAAGAGTTGGAGCTGTAACCCAAAAATATTGGGATGGATGTACGCCATGATTGTGAGACCAGCAATTACATATGGGGCAATAGTTTGGCATACAAAAGCAAGAAGAATCTTCCCAGTGACAAAATGATCAAGAAATTAAGTATCGAAAAGAATTTCACTACGATGCTAAATAAGAGGAGATACTGGGAAAGGGAATACACCATCCAAACTCTCAAAGAAAACACCATTAGATGGTAAACAGATGGTTCAAAAACCACCACTGGAGCAGGTGCTGGAGTATTTGGGCCTGACACCAGATACTCATTATCGTTAGACTCCTTCCCGGGCGTCTTTCAGGCAGAAATATTTGCGATCGAAAGATGCGTGGAATGAACCTAGAAAGAAACTATCAGAAATGTGATATATTGATCCATTCTGATGGTCAAGCAGCTATCAAAACATTGAGCTCCCATGTCATTGATTCAAAGTTGGCATGAGAATGCCGAATAAAACTTGATGAATTAGGCAAGAATAACAGGGTCTCTTTAGTCTGGGTTCCTGGCCACTCGGAAATTACGGGAAATGAAGAGGCCAATACACTTGCCAGGAAAGGAGCACAAACGCCCTTTATTGGCCCGGAGCCAATGGTGTAGAAAAATGCTCCTATAAGAAAGAGTTTCGGAACAAAGAGGAAACTGAAAGAGAAGCACTCTGGCGGTGCCTTGTCGGGCTGGAACATTCTAAGAAGTTCCTGCGAAACTTTGACACTTCTAGATCCAAAAAGTATTTGGATATCAGTAAAAATAAGCTACATCTCCTCACGGGCACGAGGTAATCGCAAAATTGCGCAAATTACAGGCATAAATGTGTAATAAATTGGTCCCCGACTTTCCTTTATATAGATTCATTACAATATTATATTACAATAGGATATTAATGTAAATATGATACGATTTCTTGAGGTCACACCTTGTTCACTTTCAATTTATAACTAAATTTCATAAAACTAAACGGTTTTAAGGATTAAAACTAACTTTTCCGCATCTGTGAGATGCCCTAAACAATATTCTATCATAAAATTGTCACTTGTATACACTTCGGGGGATGAATCGTGGTAACAAACTGAAACATCTCCAAAATTAACCAAAAATGTAGTATATCTGGATTTATATGACCCTCTGTACTCGCTCTAGTCAGCTGAAAATCAATAGGGTACATCTGTGAGATGCCCTGAACAATATTCAATCATACAATTGGTCACTTGTATACACTCTGGAGGCTGCATCGTGCTAACAAACTGAAAATTCTCCAAAAATGACATAAATTTGGCATGTAACGAAAAGTGGCAGACGACATACAGACGGGATTTTTTTGTTCTTGATGAAAAACGTAAAAAATGTTTTCTCAAAATTCCAACTATTTTTGGGATAAACCAATACTTTTCTCGCATATTAGATAGATTGAGCGGAAAAATTAAATACGAGGTACCTACAAAAAACATTATAGTATGTTTTCTTCATTTAGCGTTCCATGTTTATTTGGAAAAATTGATAGTTTCGACATACAGAACGAAAAATTACAAAAATATGTTTTGGTAATTTTTTAGTTTGATATTGCTATAAACGTAAACATTGAGGGAATATCTTTTTTTACACATCATATTGACACATCTTGTACTGTACAATAAGTAAATAGAGAGAAGAAACATTCCTCCTCTTATGACTATTGCTATTTCAGGAGGCCTATCAAACCAATCACTACACACGACTGTCCTTATAAATGAATGTGTTGGTTGAATAGGCACTGACAAAAGTCAATAATATACTTACCAAAATTGTGACCCATTTCATGAGCAACAGTTGTAGCAACAAGTCCTACAACAGGTGAATGTTCAGTATTTACACCGCCGGAGAATTCGTAAGTACAAATTGGACCTTTGAGAGCCTTTCCCACTACACCATTATCGAAATTAAATTTCCTGAAATAAAAAATGAATTCATAAATAATTGTTATACCCGAAATAGCTATTTTTGAAAGAATTATTTGTTTTTGTAAATACCTATTAGGTATATGCCAATGTACAGGGTAATTCATATGTATAATTTAAATTTATGACAATACAATTTGTAGAAAATACTTACGTTAGTAGTTGAGCGTTGTCGTTAGGATGACTTTTGATAAGTTTTTCTCTTCTGTAATGGAGGAAATTTGTAAGCGTCGTATCGCCATTGGCAGAAAAATTTATTTCGTCATTTTCACTCCAAATCACAACTCCTACTAACGCTATAAAAATATTTAAGGGAGAATACAGCTGAAATTAAAATAAACATTCCATTAGTTCAAAATATTTGCGAATTTATTTAAAAATGAAATATATTTATGTATAGGAGATCTGGCATAGATGTACCTCTGCTTCAGTCTACACTGTTGACGCCATAGATATATAACACACACCAGAAAAAGAATTTCATTCATAAGTTGATGTTTGTTTTGTCCCCAAACATTTAAAAAGAAACAATAGTATATTGTATAACAGGTGTTGAAAATGAAAGATTTCACACGAGTTTGCAGAAGTGAGCCACGAGCCGAGACGTCGAGTTGCTTAGCAAATGAGTGTGAGATCGATTTTCAACACATGTACACGCAGAGTTAGTGTTTATTTTTTTAATTGAAGTTTATGGTAAGGTGACTATAATTTTAAAAATGAGCTGGTGCTTGAAGATGGTTGTTGACCATTTTATGTTCTTTAGTTGATACCAAGTTTTGAATTTTATGATTATCAGACTCACAATTATAGAAAATTAAATAATTATCTCCAATTCGCTCAAAACGCAAACTTAAAATGTCATTCGGCAAAGCACTCTAACTGCGGACATAATACTTATGCCGTTGTGCAGAAATGTAGACATCGGTAATAATCGACCTGTGGGCAAAATAAAACCACACAGCTGTCGGCCAATCAGATTTCTCAGTTTTTTCATTTCACACGGGAATGCCCTTCGTTCGTCTCCTTGCTGACATTATTTGCAATTTTAATTTTTTTACTTATGGAAAACTATTCATATTTTATAGTGGTCATCGGAAAAAGATTTTGTAAGCGGGGTTAAATAAAGACAGACTCTAATGTTCGAACTGTTACGGCAACGCCGCACACACAAAATACACTCTCGTGCCATTATTAGTAGTAATAGTTTTAACAGACAAAATAGTCACAAATTACATAAAATCACTTTAAGATAATCTCAATACACTTCTAGCAACAACAAAACCGGTTAGAAAACGTCGCTTACTATTAATCATTTGCTGAATGAAAAGAGGCCATTTTGAAATTTATTTTTCTTGCGACGTTGTCGTACTTAACAGGAATGTTATATGTGATCATATTAATTATATTTAAAAAATATTTCACATCAACTGTTTTTTTTTGGTTAAGAAATAAATGCAGTATGTATTCATGTAAAATATGCGGAAACAATAAAGGGTCATTAGTAATTTTAATGGATAAGTACAATCTGGTATTGGCGCACATCACAGCAAGCCATAAGGCGTGTAATTTCTTATTTCTTAAATTTACTAACGTTACGTCTTTATTGTAATGTTTGACCGCTTTTCAATGCAAATAATTGTATCTACTTGTTGTGCTGATAATATTTATACTGATTTTAAAATTATAAAATATATACTTTTCCTAAGATCACTACCCAAAGTAGGCTTTTGCACACTCAAATCTAACCGCAAAGTTGATGTTTTCCGTGATCTGTCATAATTTGACATTATTTCCGCTCTAGAGCGTACTTTTCCGCTCACATGTTTTCATTTACAATAAACTAAAGAAAGTTAGTAAATAATAAGTATATTAATAGTAGATTATACACTAAGCGACTAAAGTGACCCATTTAATCTCGCGGGTGGGACCCATTTAATCCCCGAGGGAATCAATCCATATACATTTTTAATAAAAATAAATACTAGTTAGAATGGACTTTTACGAAACTTGGCTGGGCATCGAGGATGCACTTTTATGGAATGAAACTTGGCTGGGCATCGAAGACGGACTTTTATGAAATGAAACTTTGCTGGGCATCGAGGACGGACTTCCATTTTTTTGTAGGAAGTCAAAGTGCGCCAATAAAAAAAAATAGCGTAAAGTATTCGTGGATCAGCAGCGCTATTCTCGAGATCGTTCGCAAAGTCACGTATGAGCATCGATGCGAACGGTCTAGGTGCGAACGGATGTTAGGACCGGTATTCTTGACTACCCTTCGTAGTGACATGCGAATGTTTGGATTCTCTGCTAAAATAACATTTGGCAACGTAGTAATTTTTGAGGCGTGTCAAATAAAAGACGATTTTTTAGGTTTATTTCATGTCATGCTTAGGCTATGAAAGAGAGGGGACGCGTAACGTGTATTTCAAGCCGATAATTCGATATTTGCAATATATAGCAAATCATCATTCATTGCAATAATACCTTATTAAACTGCGACACTTAAATACTCTTATTCATAATCCACCACTACGACTATAAGATAAAACTGGATGAAACTAATCAAGAACAATAAACACAACAAATACTTTAAACCAGAAATAAAAAATATAAAACCGAAAATGACAGATATAAGCCACATATGAAAGTGATTTAAGTGATGTGTGCGTACGATTTCTCGGAGATACGTATGGTGATGACCACTCGCTGTTTTGTGAGTATACGCAGATCATGCGACTGGTCGAGAATACCAAATTCACAGAACCGTTCGCAAGTGTGAAACATGCGAACAACCTTGAAACATGCGAACGGTCAAGAATAGCGCTGCTGGTCTTTCAAACAAGCGCGATTTTTCGAGCACGACGGCGCAGTGTTATAAGACCTTACAGATTAGACCGATTCAGACGTCATTTTAATTATTATTTTCTATCTTATAATCCCATCCAAAACACCTATGTTATAGTTGTAGTTAATATTTTAAAATATTCAAAGTGTATAACTAATTACAATATTATTCGAACCTCAATTTGTTTAACCTTGTAAATGTCATCTTAATATCGTTTACGACTTTTGTAAGTTTTAAATTGTCATTAGTTGCTTTTACGCCGTTTTGATAGATTAAGTTATTTTTCCTCTCGAAACCTTGACACAAAACATCAAATTGGAAGAGATTATGGACACAGGACACGCGTGAGACACCATTGAAGCTTCTGGAGTTTGTAATTTGTTGAATTTTTGTGTTAATAAGTGATATCATGAGCCAGCTTCCGCTTATCAAGCATCTAAAAGGGCACGAGAACTATGGTACGTGGAAATTCGCGGTACAGATTTATTTAGAACACGAAGAGTTTTGGGACACAGTAAAAGGCTTTTTCATGTTTTTTTTATTATTTGTCTAAAAATAAGGTGATCGTAGAAAAAATCATGTGTGCAATTCGAGCAGAAAGTGCGTTGCCGCTTCTGGCAGATTGTCCGCGCTCCGCTACGCGTCGCGCGGGCAACTCTCTGCCTCAAGCGGCAAAGTATCACTTTCAGCTCTTAATACACAAATAGCTATTTCCTACGACCCCATAGGAAAGTAACACATATCGCACTCCCTACTCCAATGGGAAGTGACCTTTATTCTCACGCGTGCGGAAAGTAACTTTATATGCTGGCACTTTAGAAAATGCGTTTTTCCGATAATTTTTGTGCGTCGTTGCCGGTCTAGATCGGAAAATTGACTTAACTGCTCGGCAAAGTACCTACTTTCCCGAGCTTTTATGTCAAAATGTTCATTAAAGACAAAATACCAGATAGGAATCGAGGATGAACTTTTATTAAAAGTGACTGGGCCAAGCAACAAATATTCTGTTCCCATATTATTGTCAAATTATTGGTGGCTGCACAAAACATATTGTACGCACCACACCCGTAAAGTGTATTTACAGGGCTCGCATGCTTTCAGGGCACCGGATTCAGTGTTGCCCTGAAACTTACATGCTCGCCCCATAAAGTATATAATTCAATTTGTTCCGCAGTTGTATCTAATAAGTACTTACTTATTGTCATTTTTTCAAATAAACATTAATTATCGTTATTTCACTATGAAATTAATTGTAAATACATGTCCACTTTTTATAGAAACAATATTCAAACATATACTATCACGTAATATTAGTCAGGCAACTCAATATGCACGATCTGATATTTACATATTGATTAATAAAATGGGTGGTCGTAGGAAAAATATTGTACATTACATGTGCGAAAGTGACTTTTTACTCTCGTGGGATTGTCGCACATAGCTTACGTCTGGTGCTACAATATTTCCCACTCGTGTGAAAAGTGTCTCTTTCCGCACTCGTAATGTAATATACTATTATTTTTAATGTATCGAGCCTGTTTACTAACGCCTCACGTTGGTTACACTAATATTGTACATATGGCTTATGCAGCGTATTTTAATTTACTTCAAATTGACAGTTGTTGTCAATAATTTCCGGCTATCAAAGAAATGTATAGAAAGATGAATTTATATATTATGAACTAATATTATTACTCTTATCTCAGGGTGGGTTCAATTCTTTATCAAAATAACAAAAAAAATTTATAATTTCAAAGTAATGTCCAAATTAAATATTGATTATGATTCTTATTCCTGTTTATCTATCCAGTAGTGTCGATGGCTGTTTGTTTAGATTATACAGGGCTATTTACTTTCTTTCTGACATTTACTAAATCCCATTGAAATTATCTGTCACTAATATTCTACTAAATGTCACGGTCAAAAAAAGAATAAAAGGATTTTATTGAATTAAATAAATTTAATTTTAATCAAATTCTTCCAAATAATTATAAACGATAACCAACGTAAGTTACAATTCAAAAAAACAATAATGCAGAAATAATAAATAAATAACAGAATGCAAATAAAACAAATCTTAGTTTCCCTTTTCTTCAACAAATAACAAAACCTTATCTACCCAAATACAAATTAAAAACTAGATAAATTAATAACTAAAACACCTAATACCTATTTTCCGAAATGTTCAAATAATTTTGAAATGTCACTTGAGTTCGAAATGTCAAAGATCTGAAGACAATACTTTTTATATCTTCTTCTGATTGTTTAATTATTCGTAACGTATACTTATTTCCGAATAACAATTTATATTATTAATTATACTATTTAAATGACGATATATGACTTTACGAATACTTGGAGAACTCTTAAATTTTTTATGTTCTCCGTTCGGAATCTCAAATCAAACTGTAACTATTTTCTCAATCAACAAAAACATTATTAATGTATTTACACCTTTCTTCTTTTTTTAAAAAAAACTAAATTTGTTTTCTGATATGTATTATTTATCTTCCCTAACTTCTATACAAAATGAGAATTGTTTTTTCTTTTATAATTAATAAATAGGTATCTACAGTGACATCTGCTCTTAATTTGAAATAATATTTTTTACATTATGACATGACTTGTCTATTATCTATTATAGTTTATATAAATGTCATCTGAAACTAAACAATGCCAAACTTGACATATACTGCATAAATTAAAAATTTTTAATATCCTATACAATACTGGGTATACCAAAAGTATTGAATCATAAAATTTTAAATAAAAGACCTGTATTAATATATATATATATATATATATATATATATATATATATATATATATTTATTCAGCAGTATATATATATATATATATATATATATATATATATATATATTATTATATCTAATATTATTTTATAGTTGCCTCACGTTGTGGTGGCAAATTTATTATATATCTAATATTATGTGATGAATTTTAATTGTTTAACTTTAATGTTTTTAAACCTTCCTATAAAGATAAATTTCAATTCGCCTCACGTTGGCCACTAATTTGTTATATATTCAATCTAATAATTATAATTGCCCACGTTTGGGTGACAATTTGATATACTATACTATACCTTTAATGAATGGATATATGAATATAACAATATGAAATATTATTAGTCAACGTTTTACAATCTATGATTGTAGCGACACTATTGCACACACACCTTTAGCAGCGTATGTAACCTATTTTAATTTTGGCAGTAGTTGTCAAACAATGCCCGGCTAAGATAAATATTAATCTTTGTATTTAGAAAGATGAATTTATTCAGAATCGACTTAATCACTCTTGTCTCAGGGTGGGATCAAATTTTAAAAAAAAATTAATTCAAATTTTATAATTTCAACGTATTCTCTAAACTAAATATTATTCTATTATTCAGAATCTCGAGTAACTGTTTATTCAATATAATAAAAGGCACTTTAATTATCTTTTGACATTTACGATTTTACTGTCACTGAAAATTAACCAAATGTCACTGATTAGATCGAAAATTCTATTGAATGCAAAATGTTAAATTCGATGAAAATAGATACTGAATGAATACCACAGTGAGTTGGAATCAAAATTATATATTATACGATCAGATAACAAAATTTCAAAAAATTATTATTCCCAAAAATATCATAAAAGAACAACGATAGTATTTTCTGCTAACCTTAAAATTAGAACAACCTATATGCTAGAAATCAACCTAATTAAATAATTTTATCAAAAGTTCAAATCGTCGAATTTACACTTGACGTGTATCAATGTCAAATAACACAATCTCCGTTCAAAATTGTCTATTCAAAAATTTCTTCACTTGATGTAAAATTTCATATATGTAACGTTAATGTTGTTTTAATTCAAATTATGCTATAGATGCATCTATTTTAAATGTATTTAAAAGGCCTGTTAATTCTCAAGAAATAATTTTAAAAAAACTGGAGCGGACTCACCAACTAGGAACAAGAAAACTCGTACGTATTCTAAACGTATTTAGAATTCTGCATACTTTCTAAATATATAATTTAGAAAACTGGAACCACTTACACTATATACGATGCAATTCTTCTTCGAATTATGCACGCACTGGCTTTATAATGTATGGCTTTATGATCTGATTGTATAATAGAATAATTTCTATTATATTTTCAAAAATTGAGACAACTCTAAATGTGATGTTGTCTCGTGGGGTTTTCAAATTCAACTGCTTAAACTTTGTTCAAATAAATAAATCTCTTCTCCTGTGGTTACGAGATTTTCTTGTTTTAAAAAAAAATTACTAATCTATGTTTCCCAATACCAAAGAGAGATTTGAATTCTATTATTACGATTGTAATTCTGCTAGCAAAGACCTCTGTATTTTGAAATTTTAAATATATTTTCCACATCGTAATATGATCTATCTATCATTAGATATATTCTGTATAAATGTCAAATTTGATATATATATATATATATATATATATATATATATATATATATATATATATATATATATTTATATGAAACTTTCTTGGATTTCAGTCAAATAAAAACATTATTAAATGATTAAAATGTCATTTACTAAAATTCTGTCGAACAATGGTGACGTTTCAGTCTTAAATTTAGACATTTATCAAACTAAAATAAATCGGAATGCATATGGTGAACAAACTATTGGAATACAAAAACAAACTTACCCCAAAGTGTAGTCAGTGAATTTTCATTAAAATCAAACTCAAAAATACGTTCACATCATTATAACACATTAAAATCATTGGATTACAATCCTTTCATTAAGAACACATACTTTAATAACAAAACATTTATATTGGTAAAAATATACTAACATAGTTAGTGACATTGAACTGTATTAATGTGAGACTAATTGTATTGTTTATAAGAGTGGAATATATGTAGTGCTGAGTTTATTTACATCTTTTTTGTCATTTATACAGAACGTCGATTTTTGGATTGCTATCATTTCATAAAACTCTCTTTTTTTCAAATTATTTTCCATTTTTAAGATTTTCGTCTCTGCATAATTAAACTGATGGTTTTTATTCCTTTCATGGTTACTAAGGGCAGTAGCATTTTTTTATATCATACTTATGGCTTTTTAGTCTATTTTCTAGATATTGACTAGTTTGGCCGATATAAGTAGCTTCACTGTTGTTACAGGGAATTTCATACACAATATTACTTTTCTTTACTTTTGGTGTTGTAGATATGTTATGCTTCATAAAAAAATGCTGGAATTGTTGTAACAATCCATTTATGAAGGGAAGAGAAATAAAGTGTTTATTGTTTTTTATATTAATATTTTCCTTTTTATTTTCTGAACTGTTGTAAAACTTATGTATCCTGTCTCTGAAAATTGTATCCACCAATTTCGCGAGATAATTATTGCACCTTAATGCCTTTTTGGCTTTGATAATGCTTGTTTGTCGAAACTCATCATCAGAGAGTTTGATAGCACGATCTGCAAGGCCCATCATTACAGATTTTTTTGGGATAAAGGGTGGTTTGATTTAAAATTAATATATCTCGATGACCATGTGGCTTTAGTGTACCATTCTGTTTTAATATTGTTATTTATGTGATGTAAGGTAGTGTCCAAAAAATTAATCTTATTACATTCCTCAAGTTCTATGGTGAATTGCAATTTTTTGTGAAAACTGTTAAAGAGTTTCAACGTGTTTTCTTTCTCATTTCCAGGAATTGCCGTTATGCAATCATCTACATATCTATAAAAAAATGGAATTTCAAAATTGAGATTTTTTATTGTTTGTTCCTCAAGTTCTTCCATAACTATATGTGCTATAACACTTCAGATTGATGACCCCATGGCACATCCTTCTATTTGTTTGTACATCTGATTTTCATATAAAAAGTTAGTGGAATTAAGTGTTAGTTCAAGAGCATATACAAATGCATTTTGACGAATATCGGTATATTTTTTTATTTCGTTCCATTTTGTTCTAATAATTTCTGTGGCTAATGAAATTGGGATATTAGTATATAAGGAGATAACATCCAACGAAATGAGTAAATAGTTGTCAGGGATCTGTACGTTTTTTATTTTTTCTTTGAAATGGAAGAAGTCTTTTATGTAATGGCTGTTCTTGTTGGTTATGTTCTTTAATATGTTGGATAGATACTTAGAAAGGGGGGTAAAAGGTGATTGGACACATGAAACTATTGGTCTAAGGGGTACATTTTCCTTGTGTAGTTTTGGCAGCCCATACATTTTTGGTGACAATGCATTGCGAATTCTTAGTTTTTTTGCAACATCTGGAGATATATATAGCTTTTTTTCCCATGAATCTATTAGTTCATTGTTCTTTTTTTGTTGTTGATTTGTTGGATCTAATTTCATTTGTTGGTGAGTTTTTTTATCCTCAAGTATGTCTTTCATTTTAAGGTCGTATTCTCTGGATTGCACTTTGGGGTAAGTTTGTTTTTGTATTCCAATAATTTGTTTACCATATGCATTCCGATTTATTTTAGTTTGATAAAGGTCTAAATTTAAGACTGAAACGTCACCATTGTTCGACAGAATTTTAGTAAATGACATTTTAATCATTTAATAATGTTTTTATTTGACTGAAATCCAAGAAAGTTTCATATAAAAAAATATACGTTTAGTCAAAGAACCTTAAAAAAACTAGTAATATATATATATATATATATATATATATATATATATATATATATATATATATTTATTGCGAGATAACAAAGAAAATTTATGAACCAGTCTAAGAAGTAAATAAAGTTGAGCAAAGTAGCATTTTCCACAAACTTGTACTGTAACTGATTATTGTGGCAACAAATTGGAAAACTGTAATGATGTTGAAACTTGACTCAATCATTCTAGATAAAAACGAGTTACATGGAATAAATAAATAAATCATACCAATATATACTTACCCCATTGATAATATTGGCAAGAGTTTTTGCATGGTTAATAGTTCTCGATTTACTTTCTCCTAATTCTTTGTATTGTTGATTGTCTATCACAAGTACTAATTCTACATATTTGGATTGTTTATTGGCATTGTAGGGTCCCCTGACTAACTGTTGGTCTATGTCTCGCTTATACTGAAATAAAAGAAATAAATATATAGATGAAATTCCCTATTCATTTTACTCATATTTAAGGCTCTCCGAGCCGAAAAAAATTCAGATTCAATGTTGCAACTGTGTTGAGTGGAACAATTGAATACAGTCTATCCCATATGCAAATGCACTTTATACATTCTGAAAGTAAATGCCCAACAACGTTTATAAATTATAATGCTAGTAATAATAATAATAAAACGTCATTTATTGGTACAACCAAATGGCCATCGACCGAGGTCCTTCAGCCAGTAATACTTACATTATTTAGTATATTAGACTTAATAGAAATAAGAGTAACATTGTGTGTATATGTAAAAAAACGAATATAAATAACTAAACAGAAAGAAGAGAAAAAAAGTTATTGTCATTTTTCATTTTCCTTTAATGAATATTTACCACTTCCTTAACTGTCTTATGAGGATATTTTCGTTACGCCTGTAGAGTGTAATCTCGTTCTATGAATAGTGTATCCATAATTTCTTTATTATGCATCTGCTTGGAGAAAGCCTGGGACAGAGTTGTCAATATACCTTTTAGTGGCTGTACCTTTGTGGTTTGGTATAGAAGTTCGTTTGAAGGATTGTGGAGAGGGTTTGATGAATGTTTCATTTTTGTGATGGCTCTTAAGGTTGTTGTCTCTGCTGTCTGTAGTGTTTTCCATATGGGTCTTCTAATTGTCTGGTATATTATATGGCCATACTCGAGTATGGGCCTACAGATACTTTTGTATATGTGTGTCGTATTTTTCTTACTAATGCCCATGTTTTTGTATGTTATGGTTCGAAAGTGTTTTCCTCGGCTAATACATTTTTTCTTTGCCATCTCTACGTTTTTATTAAAGTTAAGTTTGTTGCCGATAGTTATACCAAGGTACTTTACAGTTAATGTACATGGAATTATGTTGTTAATATAAATAGATGGTGCTTTATGTGTTGGTGTATGATTAAAGGTTATTAATTTTGATTTCAAAGGGATAGGCTTCATTCTCCACCTGTTGAAACATTTCTCCGTTCTGTTCATTAGTGTTTGCAGCTCATTCATTGTTTTTTGATGCGGTTATTATGACTAATTAAAGCGGTGTCATCTGCGTACTGCAATATGTATTTTTGTAAATTTATGTGATCTGGTGCTAACCCAAAGTTGTATATGTTATAACAGTAAAGATTGTAGAGCAAAGGAGAAAATGGGGAGCCTTGCGGAACACCTTGTTGAGGTATAATTGTTTGTGAAAAACTGTTGTTAACTTTTATTTATATTGTTCTGCAACTGAGGTAATTTTTTATTATTAGTAGCAGGTATTCCGGGCATTTGATTTGTTGTAGTTTGTACAACAATCCACAGTGCCAAACACTGTCAAAGGCTTTGTTAATGTCCAGGTAAATAGCAACACTATGTTCTTGCAGCTTAGAGATTTGTATAATCGATGTCAGGATTGCTATTGGGTGTATAGTGGAGCACTTTTTCCTAAAACCAGACTGATATGATGGTATGTATTTTCCGATTTCCCCCTGTAATAAGTTTTCATAATATCTTCAAAAATTTTGGCTAGGAAAGATAGGAGTGTTTTTGGTCGATAATTTTTATCCTCCGAGTGGCATGTGTTGGGCTTTGGAATCGTAATTAAGATCCCGTGTTTTTATTCCTGTGGTAAATGTGATGTTTTTAAATAAAATTCATATATCTTTATGATATATAAATGAATTTTATAGTTAAATTTTTCCGGGTTATTTTACCATATCTTGGAGCTGTGTTTCTGTCCTTGTGTATGATTTCAAAGTATGTTTCTTCCTCAATAGTCCTATCTGCTCGTCCGATATTTTCTTTAAAGTGAGTCTTGAACCATGCTAGAATATTCTGATAATGCCTATTGTCATATTGGGGATCAGCGTCTTCTGTGAATGCCTCTGTTTTTCCAGATGTGGCATGATGTGGTCAGCTTTATATTTACTCATTCTTTTAATTTGTTGCCAGTAGTTTTTTCCACTTAGTCTACTGAATTCATTACACGTGTTGATCCATTTGTGTTCTCTGTACTGTTTTATTAACGTTTGAATATTCTTGTTATAGGTGTTTATGTGACGTTTATAATCTACATTGAGATTTTTTAGTTAATTTCTGTACATTTTTCTTTTGTTTTTAATTAGTTGTATAATGAATAGGGTGGTAGCTCAAAATTGTGAAAGTGAGTTTTTTCGTAGGGGGAATTTTTTATAATAGCTGATTCTAGCAGTGTGGTAAACTGTTTAAGGTCATCCACAGTTGTTCGTGACTGTTCATGTGTGTTTTCCTGCTCCTCAATATGCTTGGTTAGTTTTTTGTTAACTTCTTCTATGTTACATTTATTTAAATTAACTCTGTATTCATCACTGAGATATTCTTTTTTAAGTTAATGGTAACTTCTATTGCTGAGTGTTCACATCCCAGGTCCGGATGAGTAATAACTTGCTCTATGTTGTGTTCTAGGTTTTCTGTAAATAGCATCAGGTCTGGAGTGATATCGTTATTGTTTATCATGTGGAATGTAGGGGGGTTTGTGCTTTTTTAAATGGACTTTTAAAATCCTTCAGCAGTTTTTCTTTTTGTTTATTTACGTTGAAATCCCCAATAATTATACAATATTTGTACTTGCTTGCTTTATTAAATATTGTCTTCTCTATTTTAGCGTTTGTGTGAACATAGATCAATATGATGTGTAGTTTGTCTTCTCGAAAAGGAATAGTAAAATGTGTTACTTCACTTAACGGGTTGTTCAGTTTAGGAGGATTGCTCCTTCTCATGTTCAGCTTGGGACGAACCTGCACCAAACTCCCACCTCTTGTATTTGTGTTAACTATATTGCCAATTTTCTTAATCATGTCCCAGTTTCTATAGTTTGTGTTGCTGTCTATATTGGTTTTTGTTTCTACAAAGAGTTCACAGTTTATTCGATGTCTTTGGATTATGTTGTTTATTAGCAGTTTTTTTGGTATGTAGCTGTTGACGTTGGCATAGAGAATCTTAAGGTTCGACAAGAACTTGATCATTATTTACACTGTTGATGGGTTGTGTGGTGAAATCGTTTGAGGTTCGTCGAGATTAAACATAAGTATATACACTCTGTTACCAGAAAAGTGTGCGACTGTATCTATGTTGTATACTGTGATAAATCGTTTTCTTAGTTTGTATGTTTTTTTCTTTGTTAAGTTTATGTATATAAATGTTTGTGATCACATCACGGACTGTTATATGGGAATGTATTTTTGAGTACTTGGTTGTTTTTGTATCAATGTCTGCTGATTTTTTGTTTAACAGTTTGGTTTTATTGTTGGGTATACTTTCTATTGGTTTTGTTGGCCTGTTCTGGCATTTTAGTGACCATGCCGCATGATCTTCAGCACAACAGCTGGAACATTTTGGAGGTGTGTTTTACATTTTGATTCATGATGAGGACCCCCATATTTGGTGCATTTGATTGGTTTCTTGCATTTGTGTGTAGTATGGGTAAATTTTTAGCAACGGGAGCAGGGTTGTGGAATTGGAGCAGGTGGAGTGCTTGGGTATACTGGAGGATAGTGTCTGTGTTTGTAGAAAAAATTTTCATTCAAAAGTTTTTCAGTAGAGGTGATGCATCCTGAGATAATTCTAATAAGTGTGGTAGCTTTTTGTGTGGCTTTTGAAATTATTCTCTTGCAGTACCTGTGATTGATGCTGACCTTCTTTAGCTGTTCGCTTATCTCTTCATCTGTTATTTCATGTTCTACTGAACCTATGCAGACACTATGAGATTGATGAGTTGTTTACATGTGTTTGGTGTTTTGTTGCTGTTTGAGTTTCTGCAAAATTTAAAATGTGTTTATCGCCAAATAGTTTTTGGGGAGTTTAGAGTCGTTTTATGTTTTTCTTCATCTGATTTTAATAGTAATCCGATTTTGGTTTTCAGTATCACATCATTTGATTTGGGGTTTTCTATTTCCCAGATATCTGTCAGTTTTGTTCTTTTCAGGATCTCATTGGCTTTTATGTAGTACAAATGTTTGTAGTTTCTATTTGTAATGTGTGTTTTCTTTTGATATGTGGGTTTTCACTTCTGTCTTTGTTTTTCCTTTTGATTCTCCTTTTTTCCAATGACCTGAGTCATCTATATGCATCTCAGAGATGCTTCCTTCAGATTGTGATGTTTGGTATGTTGAATTATCGCCTTGACTGTCCATCGCGACATTCCAGGTGTTCACTCAACGACTATCGGTACACACGACTGTGATTCTAGTAATATTGACAATTGAGTATATTGTTTACACACGTAGTTTATGTGATTAATATTCATAATATCACTATGCAAATTAAATCAAAAATTAAAACTCATAATATGGTAGGTAAATAATATTTAGTAAAAACTAAGTATTGTTTACCGGATAAAAAGTTATGAATAAGTTATCTGTGTTCAAACTGAATAATTATTATGACCGACATTTAAAGGAAAACCTTTGACATTGAGAAATATGTTTACATTATATACAAAGCGTTTCTACATATATTTACACTTTTCCTGTTTGGTAAAATTAATAACTTACCCTTAATATTCTATTTTCCTTATGGTTATGAACTTTATTGGGGTCTAAAGCATCTCCTGCATATCCACAAGTCTTGTTATGTTCTCGCAAATCAGAGTGTTTATATAAGAAATGATCTGATTCTATATCAGCCAGTCTATTGCCAGCTTCGATGTAATGCATTTCTTCTCCGTCAAAAATGACTCCCGAAAGTCCATCACAAGTCGAAATTGCCACCCACGAATTGGGTTTTCCACGGACTTTTCCATTATAATCACAAAGATTTACTTCCTGAAAAAAATGTAGAAAACATCGATTTAATAAAATCTTCCAAGTTGAAAATTTCCGGAATTAATAATTATAAAAACAATGAGAAAAGTACAAGTATTGCATGACAAAAACGACAAGAGGGCATCAATATGTGTCGAACAAAAAAAAAGTGTACAGTGGAAATAATTGACGATAATAAACAAAGTCAATGTAAAAAGTTATGTATAGGCAAGAAAACGAACAGTTGGCCTGATTTTTAATTGAAAATTTGAGAAACTGCATGGCGTTGGTCCATTTACAGAAATACTCTTCAAGATTATATAACTTAGATAATATCAGTTACAGGAAAGGAAAAATACCACATAACACTAGAGATTTAATTATTTTCTGTTATAGAACATAATTCATTTACGAACCTGTAATGAAGGTTTGTGAATTTTGTAGTCTCCGTTTTCTTGATGTTTGTGAAAAAATCCCTGGGGTATCAAATCTTTATTTATCGTTAAATCTAATATCATGTCTTGTCCATCAACTTCCATCGTGATTTGTATGTGATCAGTGTGTGTTCCAGTCTAAACAAAAACAGTAATATATATTGTATGCTGAAATTTTTATTGATTATAAAGTTATAATACAGTGTATTCGAAAAGTAAAGTAATGTCTTAACTCGGTTCTCAATCGTTTTACAAAAAGTTAAATACAAAGTTTCAGTTAAAAATGTATTTTATTATTCCACACTAATGTTAGCCACACATGTTAAGAATCTACTCTCTAAATGTATCAAAGGAACGTGTGGGCTTTATTTTACATCAACATTTTTCCATGAGAAAGCAGTTATCGAGTTGGGTACCACGTGTGTCTTAACAATAGACAAAAAATAAGTCGATAATTCCCACCGCTGTTTACAGATGTTCGGCAAAATAAAAAACTTTTATCGTCAGTATCTACTTAATAATGGACGAAACCCACAATTAAACGCCATTGTCAAATCAGCATCTGTTTGTATAGCAGCAGGGAACCTCACCAAGACCAACCAAAAGAGCAATAGAATACTGGCAGAGCTGTGGCGTCCATATTTTAGAATTCTTACAGTATTTTGTTCATCTATTATCTTGTAAAAGGTAAGACAGTCAAGAGTGATCGATACATAATCTAACTGGATCGTTTTAACGAGAAAATTCCAAAGAAACGGCAACAGAATAAAAAATCCTTTAATAAAGAGAATGTTCTATTCTATATCATGATTGCAAAATTGCACAAATTGGAATTCGAAATGCAGCAACTTTTACTTGTTTGCGAACCTAACAAAATGCTTTCCGGAAATAGATCTAAGCCACAAGAAGCACTAATGAAAAATATATATGATCTTTTATATGAGATTTATTTAAGTATAGTTTAAAGTACCTCCTGTTTTGTCGATGAAATTTGTCTTTTTTCTCGTCCATGGTATAGTTTCGGTTTCACTATTGTATGATTGCTAAATTCAGTTGTAGGATGTACTTCGACTGTAACTAAAGAAAAAATAATAAAACAATAGTAATTTGCGTAGAAAACGTCGGTTTCAATACATGAAAAATAAATAAAAAAAGAATATTCAAAACCAAATCGGATCAAAGCATACTAATGAAAGTAAAATTAGCATCATGATCAATATTTAAATTCCACCCCAATTCATTTCAATTTCAGTGACAAAATACTTGTCACAAAGTCATTAATAATATTTAGTATGTAGAACAATATAATTTAGAAACTTATCTCGTTTATAGTACCTAAATTAAAAATTAATAATAATAATAATACTTTATTCATCCTTTTTGATCATAATACATGATATAGGGCAGATCAAACAGAGAAAAGGATATTACATTAAATACGACTTACTTATTAAACACTTAAATTAAAATCGTTTGTTTAAAAACTCTGACACATCATAGAAACATTCTACAATTAAAAATTTTTCAAGTTTTTGTTTGAACACATTGAAATCGCTCTCACATCTTATACAGCTGGGCAAATGATTCAGGAATTGAATTCCTTTATAGACAATCAAACAATGAGGTTTCATGTTTTGGTGGCCGTATAAGTTTTCCAGATCTGGTTGTGTAATCATCGAAATCAGAATTAAGACTAAATTCACTGAAATTACTTTTTGCATATAATATGCACTTGTAGATGTAAATAGAATAAAAAGTTAGTACACCGAAATCTTTAAAATGATTTCTGCATGTTTCTCTATAATCTAGATTAAAAATTAGACGGACAATCCTTTTTTGGGAAAAAAAATCCTCGAGGCATTTACCGCATCCCCCCACAGAATGAGATTATAGGAAATATGGGAGTATACTATTGCATCATAAACATTGATCAGTTGACTAGTTGTAAATATATGTTTTAGCTGTAATATTGCAAAGTAACTGCAATTTAATTTTTTACAAATGTGGTTGATATGGGTATTCCAACTCATATCCTTATCGAGGTAGGTTCCCAGAAATTTCGTAGAACTCGAAAAATAAACATCAGTCCCCCCAACTGCGATACAGCTATTTTCAGGAATATATGTTCTTGTAGAAAAATGCATGAGGATGGTTTTTGTCAAATTTACTATCAAAGAATTTCTTTCACACCAACTGATAAATGCTATTGATAAAATATTCATCTTTAATAGCTGCTCATCCGGAGATTCAGAATCAATTGCTAATGTGGTGTCATCTGCATATAGTATTAAATGATTAGTGCTAACATATTTAGAAAGATCATTAATGTATAATAAAAATATCAGAGTTTTCGGGCTTCTAAGTATGATTTCAGCCACGTTAGAAATTTGCCCCGAAATCCTAAATCTCGTAATTTATTTATTGCTATATCAGCACTAACCGAGTCAAAAGCTTTTGAAATATCAAAGAAGAGCGCTCCCACATACCTCTTTCTATCCAATGATGTGTGGATAAAATTAAGCCGAGCTACGGATGCACTCTCCGTCGATCTGCCAGGTAAGAAACCATGCTGATGGTCCAATATAACATTATACTTTTTGAGGAAAGAAAACATTTTTTTATAAATACACTTTTCTATCATTTCACATATCACAGTTTGGACAGTTACTGGCCGATAATTGTCAAGGCTGAGAAGGATGTCTTTTTTATGTATTGGTTAAACAGCTCCTATCTTTAGACTTGATGGAAACGTTTCCGTTTCCACTGAGTAGTTGATAATGTCTGCTAGAGTACATGCGATTTGTGGACTTATACTTTTAATGATCTTTGTCAAAAAACAGTCAACACCCTCGGCATTAACATTTTTTAGGCAGTTAATTACATCCAATACATCTTCAGGGATAAAAGGTTTGAAATACCCCACCATGAATTCTGTTGATACGATTGAAGTGAGTAGCCAACATACAATCGTTAAATCTCACTAAATCAATATTATCATTATTACACCAGGTTTCAGAAAGGCACAAAATATCAGGTTTGTTACATTCCAATATTAAATCAATTCTATTGGTCTTATTAGTTAGGGATTGACAATTTACATTTATGATTTGAAAGGTTTTAGTTGATTTTTCTGTATTAGTACACTTACATACATTTCCACATATATAACTTTGAGAATACACTGGAGTTATATTTTCTAGACTTGGGGAAGTCTCTTTGGACGCAAATGAAAAAACTGCTGGATATGGGCTCCATGCGGTCATATTGCTGGATTCGTCACAGTATTAAAGTTATACCCATATACACTTTGAAAGAGCTGTAAATCTCCGGATATTTCGAATTTAATGATATTACCACTACTTTCGGGAAATGTGGTTTTACTATTTCACGTAGATTATCTGCTGTCATGCTAGGGTCCACTCTGTAAATATGAAGATCCACAAATTTGGGAACCCCCTTAATATCCATACCGTTTACAGCTATTTCATTATTATTTCCAACAACAAGTTGTTTTCTATTTCTTTTTCCTCGAACTTCTCTCCATTCATTGTAGTTTTCTCTGGGGCTATTCTCATTCAAATTTATGACTTCCTCAATTTTTTGTTCAGTATTTATTTTCATTAAGGCAGCTGAAACGTCAGTCTTTGAAATAACTGATTTATTTAACGAGTTAGCAACAGCATTATTTTTATCATTTTCAGTTTGAATTAGTGGTCTGGTTTTATTTTGAATAGCAGATGATTCCCATTGTTTTTGCGTTGATTTTTGTGTCTAATTCGTTTCGTTCTTTTAATGAAGTTATTTGTTGATTCATCAAATGAATTTTGTCATGCATCTCCTTTATTATGGAGTCTTTTTGCTTTATTATATATTTAAATATATTAATTTCACCTTAATAAACCTTATTGTCTGAACTTAGACTTTCAATTGAGTCGAAAAATAACTGATCAGTTTGATCACATGCTGAATCTTGCTCACATTTGATTAAGTCATCACTAGTAAACTCTACAGAGTTGCTATTTTTTGCACAGCTTATATGGAAACTATTTTCACAATTTATACACCTTACACCATAAACAACATTTTACACTTTTTTACAACATTTATTCCGGAGAGCTCCGTCAAACACTTCTACACCGAGCGCCATGTTGCCATATATGTCATTATCAATCGTTACCACAAGCAAAAAATAACAGTTGAGAGTATTGGAGTCTTTCAAAAACTATGTAACCATAATGTTTATTCATCTTATCAAGAGATATTACAAAAGTACAACACTGAACAAACATGAGTAAACATAAATGTTCGAAACATTTGTTTATGGTGCACTTAATTACTTACGGGTTACGAGTTGTTACCAAATATTTATACAAAATATTTGTGGTACAGAAAAGGGTAATTCACATAATAAATTGCATGAAATTTAAGGATTCTTGCAGATTCATATTTAAAGCAAATGGAATATGTATCTTGTATGGCTTATACATCACTGATTAACCTTCACTGAAAAATCTCCATTATATATTTCAGTCAAATTTTACAATAAATTACCGCTATGAATAAAAACCCTAATATCCAGCAATAAATTTAAAAAAGGAAATTTAAAAACTTCTTACCGACATTGAGCCAAATAGCATCAATGATTATTTACATGACAATTTAAACTAACTTCCCGCTAAATATTATGACCTCATTTCATTCTGTTGACAGTTGTAATATTTTTTGTAAATGGCAGCATTTTTCTGAAATAAATATTATTATTATTAACATTACAACATATTGTAGACACTAACGTTTATAATTCTTAAACTTCGCCCCGCTTCTACTCTTCTTTCTCTTACTTCCCGGTGGCTGGCTGAACTAGGCCATATTTGCTATCTGAGGCCACCAGCGGCAGTTTTACAATGTCGTCGCTGGGGCTAACAGGTGTTATTTTCTTAACACCTTAACACTGGTAATTGAACATGTGATTTAAGTATTTATGTAGTTTTTGGCCTTTGGCCTAACTGCATATTGAATCTACAGCCTTCAGCTGAGTTCAGGAATTAATAGTTTTTTTCCCTTGTCAACTTTGTAATCTCAACATTTTGAAAAGAGACATAAGGTCCAAAGAGATTATCAAACTTCAATCAGGGGATACTTGCTGACTTTTATTTTCAATGATAACTTACCTATCAGTTTAACCTTTTGGAGTGTGTAATTAGGGTTGTTAACCCACTGAGGAGTTGTGGGCTAACTTAAGAAGTCTTGGGTGCTTGCCAAAACTTCTGTGACGCCCTTTTGAGTAAACTGTTAAATTTTGAAGAATCCACCCCTTCTTCGACTCGAAGCCTGTATGAAGATAACACCTGAAATACTCACCCAAGTTCGTCAAGAATTTTATAACCTGCTCGGTTACTGTTTAGCTCAAAACTAGGGTTTACTCGAACATTTGATTCTAATTCATTGAAGCATTAAGAAGTTTTTTTTATTTTTTTTATTTATTACCCATCAGAATATTACTTTTATTTAAAAATAATAGGTATTTTCATTAGAATTCCATTTTTATGTTTATCGAAAGCGTTTTTTAAATAGTACTGTGTGTATTAACATAAAGACTTTGTCTCTCATTTGAAAACAAACGTAAAACAGTAAAACCATTTTTATTTATACATACAAAAAACAATCAAAGTGATCAGTCGACATATTTCCACGTTACCAAATCTCAAAAAAAGTAAAGATTTTAACTGCTTTCAAACTGAAAACTAGAACAATTTCCAGCATTACAAGAAAATGTTCAACAAATAGATTGGATTAATAATCTTGATCTATTACAACCTCTCGAATTATTTAAAGCTTCTTATAACCTGTTCTCGTGTTAGAGTAATGCATTTTACAATTAATATAAATTTACAATGAAAGCCGGCAACATTCACTGTTTCTGATATCCTGTTAATACCTACAATGAATTTATACTTCTAACACATTGTCGTCGCTTACGGACATGTACTTTGGCACGTTTTCCACTTTATGATATCCTGTTAGTGAAAAAGAGTAATACACTGAATTCATGTTTGTTTCCTTCTAACTCATTGTCGCTTAACCATATGCCACCAAAGAATATTCCTAGTACTGCATACCAGCATGTTTCAATGTTTCCGGTGAATTATTGTAAAATGTTGATGAATAAAACACTTTATAACATAATAATGTCTATTAAGAGTATTATATTCGTGCCTAGGAAGTCGACTGTTATTTATTTAAATATTACTTCGAAAAGCAACTTAAAAAGTATAGTTGCCGTACATAAAGAATTTGCGTCACACAGCGCATCTATAGGATAGCTGGCTTGTCTTGAAAATATAAATTTTGAAAAACGTCCCTAAGTTACTTCCAATATGTGTAGATGGCTTTTAAGGCCCCTAAGCAACAATAGCACACCTAATGTGACTTTCTACCAAGGCATAATACAGAATTTTAAGTTGGTGGATGTGCTTGTCTACTTGAATCAGCAGATGGCTAAAAGTAGATTTGGTGAGAAGTTGCAGCTGAAAAGCAAGTTTTTTTCCATATTGAATGTGAATAATTTACCATAAAAAATTTCTATTAGTCAAAAATATAAATACTGACCATTTGAAACCGCTGCTGGTCCGCTATCCAGAGATCTCCCAAGATTAGGAGAGTGGCAGTTCGGAGGGACGAAACCGTTTTTACAATGACAATTTCCTTTATTGTTGCACCAGCCATTACCGTTACAGTTGTCGGGGCAATGTGGACCTTGGTTCCTTAAACTGGAGACTTCTATACATTTTTTATTAACGCACATCTGAAACAGGTTTAAAAACTGAGAATTTTATAATTTCAAAAGATCAATGTTATAAGCGAGTTTATACTTTAGTTAAAGCTACAATTATGGTTTTATTAATATAAGTAAGTTGTCAAGACACATCCTTGTGGCATCCCTGTTATTATGTATATATAAGTATTAACTAATGATAGTAACTGGATGAAAATATTATCAAATGGCTAATGTATATTGGTGTTCATTCAATCCTATTGTGAAATCTCGTCCACCACCCTCGAAAGTACATCACTTTTAAATTGCCTTGGACTACATTTAAATGAATTTAACTATATCTTCTCCATCTAATAAACCACTTCCTTCTGAATTTTATTGAATGTGCAAATATGTTTTGTTGATTTTGATGAGTCTATAAATTATAACTTTGTGTTAGAATTTTCTTAAATTTATTTTATCTTGCTTTGTGAGTGTCCATATTTCTTATTACTGGTCTTAAAATTGTTTTATAAACTTTTATTTTGGCGTTTCTTGTAAGCGATTTGTTCTATGGAGGTCTACTAATTTTCTTCAGTCTTCCTCTGCAGATACTTTCATGAACATTGATTTCAGTCCCAATTCTTTTCCATTTTTTTCAAGTTCTTTACATTACTAATCAGTTTTTCATTTGTTCGAGTAATTAAGGTAATGTTAGCAGCATAAACACATATCTGTAAATAATTAGTGGAAATAGTATGTAAATGATTGCTGTTTATGATCACTTTATGGAGAGCTGTTATAATCCCAGTGTTGAAACTAAATGAGTTTGCAGAGTATTTTGACTTTTGCTATGGATTTTCTCATTGTCACCAGGGATAAGTTTATTAGTTTTTCCAGTATGTTCAAATCTTTCATGATTTCCCTAAGCTTACCTCCCTGAATACCATCAAAAACTTGTTCAACGTCAACAAAAATGATATTTAAATTGATATTGTGTTCATAATGTTTCACAATAATCTGTCTTACTACAAACTGTTTTATTATTTATCATTTCTTTCAATCTATTGTTGATAACTGTCTTTAGAATTTTATCGCTGTGCCTTTTCAACATTAGTTTTGTTCCCCTTTTTGTGAATGGGGAAAATAATTTATATATTCAAATTTTCTAGCACAAATCATTGTATGAAGGAGTAACTTACAACAATTTGAAATAAAAAGCTAAATAATAAGGGAAAAATAAGAACTAATGATGTTTAATACCTTTCCATCTCCACATAATGCACCATCGGGAGTAAGTCCAGGATCAACTTGATTTATTCCCAAATCCACGATGGCCGTCATACAAGGAATGATCGAGCCATTTTTGTTAATGAAAGAGTGCGATAGTATAGCAACTGATTCCATACCGAATTCTAATCTTTCGTTCAAATGTTGACAGTGCAACATTCCACATAAAACATTCCTGAAAAAAATAAATACATAAAATTTAAAACAAGAGGTGACGTAAATAAAAGTATTTCTTACTCATTTTCACATTTGAAATACGTCTGAGTTAATTTATCATAACCGCAGTTTCCATGTCTATTGCCTCTAGTGTTTAACATGAAACATTGGTCGTCGCCGGGTTTCCCTGTCTCACCCCATAACAATTTACATTGATCGGATCTAGTTCTACAGGACCCATGATAACAGTAAGCTTTTCCTCCATCACACGATTCCCCGTCTAGTTTATAGACATCTTCAGGGCAATATTCTAATTGTCCCGTGCAATATTCAGGAAGATCGCATTCGTAGTCTGCAGATCGGCAAAGAGTTCCAGCAGTTTTTGGTAAACATGTCTGCAATAAGAGTTAGTCTATTAATGAAACTATCCTGACTCTTTGTAATCAGATTGCATATATGGAAGAGGAAGAAATAAATTGGACAAATCCCGTCTCAGATAATTTCATCAAGTTCTGAATAACCTGAAGACAATAACTTGTAGCAATTTATTAGAATGCTAAGCCAACCAATCATGTATATGCTACAAAAAAGGATTATGGAAATATCATCAAATCAACTTACCGACAGATCACAGCACTCTCCCGTTGCACAACTAGCATTACTGTGCAACATACAAGTAGTGGCATTACAACATTTATTATCACAGTGTTCTTTGAGGCCGCAATCGCATTGTTCTCCTGTTTCCACGAATCCGTTTCCACACACGGGACTGTCAAATAATGCTTTAGGCTTATTTCTCAAGCAATAGTCCATTCCTCGGGAAAACGCAAAGAGGAGGTATTCCAAGCTGCAGGAGGACCAATGTGTTAGGGTCTCATTTGCGGCACTTGATGTCATTATACAATGGCTATCAGAGCAATTGCAATTTTCTGTATCATGTTCCATGCCTATATATGACAAAGAAATTGGTATTCCATAAGAAAATTAATAATTGGGTAAATAAATCACTACATTGTAAAGGTAAATCAAGAAGAGATTGTTTTGATACTGCTAGATACTAATAATAATTTGAAATAGAAATGAAAGCAGGTACCACAAGGCTAGAATTACGTAAAATAGAAAGTCGAATAGACTACACAAAAATATGTCATTATTAATAAATTAAGCTCAACAACAGCACTCATCGGATGGTAGTACATAAAGGGGCGAGGGGATGTGCTGTGTTACGCTAGTGGGACATGTCATACTAGATGTATATAAAAGAAAACTGCTACAGAAAGTGCTAAATCCAATTTTAATAGGCCGAGAAACATAATTGTCCCAGAATAGGATAAATTATAATCCGAAATCAAATAAATTTTATTTTTAAGGCAACAAAGTTAACTAACATTTTATTTAAGTAGACAAAAATTTGTTTCGATAAGCATTTAACACAAAAAGGCCCCTCGATCAAATTCCTAAATATCGTTGAGTGGGCAACGTGTATGGCAAAGGTACAAAGAGACGGCTCTGCACAGTCGAAAACTGAGTGGGGAGGACTTCCGGATTGTAAAGTTGAATTTTGCATGAAAACACTTGGCTTGGCTAATAAAGGATTGGAGTCGCATATTTTTCCGATGAATCGCGATTTTGTCTTCAGGGTTCAAATAGACTCACATAGATCTATAAGGCCATGTTGCTACCGCCACAGAATGATAGGCGAACAACTGACGAAAAGTAGGAACATAAGACGATATGATCTTTTGCTGAAAAGACAAAGATCTATAAATTGAATAAATGAAATTAACATCGATAAAACCCAACTTTATTAGATGCAAACTTGAACAGAAAGCTCACTACCAAACCCCTGGTTTAATCATTTGAGTTTCACAACACACAAGTTAATCAACTCCTATATTTCAACCAAACGAAATATTTTTATAACTATGTATAGAACTGTTTACCTCTCCAGAAAATATGTTTACATTACTCCACCTTTAATTACCAGTAATAAATAATTGATTACTCTTGCGGAGTGCAATAACCCTAATGCAGTTCAACTGTTTCAACATGAAATCATTTTCAGTAATCGTAGAAATCAATTTATTGACACAGTCTGGACTTTTTAAGAGTTGGTTATAGCTAGTAACTACACTAATACATTTTTTATATGGAAAAATAAAAAATATGTTTTCCGTTTAGGTAATTCCCATGTACTATATAGTTCATCCAAATCATTCACTGTTGCAAGCCTCGGTACATAGATACTCATAGAAACTATGAAATATTTTGGGTTGTCCTTGCAACGTCGCGCTTTTATATATACTATAAAACAAAGTCTCTCCTCCTAAACCAGGAAACTGATTTTTTTCATCACCATTTAGATAATTTTTCATGGAATGTTTATATTAGTACTGATAATTTTAATTTGGCTACCAACTCTCACTCCTTTTTTTGGAGATAAACAATTTTTAATGATGTCATGATAGGTAAGGTTTCATGTAAACATTCTCAGCTGACTGCATTGCACAGGAATTAAATTTTTTTCTTGACTGCCCTGTCCAGAATAATTAAAACAATATCAAGTTCACATTGCTCATGCTGATTCTGTAGAGAACATTTTTGATTTGTGAGAGATTGTGCTGATTATTATTTATTTAGGTATTTATATTTTTCCCTCTTATTTAAAATTTATTACGCAAATATTTGCTCTTATTGAAGGAATGCTTGGTTAGTTATTTTAAGATTCCTTCTTGGGTTAGTTGTAGTGAGATTTTACAGAAAATATGAGTTTATTGAATAACTGTTGAGAATGTAATTTATTTGTTGTATTCAGTCCATGTTATTTTTTAGAAGAAGCAAACCCTATTTTAATACCTTACTTATTGCAAGAGTTGTAGAGATTGACTAAAGTATTTCAATATTTTGTTTGTGTTCTTCTTCTTCGACCAGGTCTACCAAACTGGAAAACTTCCCAACGACTAGCAGAAATCGATCTTCATCGCCTTACCCAAAAACAATAAAGCTAATAGGTGCAATGGCTTGTAATTAATTATCCTAATGAGTCACCATTTAAAAATACTCTTAAAGATACTCCTCAATAGAATGTATGCCAAATGTGAACACAATATTGGCAAAGAACAATTTGGATTTCGTAGCAGACTAGGCATACGCGAAGCCCTTTTCTGCATGAGGACACTAATACAAAAAATTGTGAGTTTTGAAAAAATATCTACATATGTTTTACTGACTTCAAAAAAACAAAGCGTTTGATCGAGTCAAAAGCACAAAACTTTTCCAATGTTAAAATTATACAATGTAGACTATTATGATATATGCCTCTTGTCAAACCTGTATCATAGTCAAACAGCAGTAGTTAGGCTAGATGACAGCGTTACAGATGAAATACCAATAAAACGCGGAGTAAGACAGGGATGTGTTCTATCACCCCTGTTGTTCTTTATTCAGAGAACATATTTTGCGGCACAGAGGTAGTAAAGATATGTGGCGAAATTATAAACAACTTAAGATACGCTGACGATACTGCCATCAATGCAGAAAACATGGAAGACTTGCAAATGCTACTGGATAGAGTGCATGAGGCTGGTCGAAGATGGGGCATTAATATAAACATCAAGAAAACGAAATGGATGACTGTAGGTAGAATAAACATAGAACCAATTCCGATTACGGACATAACATTGAACTGGTATGTCATTTCAAATATTTGGGTGGCAGGCTGAACAATGACATAACATGCGACGAAGAGGTAAGAGCGAGGATTGAATTGGCATGTAGGGCATTCAGCAACTATCTCTCACCTTACAGTTCAGTTAAGAACACTCCGCTGTTATGTATGGACCATTTTTTGTATGGATGCTTAAAATTGACATCGTGAAAAAAAATAGAAGCGTTTGAGATGTGGTGCTATCAGAGAATTCTCAAAATCCCGCAGACTGCACATACCAGTAATTCAGTAATGAAGAGGTACTCAGACAGCTGAATAGAGAACTCCTGAACACCCTAAAAACAAGAAAGGTCAGTTATTTCGGGCATATGAATGCGAGGTACCAAATATCACATCCCTCGCCTGATCATTCAGGGAAAGGTTGAGGGAAGAAGATGGATAGGTCGCAATACGCTATCGTGGCTACGAAATATTAGAAATTGGACCAGACTGGGAGTTGAACAACTATTCCGAGTAGCGACAGATAGAGAACAAATTGTTGTGGAAATGGCTCACACTTGAATACAGTCACAGCACCAAAAGAAGAGGAAGTGTAATGAAAAATCAGCTGCAAATATTGTTTATAAAGAAAGTATATAATCAAATACAATAACTCTTTTATTTTATAAATTACACATATTTTCAACATCATGTTCTTTATCAACATTTTAAATTTGAAACAAAAAAAAATGTCGAAACAATCAAACATGTTTGAAAGCAGAGAACTGTAATTCCTTTGCAGCGGGGCAACAATATAATTCGCGATAAAATGTGAATATTTAACCCAAACTGATATTGATATGCATTACTAATTGTATTGGTATGGAATAGAGATATTGACTGTAGCCTAATAAAAACATTATTTTAACGTAAGATAGTTTTTATTACAGAACTACTAAAAAACACAATAGTTCTCCTTATTTTTAAGCCAGTTAATTAATATTTAATAAAATTAAAATAAACCAGTCTCAAGTCACGTGACATTGAATAACAATCAGAGTTTATGACGTCATCTGTTCCCAAACATCATATGTCGTGGGACGTGAATAAATAGCTCTTCAGATGTTTTTATTATAGTACTCGCACACTGAAGCACCGCACAACATTTATAAAGTTTTCAATTCTTCTTTTATAATAATAACTAGGTATTAAGAAAAAAACTCCCTCGATATATCACTGGTGTTTGGGAAAAAACGACGTCACAGCGGTCACGTGACAAGAATTGGCGTTTTAGGGCGAACTTTGAAACGTTATTTAAAATACATGATATTTAAGGCTTTAATCATATTTTAAAATAAACGGTTTTAATGATTAAAACTAACTTTTCCGCATCTATGAGATGCCCTGAACAATATTCTATCATAAAATTATCACTTGTATACACTTCGGGGGATGAATCGTGCTAACAAACCGAAATTTCTCCTAAAATAACCAAAATTGTAGTATATCTCGCTGTACTCGTTCTAGTCAGCTGAAAATCAATAAGGTACATCTTTGAGACACCTTGAAAAATATTCAATTATAAAATTGGTCACTTGTATACACGCTGTATCGTGCTGACAACCCGAAATTTCTCCAAAAAGGACGAAAAATGTGGCACTTCAGGTACCATAGCACCCGTTGTACTAGCTCTGGTGAGCTAAAAATCAATAAGGTTTGTCTACAAGATGTCCTGAACACTATTCAATCATAAAATTGGTCACTTGTATCACTCTGGAGGCTGTGTCGTGCTAACAAACTGAAAATTCTCCAAAAATGACAAAAACTTGGTACTTCAAGTACCATAGCACTCGTTGTACTGGCTTTAGTGAGCTGAATATTATTAGGGTTCGTCTGTGAGATGTCCTGAACAATATTCGATGACTTGTTGCATTCCAGAGGTTGTATCAGGCTAACAAACTGAAATTTCTCTAAAAATTACAAAAATGTCGTACTTCAAGTACCATAGCACCCGTTGTACTGGGTCTGGTTAGCTGAAAATCAATAAGGTTTATCTATAAGATGCCCTGAACACTATTCAATCATAAAATTGGTCACTTGTATCACTCTGGAGGTTGTGTCGTGCTAACAAGCTGAAAATTCTCCAAAAATGACAAAAATTTGGTACTTTAAGTACCATAGCACTCGTTGTACTGGCTTTAGTGAGCTGAATATCAATAGGGTTCATTTTTTAGACACCCTGAATAATATCCCATCATAAAATTGGTCACTTGTATATACCCCGGAGGCTGTATCGTACTAACAAACTGAAATTTCTCTAAAAATTACAAAAATGTCGTACTTAAAGTACTATAGCACTTGTTGTAGTGGCTCTGGTGAGCTGAAAATCAATAGGGTTCATATGTGAGATGTTCTGAACAACATTCAGTTATAAAATCGATGACTTGTTGCACTCCAGAGGTTGTATCGTGCTAGCAAACTGAAATTTCTCCAAAAATTACAAAAATGTCGTACTTCAAGTACCATAGCACCCGTTGTACTGGCTCTGGTTAGCTGGAAATCAATAGGGTTCATCTGTGAGGATTTTTTTTGGTGTAAACCAATACTTTTCTCGTATATTAGATAGTTTGGGCAGAAAAGTAAAAATAGTAATAAATATTTGCGGATATACGATCACTTGGTGATTATGACGGTCGCTGGCTAGGCATATGACTCAATTGGCGTTTGTGCAAACTTTAGACCAATATTGTGGCGATTAAAATTTGTATGTACGCCACTTTATCTGTTCGATGCGAATTTAAAAATCCTTTTCAACGGTGTGGCTAAGTAAAAAGTGACCGTTTTGGCTTGACAGCGTCGACATCCTCCTCTGTAGAAAATAAAACTTTCGACATCGTACAGGCCCGACCTTCACAACCGGCGGCTGACGCTTGACTGCTCGAAGTAGAGCTGCATCGTCTGCTTCCGTCAACGTTTGACGCTCGAAAAGGGATAAATAAATTGTCTCATGAACAGTACTAGACGTCAGACGTCCCATAGGAAACGCACCTTTAGGCATAATGCCAATTCACAAGAATAGTCAACATCCCTATTGTTTTGGAACAAGTTGTTCAAAGTATATTAAATTGTATATTATAGTCAGGAAAATGGTTGCACCAAGTTTTTTATTCTTTCAATAAATTCGATAGAGGTTAGTTCTTGTTGACTTAGTAAGTGGTTAACAGATTGGATACAAAAATTTTAACAGTAGACACTCTGTAAAGTAGATACTTCACCCACATGGTAGTTGAAACGGTTTTACAGATTAAATCTAACTTTTCCGCATCTGTGGCTCTGAACAATATTCTATCATAAAATTGTTACTTGTATACACTTCCGGGGATGTATCACGCTAACAAACCGTAATTTAAAAAATTAACTGTCTCGACCCTTACTTCGTGAAATATGCTCATATTAGTGTTTTTAAATGAAACTCTTGGTCTCTAGTTAATTCCACAATATAATAAAAGTTATTGAAAATTCTAAAAAATTTGACAATTGTTTCGATAAATCAATATCATCGATGATATTGATTTATCGAAACAATTGTCAATTTTTTAGAATTTTCAATAACTTTTTTATATTGTGGAATTAACTAGAGACCAAGAGTTTCATTTAAAAACACTAACGTAATTTCTCCAAAAATAACCAAAAATTGAGAATATCTAGATTTATAGGACCCGCTGTACTCGCTTTAGTCAACTGAAAATCAATAGGGTACATCTGTGAGACACCTTGAACAATATTCAATCACAAAATTGGTCAATCGTATACTCTCTGGAGGCTGTATCGTGCTAACAAACCGAAAATTCTCCAAAAATGACAAAAATTTAGTACTTCAAGTACCATAGCACCCGTTTTACTGGTTTTAGTGAGCTGAATATCAATAAGGTTTATCTTTGAGATGCCCTGAATAGTATCCAATCATAAAATTGGTCACTTGTATATACTCCGGAGGCTGTATCGTGCTAACAAACTGTAACTTCTCCAAAAATGACAAAAATATCGTACTTAAAGTACTGTAGCACCTGTTGTATTGGCTCCGGTGAGCTAAAAATCAAATGGGTTCATCAGTGAGATGTCCTGAATAATATTCAATCATAAAATTGGTGACTTGTTGAACTCCGAAGGCTGTATCGTGCTAATAAACTGAAATTTCTCAAAAAATGACAAAATGTCGTACTTCAAGTACCACAGCACCTGTTGTACTGTTTCTGGTGAACTGAAAATCAATAGGGTTCATCTGTGACATGTCCTTAACAATATTCAATCATAAAATTGCTGACTTATTGCACTCCGGAGGCTGTATCGTGCTAACAAGACATATAAAGAAAAGTGGCCGACGACAACGACGACAACATACACACAGGATTTTTTTTCTAAAAACCGTTTTTTCGTGTTGTTGATGGAAAACGTAAAAATAATTCAAAAAAAATTTCAAAATTTCAACTTTTTTTGGGGTAAACCAATACTTTTCTCGCTTATAGAAAGGTTGGGCGGAAAAGTAAAAAATTCTCTGATTTTATAAAAATATATTTATTATGTATGTGATTGTGAGGAACACAGTCTATGTGTAGTTGACATCTAGAAGGGCGACATTTGGCACTTGTTGTTTGGCGGCTGATATTGCCATATGGACAAAAAACGTAAAAGATTGTATTAAAATAAAGACAATCAAAAATCACCGCACCTGTTATTGCTCCCACAATACGACATGGTGTCAGGTGTGCAAGAATTACGCACCTAGTTCGTGTCAGAAAAGTAATATTGTACGACTTGATAAGTGTACAGTACTTTTTTTTCGGGCTGAGATGGGAAACTGATGTTCGAATGCAGGACCCAAACAGTATTGGACTCATCCCCAAGAGGATGCTTACCAACCAAACCCTCTATCTCGCCGTTACTCCCGCCTTGGAATTACTACCGTAGCATACTTCAAGCTGGGAAGTGTACAGTACTGGGCATTAAAACGGCACAGCTTGTTGAGTGTCACTAAATTGTTGAAGCCCTATTAAGATTCAAAATGGATTTCAAGCCACCGTCGTCGTTATTTAACGCTTGTAGTCACGACAATGTGGCAAATAGTTGGCCACTTTGGAAACAGAAATTTAATTTATATCTAATAGCATTCAGTATGGCTAAATCAGCAAAAAATGTTAAAATAGCATTGTTTCTAACATGCATAGGAGATGAAGGCATTAACATAAAAAACAAGCCAAATTATGCAATTTTGTATGCAAAAATCCAGAGTGTGGTCAATCTTATGAACACAGAATGATCAGAGATATACTGATAGTGTATTAAATGCCAAGAAAGTCAATCAAGATTGTTACGGGAATCCGATTTGTCAGTCAAACATATTACTACTGATTATTGCAAAAGTGTAGAATGAAGCAAACAGCATGCTAAAATACTGAACCCATCTAACGAAGTATTTGCAGTAAGAGAATTGAAAAAAATCAAATGCGGGAAGTGCTTACATGAATATCTCCCAAACAAGTGTCCAGCTTTTAGAAAAACTTGTGCTCTGTGTCAAAAAGTTGGGCATTTTTCCAAAGGCTGTTTTAACAAGTATGAAGAAGACCCAAATAACGTAGTTCAACAGCCAAATCACAAGAAAAGTACTAAGAGAAATTTAAATTAGATACTGATGCAGATTGCAGTATCTTGCCAATAAATATTTTTAAAGAAATAAAATTTAATAAAGCTTTAATTGATTGTCCAGTTACTCTTGTTACATATGGTAATTTTAGAATGAAGCCTATTTGCAGAACCAATTTAGTTTGTAAACATAAAGAAGTAATCAGGATTATCAATTTCATTGTAGTAGATGCTGATACTGAAGCATTGCTTGAACTTAATGATTGCATCAAATTTAGTCTTATACAAATAATAGACAGCTTTCACTCATTTCCTATCACTAAATATGAGGTTTATAACAAATATAAACATGTTTTTGAAGGTGTTGGTAAAATTCCTGGGTTTTGCTCAATTGAACTTGATGAAAATGCTAAACCAGTCATTAAATACCAGCGCAAAGTCCCATTTTCATTGCATGAAAAACTAAAATCCGCATTAGACATTCTTGAACAAAAACAAATTATTAAAAAAGCAAATTACCCTACTAGTTGGGTAAACAATTTAATGATAATTGAAAAGAAAGATCAGTATATAAGGATCTGTATAGATCCAAAGACTCTAAATCAGTATGCTATGAACATTATTTAATTCTCACAGCTAATTATATTTTAAGTAGACTTTCAGGCAAGCGAATATATGAAGGATGGCTTCCATCAATTAGAACTTAATAACACTAGTACTGATTTGTGTACATTGAACTCCCCATTTGGTAGGTATATGTTTAACAATCCCATTTGATATATCCATTGAACCAGAGCTGTTTTAAAGAAAGTGCTATTAAATGTTTGAAGATATGCCAGGTGTGGAAATATACTTTGATGATCTAATTATTTCATGTGACAATGAAACCAATCACGATTTAACGTTTAGAGAAGTATTACATAGAGCTGAACAAAATAATGTTAAATTTAAGTTTAATAAACTTCAATATAAATTAGATCAAGTTGTCTTTATGGGCCACATCATTTCTGGTGAGGAAATCGAACCTGATATTAACAATACTAAAGCTATTTCTGCGATTTCTAGCCCAGTGAATAGAACTGAAGTATTGCAAATACTAGGCCTATTAAAATTCTTTTCCAAATTCATTCCTAATTTATCAGAACTAACAGCTAATATGCGAAATCTTACCAAGAAAAATGTTCCTTTCTTTGGGATACCTAATCATGAAGCTGAATTGCCTTTTCTTAAAGGATGAATTTGAACTATCCTTAAAATTTTTGACCCTAAAAAGCCTATTATTATTCAATGTGATCCATCAGGTGAAGGACTAGGATGATGCTTACTACAAGAAGTCAATCCTATTGCACTTGCATCTAGGTGCTTAACAAATTCTGAGAAGAAATGGGCACAAATTGAAAAAGAACTCTGTGCAATTGTATTTGCGTTTAAAAAATTTCACTATTATGTCTAGGGTTATAAGTTGCTTGTTCAGACAGACCATAAACCATTAATCCTCATATTTACAAAACATCTTGATAAAGTGACCACTCGACTTCAAAAAATGTTGTTAAAATTGTTAAAGTACCACATTAACATCACTTATCTTCCTGGTAGAGACATGCTGATAGCAGACATTTTCTCTCGAAGCTACAGTAAAGAGTCAGTTGTAAATGACCCCTAAATGGAGTATACGATTCATGCCTTATCCAACAATATACCAATGTCAGAAGAGAAAAACAAATTTTTAGTTGTAACATGCCGATCGGCTGATACGATTTCCATCGGACTATAGTATTTTAATTTAGTTGGACTAATGAGTCGAAATTAAAAAATTTGTTTAAATTTCAAATTTTGTGTATATAAACGATATCGTATATAGGAAAATTCTCTTCCTATCAGGAACAATTAGAAGTTAGTATATCGTAGTGGTTTCACATATTTGCTGGCGAGTTAAATTCTTCAAATATTTTTTCTCCATGTATTTACTATGTTTTATTTCAAATTATAATATGGGCTGGCGTTTGTTAAATTTGGTATGTTCAATTCTTTTTTTATAAGAAAAAAATAATAATTTCATATTCTTTAGAAGCAAATTTTTAATAATTTCTTTTCATTCTGCTTTTTTAGCTTCATAATTCCGCATTTTCTGTTTATTTAGGGAACAAAGCGAATAGGATAGAACAGATTCAGTTTTTTATGTGTTGTTGCATAAGCTTCCGATCTGTTCTATCTATCCCTTCCTTCCCAGTAATTTTCCTTTAATTTTTTCTCCTTCTTTTTTTCCCAGCTCTGCAGCTCCTAGATAGGCCCTAGGAACTAGACAACACCACTAGAACCAGAGAAAACAGGGAACTGGCTGGGATGGATTAAGCACCATATCTCCATCTACTAGGACCTAGCTGAGAGCTGAATAATCTCAGAACCTCTTCAAGTTGAGCCCTTTGTCTTATGCTCAATTCGTGGAAATCTAGAATTGGAGATTTTTATTGTATAACTGCGTTCGTATTCGTCTTGTATTTTGGATACACAGTTAATGTGAATTGTGTTATTGATTTATGAATAAATATAATTTGCTAAAACTTTTGATATTTGATTTTCAGCAATTTATATTAACTTGGACCATCCCGTTAAAATATTTCCAGTATTTTGTTTTGTCGAGTTAAAGTAAATATAAGGTTTCCCAGTTTTTAACCTTTTTAGTTTTTTGTTTAATTAAAATTATTATCATGAAATTAACTGTCTCGACCCTTACTTCGTGGAATCTGCTCATATTAGTGTTTTAAATGAAACTCGCGGTTTCTAGTTAATTCCACAATATAATAAAAGTTATTGAAAATTCTAAAAAATTGACAATTGCTTCGAAACAATTGTCAATTTTTTAGAATTGTCAATAACTGTTACTATATTGTGGAATTAACTAGAAACCGTGAGTTTTATTTAAAACACTAAAGTTATTATCGCTTAAAAAACTGGTGGCGTCAAATTTAATATCGATTGTTCACTCCATCCCAGTGTTAGCTATGAAAATATTTTAACTGAGGCCGAATACCACTACCTGAGGAAGAGTTTCCAGTCGGGGTTAGTAAGGTTATTAACTATCCTTACACAGTAATGCCATAAATAATGACCCAAGTTTATGTGAAGTAACCTAATTTTGTTTAAATACAAGGTCATCTGATGACAAAAAGTTAAGCTGTGATTTAAAAATTTATTTCAAATTAAAAAACGACTTTTATTTATCTCATAATTTATTATTTTTGGGATACAAGATAATTGTCCCAAATCAGTTGAGAAAGCAAATGCTATTGCTATTTTATTGGCCTGGTTTATCAAAAGATGTAGAAAACTTTGTATCACATTGTGACATTTGTCAAACAAACCAAAAGGAAACCTTACTCTATCATCCAGTGCCTAACAGGCCTTGGCAGTATTTGTTTTCTGATTTTTTTGAATTCAAGGGAAGCACATATCTACTGATTGTTAATTCATATTCCAATTGGACTGAGGTCGTTCAAAGTAATACAAAGTTATCAAAAGATGTTGTTAATTTTTGTAAACAAGTATTTTCCCAGTTTGTCATTCCAGATCAATTCTATGCAGATAATGTTCCATACAATTCACAAAACTTCATAAATTTAGCAAAAGACTGGAATTTTGAGGTAGCATTCAGCAGCCCTCATCAGTCCAGTCCAATCGTCTCGTAGAAAGGTCTGCGGGAATTGTAAAGTAAATGCTAAGAAAAGCAAAATCTGAAGCAGACTTAGCACTATTTTTAATGGAATATCGCAGTACCCCATTACCTGATATGGAGTATTCCCTGGCCCAGTTGTTCCTTGATTGATCCATTAAGACAAAAATGCCATTTTCAGAAAAAAACCTCCTACCCCTAAATCATATGGAGGCTCAAAATAAATTATTAGAAAGCAAACAGAAATGCTAAAGACTTGAAAAACTTACTGAAGGTGATAATATCTTAATTCAAAAAGGGAAATTTTGGGAAAAGGGAAAGGTGACTAGTATAGTAAACGACCGATCCTATTTAGTAAAAGACTGTAATGGCACTACATATAGAAGGAAAAGGAAGTACTGTAATAAAATTAATGTACCCTATGTTCTTAATTCTGTATTATGTGACTATGATTTAGATTCACTTGGAGGTGGGAAACAACCATTTAATAATAATGAAACCCCAGCTGTCTCTATCAATTTGGAAACCAAAATGTTCAAAATGGGGATAATACATTACAATATATTGCGGGTATGTTTGATAGTCAGGACAACATCCTGATAGTCCGGGACGACAGTAATCCAGACCCTGACAATCATTTTATAACCAGCCAAAATACTAATGAAAGTGGTATTCCTGATAGCGAAAACACTGTACCTAGTGATGTAAGTTTCGATGAGTCGCCAGTATACGAGGAATCAAATCTAAATACAAGGTTTAAAAGACCTCCTAAGTATTTAGAAGATTATCAGCTGGTATTGCCACATGGACGTAAAAACGTGAATGATTGTAAAAAGTATTAAAATAAAGACATACAAACCACACCTGTTATTGCTCCCCCAATACGACAATATTTACTTATCGGAATCCACCAATACCTCCGAACTGGAATTTTCCGACATTTGCATCATTATCCCTTCAACGACATCTGTCCCATCCGGAGTTGCAATTAATTATATCCACAATATACAGACGATAAATGTCTCAGTTCTGTCTGATAATATTGAACAGCTCAACTTTTATTATGTCGTCAGAAAATGTAATGGTCTTTCTAAGATGCGACTGTGATAGGAAGCCATCACTATCATCGTATTGGGCTCGACTTTTCAGAGGACGCTTTCAAACCACTCCTTAAGTCGCTGGGCATTCATGTACATGACATGAAATTTTTTCGCAAGGACAACACTATGTGTAGCACTACCTTCAATTTCAATTCAATGAACAGAAATTATACAAAGCCTCGAGGTATGTAAATATGAACATAAATGTTTTCAAAATAGAATTTGCACAAAACAATTGACTGAACATAAACTCCAGACATTCGCAAACATTTTCATAGTATAAATACAACAGGTCATGAGTTTATGAAAATATTGTTTCATTATTTTTTATGTTTAATGTTATTGAGAGTGAATGTTGAAATAGCTTATAAAATAAACATTCCATAATATTCTCGGGGTATCTATTATTATTACAAAAACAGTATGAGGATATAACAAGAAATACGACTGTTTACTAAAGAAACTGCTGCAGGATGAATGTGTTTCAAAAATAAATTAGAATCAACGTTGCTAAATGAATGTATATCTAAGTTGGAAGCCAAAATACAAGGCGATATTAAAAGCCCATTTCTCCAATTCCAGTGTAGAGAAGTGTTTTAATATGTTGTAGATGAAAAACCATGGTGGAATGGATACTGTCAAAAAAATCTATAATTTACTTACCAAAATTGTGACCAATCATATGAGCAACAGTGGTGGCAACAACACCTACAACAGGTGAATATTCCGTGCTGATACCTCCGGAAAATTCATAAGTGCAAATTGGACCTTTGAGAGCCTTTCCCACTACATGATTATCAAAATTGAATTTCCTGAAACAAAATACAAATTTGTAAATTATTGTTATACTGGAAAACAATAATTTTAAAGGATTCGCTTCACACGTTTTTGGTAAATACGTATTATATTTCAATGTACAGGGTTATTCATATATAAAAATTTCATTTATATGACTACGACTATAGAATTTGTAGAAAATATTTACGTTAATAGTTGAGCGTTGTCGTTGGGATGATTTATGGTTAATTTCTCTCTTCTGTAATGTAGAAAATTTGTGAGCGTCGTATCTCCATCCCCAGAAATTTTAATTTCGTCATTTTCGCTCCAAATCACAACTCCTACTAACGCTATAAAGATATTTAAGGGAGAATACAGCTGAAATTAAAACATTCGATTGGTTCAACATATTCTAAGCACTTATAAATATAAAGGGTAAATCGACTTTTTCCACCCAACAGATCATATCGAGGAGATCTGATATAAATAAAAAATTCTCAGTGAAAGGAATGCCACTTACAAAATTCTAGAAGCTTTGTAGGTAGTAAATAAGAATGAATTATTATTTTACTTGAAGTTGTAACGTCATTACAGGGTGACGCTAGTGTAACATTTTTTTATTGTACAAGACTTTGTTACTTATAATTCCTATAATAGGGAAGCAACGTTTTTAATGTAGTTACCCCCAATCAACTTTTAGTAACGTCACTCCTGTTATGAGAACTTATTTCAGGTTACAGTTGTGAAGATAAATATTCTTTTATTGTAAAAATTAATTGCATTTCTGCAGACTCCAGGAATCTACTAAAAGTTAGTGTTGACATGATTGTAATATTTTGTTGTTAAAGTGCATTTTTCAAGTGTTGAAATGAAAGGGACTACAACTTCTACACGTAGCAGTTATTTCAGATCATCAAGGGGTGGTAATAACGCAAACAGCTATTTACAAATCAAAAGAGATGGAGAATTATGTACAGGAAAAAGTCGAGTTACTCCGGAGCATATAGTAGGTATGACAATTATTACAAATGAAACATGAGGCTTGGTTCAGTCTGCCATTGAGAAGATTATGCAGCACTGAAGGTAAAAAATAAAGGTTATTTTTTAATAGTTATACCGCAGCTTAGATTATTATGACCAAAATATATCTCCAGGTGGATCTAAGTATGGTATTAGAAGAATAATTGTCATTCCTCCTACTAGCTCGGAACCACTTTTTTCTCAATTTTAGGTCCCAAGGTCCAGTTAAAAATATTTTATTTGGAAGTATTGTTTATAGTTGCACTGCTCCTGCTGTATTTATTCAAAAAATATCTCGAAACGAAATACATTATTACAATTAATGTCTTTGCTCGAAACTTACGCAAGGAACACTATAATCAGTGACAGAGAGGTGTGATACCTACTGGAACTGTAGATCCGTTTTCGCGCGAAAATGTAAACAGTCAGTTTGAAACCGCATTTTTTGACAATTAGTTATAGTATTTCAATTTTTTAATATATGTATTCGTATTCTACAATCATATTGTACCTACATGAAACTCTTTCAAACGAAAGCAAAAATAAAAAAATTGCATGTTGCCTATTAAATAGAATAAATAATAATTTGTTACAATATATACTTACCCCGTTGATAATATTGGCAACAGTTTTGGCATGGTTAACAGTTCTGGTTTTACTTTCTCCTAATTCTTTATAAAGTTGATTGTCTATCACAAGAACTAATTCTATATATTTGGATTCATTGTTGGCCTTGTAAGGTCCCCTAACTAACTGTTGGTCTATGTCTCGCTTATACTGGAAGAAAACGAAACATGTAGTATAAATGTATTCAAATACTTAGTGGATAGAGCACTCCCATCAATTTTAACTAAGTACAAAGAAAGCAACATTTCAGATGAAAATTTTGATATAATATATATTTCGGATGTAATAACAAATTAGTGACACCAAAATTTAAATATTTGTAATCATTAGATCATTTTACGTAAGTTTGATCCAGTACTTTTTTCTCTATCTTGTAAAATAAATGGTAGGAGCACGTGGGAAAGCTGACTCAATAAAACTGTTATAACTTTTGTTCCGCTTTATGGATGTTGACAAACTTAGTATCATTGGAAAGGGAATTCATTGCCTACTAAAATAGTGTATCATCGTTTCATTCCAGTGGTTTTCACGGTCGCTAGGTGGCGGTAATTGAACAATTGTTTTGTTTTCAACTTTTTTTGGGAATCTTCAAATGCGATGCTATATGTTTTTAATCATTTACTTGAAAGAGGATGGAATTTAAAATAAAATGGTAAAAGCCGCATCTCAATATCTATTTTCTAAGCGAAGATGCGGGAAATTATTTTGACAAATTCAGTATTATTGTAACAATAACCAACAATTAACTACGTAACAGAAACAGCAAAAATAAACTATATTGACCTAGTAAAGTAACCTAAAGATACTGCTCGAAAAGCTTTTAATCTTTTTCGACGCAAATATTTAATCTCTGCGTGGTATAAAAGACAGCAGCTTCTATTTCAGCCCTGGGAATACTGTTAATTGCGTTTTGTATTCGTTGATTAAGGTCTGTTCTATTTGCAGGTATTGTCTGAAGTAGATACTAAATCTTTAATTCGACCCCATTGATAAAAATCTAATACAGTAAGGTCGGGAGAATATGCTACCTCTTCCTATCCACCTATACTCATATTGTTAGTTTAAAAAAATGCATCAGTTCATTTGTAGGGGAAAGGCGGGAGGTTTGGTTTGGGATATGGTCAAATTTGCCGCCTTAAATTGCTTCTAGTATAACCAAACCGCGTCAGTAGTTGACCTTCTAGTGTAATACCACGTATGTGACCAAACATTTAGATTGTTACTGTTACTGGGTGCTGCAGGATATAATTTATGTTTTTGTCATATTCTAGTAAGATTTTATTTTAGTCTAACAAAATATAATCAGATTTTAAAAAATATAGTGGGGCTACAATATTATGTCCTAAAGAGAGCATCATTGACGTATTTAGTTTTTTTATAATCTAACCTCTACTTTTTAATTTGGATTTTTATTAAATATTATGTATATGAGGGAGGTTTGGGACAGTGTCCCAAACCTCCCTATACCTATTGTTAATTGAAAATTATATATTTTTTCAGAGTTTGAATCATGCTTCACACATATAAACAGAAGAGTAATAGAGAAAGATTACCTCAGAATCTGATTGATGAAGCAATCAATGAAGATAGACAAGGAAAAGGTATAAGGCCTACAGCTAAGAAGTATGGTATACCGAAAAGCCCATTGCTACGTCTTTCAAAAAATAATACTTTAAAAAGGAGTGATTATTACACAAAGCATTCAAGCAAACAAGTTTTCTCGAAAGACGAAGAAACCATGTTAGCTCAGCACTTGAGCTTGCATATCATTTTGCAAAAAGTAACAACATTAATAATTCAAAAGCGTGGTTTATTGGGGAAAGTGCCACTAAGGATTGGTTGCGAGGGTTTTATTCTCGCAATAACAACATATCTTTGAGAAAGCCAGAGGCAACTTGCCTTAGCAGATCCACCAGCTTCAACAAAAATAATGATGATGCATTTTATCAAAATTTGAAGACTGTTTTGAATGATAAAAATATTAGACCTGAAGATACTTGGAACATCGACGAAACGGGACTCACAACAGTTCATAAACCTGAAAAAGTATTGACTCAGAAGGGATCCAAGCAAGTAGGTCAAATGACTTCCGGTGAGCGGGGGACTCTAGTAACGATGTGCTGCAGTATAAATGCTATTGGCCAAACTATCCCACCATTCTACATATTTCCAAGAGTGAATTTTCGTGAAATTATGATAAAAGGTAAGGTATAAATTATTCATATACAATTGTTAACTCAACGAATTTAATTTATTTTAAGGTGGACACACTGGCTGTAGGGAGCAGCTCACCCAAGTGGCTGGATGACTGATGCGAATTTTCTAATTTTTATTAAACATTTTTTAGAATACGCCAAACCTTCTAAAGAGAGGCCCATCTTAGTTATCTTTGACAATCACGATAGCCACATCCAAATTGATCTCATTAATATGGCCAGAGAAAATAACGTGATTCTACTAACTCTCCCACCTCACTGCAGCCAGAAATTGCAGCCTTTAGATGTCTCTGTTTACGGTCCCTTTAAAACTTATTTCATTGCGGCTACCGACAGTCTGATGTTGAGACAACCAGGAAAGCCCATACAGATCTATGAAATTCCTGATCTTTTTAGAGAAGCTATAGAAAAGACTTGTACAACTTCAAATATAATACAAGGTTTTAGGTGTATTGGCATTTATCCCTTTAACGAAAATACTTTTACCGAAGATGACTTTTTGGAAGCATATGTGACAGATTGGGATCAACAAGAACAGCAAGCTCACTCCTCAACATCCTCTTCTCGACAACCCGAACCCGAACCTGAACAACCCGAACTCGAACCGGAACAAACTGAACCATCACCCTTAGTAGCAACCAAGGAAACTAAATTTACTCCAGAAAAAATTATGCCATTCCCAAAAGCAGCTCCACGTAGCAAAAAAAGTGGTGAAAAAAAACTGGGAAATCCAGAGTTATAACACATACCCCTGTAAAAAATGAGATTGAAGAGCAACAGTTATGCAAGAGAAGAAAAATAGAGCTACAAACGAAGAAAGCTGCAATAAGGAAGCTAAATATGAAAGTGACCAAGGAAAGCTCTTCTCCCGATGATGAAAACCTTGACTAGAAGAATCTGTGTAAAGATAGTAGTGATGATTTACAATTCACTAGCGATGAATATAATGACACTATTGAGGTAAACACTTTCGGACAAGATTTTCAATGAAGGCGATTATATTTTAGTAAAATTAAAAGTAGACAGTAGGAAGGAAAGCTTTGTACACTACATCGCCAAGATTTTAGAGGTTCTCCAAACTGAAACTTCCTACCTGAAAGTAAAATACCTGCGTAAGAGCGGAAAAATGAATAAGTTCTATTCTCCAAATGAGGAGGACATCGATGATGAAATTTCTCAAAACCAAGTTGTGGGGAAATTGAAGGAACCAAAAAACAACGCATCGAGTAAAAGATTGTGTAAATTTATATATTTCGCGGAGAATGTAGAAATGTACGAAAATTTACGTTAATTTTTTACCTGTCCCAAACCACTCACCTGCCTGGTTCAAACATCCCTCCCAGGAGGAGGTTTGGGACACTTGTCATTTTTTTTGGAAATGTTAATTTCAATTTTTTTTATATGTTTCAACAATAAAGTTTCTGTTTCATTTCGAAATTGTTTTTTCTTTACTTTGGTTAGTTTTTGGGGTGTTCTTGATTATTCGATTTACCGAAAACCAACACACACTGATGTGACAATTCCATATAGTTCCAATCACCCCATGTCACACAAACTAGCGACATATAGTTCAATGATAAATAGAGCTTTTTCAGTTCCTATGAACAAATGTCATTTTGATAGAGAGATTAATACAATTAGACAAATAGCAACATCCAATGGTTATCCATTGCATATGATAAATAAGCTAATTAATAAAAAAAAGGAAATAGTGGCATTACAACTAATATTTCCTAAGCTAAACAAACCTAAGCTAAACAAACCATCACATATGCAGGAAATATTTCTAATAATATTTCAAAGATAATATCTTTAGCAACGAATACAACAATTTCTTTTAAAACAGAAAGTAAAGTTAGTACAAAATTGTTAAATGTGAAAACAAAAATACCACCATTAAATAAATCAGGTATATATAAACTCAAATGTCCAGAATGTAATGCTGTCTATTTGGGTCAGACCCTTAGAAATTTTGAAATCCGATACAGTGAACACTTACGAGCATACAGATTAAAACAACCAGATAAATCCCACTATGCAAAACATCTACTTGACACCAATCATTCATTGACACCTAACACAGAACTAGAAGTGCTGCATATTTGTGAAAAGAAACAAGAACTGGATTTCCTTGAAGAATTGGAAATTAGAAGACATTTAAGAAACCCAGAATATGAAGTTGTCAATGAACAGATAAATCTAGGGAGTTCTCCACTAATAAACTGTCTTATTAAGTGATAATTGTAAAGATCAGCCGATATAGTTTTCCTGGTTTTCTATATCATTGCACAGTTATACTGATCTTAATTGGAAAAATGATATTCAGGATATCACCATAGGGCTAATAATATCTAAGCTTCAATATTTGTAATATCACATCTTCTTCTTTTTTCTATTGACATATATTAAGTCAATCACAAGTGAGGTCACTTCTTGGTCTACCTAAAAATAACTACTAAACATCAGGTAAGCATCAAATAAAATGTAACTTCTGTCATTCTGACGATGATATTGATTTATCGAAACAATTGTCAATTTTTTAGAATTTTCAACAATTTTCATTATATTGTGGAATTAACTAGAAACAGTGAGTTTAATTTAAAACACTAATATTAATATTCTAATTTTGTGTAAACGTAAAATGATCTAATTATTACGGATATTTAAATTTTGTGGTACTATAACGGTACATTCATTATAGAAAAATGATGTTTTTGTGTTATTATTGTGAACTACACCCAGCGGTGGAGTATAAAATAATTTCCAGCAGTTTCTCGTATGCGAGTTTGTAATACAGATTTTTTTCTCTAAGCTGTACGATAAATAGTTTCTGAGATACAGTGTGTTAACTCTCTTAATCAGACACCCGGTACAATCTTATAAAATATGAGAAATGTAACAAATGCATTGACGAAAATGAATCCTAATGTGAAGATTATTTTCAAACACCACCATGCAAATTAAATTACAATGATTTATATCAAACTTAAATTACAAAATAACAAACGTATTCTTACGATTCTACAAAATCATGAGAATTTCATGTAACGTATATGTATTGTTTACAGGATAAAAAATTGCGTTAAAGATTGGTCCGTGTTCAAACTGCATATAACCGTTTCCACTTATAAGAAATGACTGACTTTTCAAGGGAAATTCTTGGCATTGAGAAATATTTTTACGATCGTACATTCATACATTTACATGTGTTAGTGGAAAAATTAATGACTCACCCTTAATATCCCATTATCCTTATGAGCTTTTTCGGGATCTACAGCGTCTCCTGTATATCCACAAGTCTTATTATGTTCTAACAAATGTGAATGTTTATATAAAAAATGATCAGATTGTATATCAGCGAGATTCTTCCCAGTCTCGATGTAATGCATTTCTTTTCCGTCGAAGATGACTCCCGAAAGTCCTTCGCATGTCGAGATTGCCACCCACGAGTTGGGTTTCCCACGGACTTTTCCACTATAATCGCAAATATCTAGATCCTGAAAGAAAGTTAAAATAATATACTGATATTTACTGTTTCGACGCTTACTTCGTGGAATCTACTCATATTACTTTATGAAATATGTTGTGGAATTATTTAGAAACAGTTACTTTCATTTCAAAAAGTAATAGATTGATATTTACATTGAAACATCTTATTGTGGAGTAGAAATTTTATAGTTGTAATGTGATATAAAGAACATTATAGATCTGCAGATAATAACAGATTTTGGAAAAGAACTTTATTCAGTCTGCCTCGTTGTATAGGAAGGTGGGGATCCTTGGGCAGGTGGGATGTCTGGACATTTGTGAATAAAATCAAGCGCAAACTTTTAGGCACGCCGCTGTCGTGGTAACCGAAAAGCAGTTGATTTGTTACTTCTAACTGACGCCATAGTGCAGCTGTATCAGTATTGTAGACACGACAAAATCGAGTTTTATGTTTCTATCCTTGAACACAAACAATTTTATTGGTGATTATTTTTCTTCTACAGTTCTAAAATCAATGTGTGTATGCTTTCTTTATATTAATTCGTATATATTGATTCCTTGTGCATGGAATATCGTATTAATTAATGGTTAAAATTATTTGTTTAGTGTAGTATTTTGCAATTGAATTTTAATGGCGTCGGGCGGGATGCATGAACACCCAACGGTGCGGGATCATTGGACATGCCCATCTCTCCCTACCTTACGGTTTTTTTATTTTCACGAGAATATGCTGTTTTGCTACAAGAAAAAAAACCGCATTGAAATACCACGCGATATAATCGAAAGAGCTATCGACGAAGTCCGTGCGGGAGCAAAAATTTAACCAACTGCGAAGAAGTATGAGATTCCCAGATCTTCTCTTCAACGATACTTAAAGTTAGAGCAACCTTTGAAAACCACAGAAAACAAATATATAACCAGACAGATATTCACTACTGATGAAGAAAAGGCACTCAGTGAATATTTAATTAGATATTCCCAATTACATTACGGCTTGACTAAACTTAATTGTAGAAAGTTTGCATACGAATATGCAGTTGCTAATGGAAAAGTTATTCCAGAAAATTGGAAGCAACGTAAATATGCATCAAAAGACTGGATCAGAGGGTTTATAATTCGAAACAAAAATTTGTCTTTGCGCACTCCTGAGGCGACTAGTTTATCTCGCGCCACCATTTTCAATCGGAAAAATGTAACGGAATTTTTCGACAATTACAGAAGCGTTTAACAGGTTTGACCAGCGTCAAAGAACAGAACATCAAAAAAATTACAATATGGGTACATGCATAACCGGGTACCGCAAAAATATTAACATATACATAAAAACAATTGTCATATTACTGAATTACTCGAAAACAAAAAAAACACATAGGCTTTGTGGAAGTTACGTCAATATAAGTGATCGGAAAATAATTTAATCTAGATTTGACGTGCACGTCAAATTTCTTAACGGTTATTCTATAAAACAGCATAACACATAAAAGTTCTTTCAAACAATGTCAATATTAGTAATAAATAAACTCGTTATCATAATAAAATAGTTCTTATACCGTATGGTTCTTTCGCTAAAGAAATGATGTGACACTAAATTAGTCTTTTCATCATCGACTAAGAAAAGGTGCTTTGTGATTGGTGGCTTGAGAATTCCGTCACCCGGGGATTATCCAGGCGGGGAGGTAAGAATCCTCCAACATAACCACCTTTTCGCCACATTTTTTTTCCATCACTTAATTGGGATTGGTGCAGTTAGTTTTTGTTCATTAAATGCTTCGTAATACCGTTCTGTCAGATTGTACGTGAGTTCAGTAGGGGTTGCTCGTGCCTTAGGTTCCACATATTGTGAGTACGAGGCTCGTGACTGTTCTTTATGCCGCATCTACAATTTCCTGTTGATTACGTTCATAATTTCCTGTCGCGAAGTTCGGACAACTTTCAGCACCCACCCAGTATAACAAAGTTGGTCATAAATGTTGTATAACATACTCTCGAATTATATCTAGTTTCTGATATAAGTTCATATAGGCTACAAATAAGCTCAGGGATTATTGCCACACCTTTGAGTATGACAGGTTGTTGAGGACAACTTGTTAGTCTTGGAATAATGGTCTGTTCCTTTTAGTACCGTGTTTGTAGTATTCCTATATAGTTATAAGTTATGGAAACTACCTTTACCGATTGTGACATGTCTTTCAAGAAGACACAAATACCTGATTATGACTATTGTTCTTTTTGAGAACATTATATTGTTGTTGTCAACAATTGTGTTAGGTCACAAAGGCATTTTATATCTTTATTTAGTAGAATTTGCTTTTCTATTATCGTATCTGTCATAGTACCTCTATACACTATTTTTTGTATTTATCTTTATCGTTGTGCAAAAGCACTAATATATTTATTTTTCGTATGCCTTATGTTCTCTCTTGATGTTGTATCTAGAGTACATTATTATGGATTCTTGCTACTATGTTGTGTATAATACATTCGATGTATTATGTTTGTGTTTTTTATCGTATCTTTTTTTCTCTTTTGTTTTTGGGTTTTTTTTGAAAAAACGCCAAAAATTATTTTCCGCGAATGTTTCAAATTTTCTGAGATTTTCTTGCGTTATGCACCTTTAGAAATCAGTCTAGTTTGGAACAACCTTTATACTGAAATATTTTCTGAAATTTCTTGCTTTAGGCAAACTTTGAATTCAGTTAATTTTGAGTAAACCCCTATCTCTTTCGTTGTGTGTACTGAGAAATTATCTTTTTGCTTGGTAGCGTTTTCGTTCTCAGTATACGCTTGATTTTTATCGTTCCTGTATGTTGATACGAGTAAAACACGTTCTTTTGTTACATGACAATTTATGGATTATTATGATGTACTGATACATACTAATAGTATTTTTTTGCGGCTTACTTTTGTTTTCTTTTTCCGTTGTTGACAAAACTATTTTTTTTAGGACAACTTTCTATGTTGTTTGCAATACCATAGTTTATAATTTCGTACTTTCATGGCGAAAGTGTTTCCGATTTAAGTCCTATATAACTTTCTATTTTGGTTTTTGAGTATTCTATGTGTGTTTGTATTTTAAATACACACACACATTCTCTATCTTATCTCTTCCTTCTTCAGTTATTTGTTGCTGATGATAGATACACATCTTATCGATCTATCTGCCTAAATATACGCTGTTATCCTTTCCGTTCCGTTTAGTTTATTTTTGCGTTTTTATTAGTTAAAGAGTTTGAATAGAATGTGACTTTTTGAAATTATTTTCCGGTGTTGTTTTCCAGTTCGGCCTGAGGGTAACGAGGGACAACATTGAAGTTGCACTTCTGTTCATTACTTTTCCCAAATCCTTTCCTTAAAACAATCGATTATTTAGCGGATATGACTCGTGATGAGTACCTATTACTCTAGTTCAAATAATGGATGGCTAATGTTGGACCATCTTTATACCATTCAACTTTTAAGCTATCTCTTTTTTCTTCTTTCTTATCCCGATTACGACTTTTTTTCAACACCATTGGGTGTTGGAATTTTTCTTTGTATCTCAAATAACCCTTCAGGTTATTTTTTTAGCGGTAATGGTATGCTATATTATCATTGAGTATGCAGTACTCCGAACTGGACGTTTTGTGTGTTTTGAGTTCAACTGTCATCGTCGGGTGAAGTGGTTTAGCTCTTCTGATCCTAGTGATCTTGATCTAGATGTGTTGGAAAACGAGACTTGCTTTGCTGCTAAGGGGGTACAATTTCAACATATAGGTAGTCCCTTTCACCTTGACTCCTCTTCTAGTTTAATATTGGTCTGGATGAGTTTGGATCATGTAGCTTGGGGGTGCTTGGGGATCTCAATTATACCAAACAGTGGGGTAAGTAGTTTTAATTTTCTTTGTGGGTTGTCCAGTACCCTGTATAAAAATCTGGTCATGTATGTTGTCGGGTTGTCCAGTACCCTGTATAAAAATCTGGTCATGTATCTTGTCGGGTTGTCCAGTATCCTGTATAAAAATCCGGTCATGTATGTTGTCGGGTTGTCCAGTACCCTGTATAAAAATCTTGTCATGTTATCCTTCTAGACATACATTCAATTTGTCTATATTTTGTCTAATCATATAAGAATTTAAGCTTGACCGAATCTTTATTCTGTTAGGGAGTTATATAAAGCTTCCTTGGATTTGTTCCAAAATTATATCAATATCGAATAATTTTTTTTCTCTTCCCTCTTTCTATCTTATCTGAACTTGCTTACATCAGTAATGTTTATTCTATTGTTAAGAGGTTTAATATCTTAAGCAATTGAATGGTATTATTTTATGCATCAGGTAAACATCTATTTATTTTACCATGTTGGTAATTTACTTATTCAAGGATCATCAATATTTCAGATTTTTGTTGTAACAAATGATACTCTTAACAATTTGCAAAAGCATACCTGCTCCGGGTTCCTTCCTTTATAGAGCATACAGTCATTTTTTTTCCTTCTTCTCTTCATTACCGTAGTTACTGTTTCAAAAAGGATTGTTTTTGGATCTTCTTTTAAAAAAATTTTTTTTCTCTGGTTGTAAGGGTGTGTAACGTGAATTTCGTTCACCACTCATAATATTTCTCATCGATGAAAGAGTAACGTAAACTTCGTTTACCCCTCGTAACATCGAATAATACTTCTGGTCGACGCTTGTCGAGCTTTAAGTTTTCGGAAGAGTTCGTCTCATTTGGATATATAAGCCAATGCACGCTGAGGTTCGGTCCTTATTCAATTATGTACTTATTATCGAGTTCAACATTTTATCGTATCGAAGTGCATTTCAATGAAGTGGTAAGTTTTCGCTTAAAATGTATAATATTTATCCGCTAATCCTTTATCACATGGTACTTAATAGTTTCAAATTAATTTTTCTTTAAAACATTCAGTACTAGAGATATTATGTCGATTTCGTTTTTGTTAGATATATTTTGTTCTGCTTCTTCATACATTTTTTTTGTACCAATGGAATTCTACGTTGAAAACCATTGAAATAAAATGAAGTGAATTCGTAACTTTTCTTATGATTTTTATTATGCTTCTATTTCTAAAATCTCTATTATATTTTATAACCACCTACCAGGATTCGTCTGTCTTTCGAAATATCTACCTGTAGAGTTTTTTTAATGCTATCGATTGATAGGCAGACTGAATATCGTTGTTAAAAATTTACATGCGAAATTTTTGCCGTCTGACTACACCACATATTAATTGTAACCGTATGCCACTCTGTTGTTGTTATATTTTCCAAAGATAGACGGTATAAAAAAATATGAGGAATTCTTGTATTTCCGGGGTGCTATTCTCGAGTCAATTGCGTATACGAAAGTTGATGGTCATCGACAATTTGCGTACGACTTGTAGTTATAGGTATTCTCGAATCGTAGTATACGAAATAAAGCATCCGCAAGTCGTAGAAATCACACGTGTGGGTACTAGGCATACGAATCTTCTATGCGAATGCGAATTTTCATAAGGGGCATGCGCATATGGCATCTTATGATCAAAAAGAAGGGGTTAACCTCTATTTTTTTATGATTGTGTAAAGTTTGAAATGAAACTTCAAATTGATTTGTTTTTTGTTTGATGTGGGTGGATGAACAAGTCAATTTTATGTTCATAAGAAATATCTCAGATAAGAAATTATTGAATATGGCTAACTTAAATCAGCTCATCAGAATAGCTGGTATTGAAGCTCTGGAAAATGCAGAGCTCCTCGCTGATAATAGAAGAAGATTTCGGGTATACGATGATGCCTTTGAAGAGATCCAGCTAGGTTTTGTTAAACTATATAGACTCAATAAAACTAGCACTTATGACCTTATTGATTTGCTAACTCCTTATATGAGGCATCCCAGCCGAATATCAGCCCTAAGTATTGAAAGAAAAGTGATTAAAGTTGTAATGCTTCAGATGATATATGCCATGACAACTACTTGAGTATTGTTTCTTTTCAGGTATTAACAGCACTCAGATTTTTTGCATCTGGGAGCTATCAGCTTGATGTAGGCAGTAATATTAATCATGGGATGAGCCAGCCTTCAGTGAGTAGTGTAACGAAATTTTCGTTACTTAAAGGTTATTTTGTGTCACCGAGTGTGTTTTCATTTTGTATTTTCTGTCGCTGAGTATATTTATTTTATATTACATATCACCCGTTATGTATTCTTGCCTCTGTATAAAAATCATTTTATAGTTTATGTCGCCGAGTATATATATATATATATATATATATATATATATATATATATTCATTTATATTATGTATCACCCGTTACATATTCGTTCCTTTGTATACAAAACATTTTTTAGTTTATGCCGCCGACTGTATTTTCATTTGATAGTTTATGTCACTGTATTATGTATCACCTGTCACATATTCGTTTCTTTGTATATAAATCATTTAACAGTTTATGCGCCGAGTATATTTTCATTGTATAGTTTATGTCGACGAGTATATATAATCATTTGTATATTGACTTATAAGTATTGTAAATCTCCGTGAACATTTTATTTTATTTTATCCCCTGGTTTCGGGGTAGAACCAATTATTGTAACAGGTTAATAGTTATTCAAAATTCCGATATTTTTATTTCTTTCCTATCTAGTTGCGATGGAGAAATCATTTTTTCTGGGTAAAGTATTTATTTCGATTTTAAAACCCAACATTTGAATGTACTGGTCTCCCCACTGCAACGAGGTAGATATTGGTAGAAGGGCGCAGGTCGAACTAATCGAGAGGGAGGTGGAACAGTAAGGTTGGAAGGCAGATATATTTTAAAATCGAACAGGGAGTACCGAAGTGCTAGCCGACCGAAGCAGAAGCGAGAAATTGTGCATCGTCCGCCGTAAATTGTTTAGCTTTGTTTTGCCAATTTTTCTTATTGTTTTTTTCCGCGCTGTAAAAAATTTTCTCGATAACTTCGTTGTTGTGAAGGTAAGAGCTTTTGAGTAATAAAAATTCGAAAACTAAATGGTCTTTTCCATTGTAAATTTAGAATATTCACGCAGTTGATTTTATTTTAAATTCTCGATAATTTAGTCGCTGTAAAGGTAAGAGTTTTTAGTAATAATTAATCCGAAAATATGTGGTATTTTCAATTATCAATTTAAAATATTTATGTAGTTGATTTTCATTTTAAAATAAGTTGGAATATCTTGTACATCGGAGTGTGGAAAACCATTTATATATCGCATCTGATTTAATACCTTTCCCGATTTTCCTTATTCGTAGGTTTCCTGATATTAGTTCCGTTCTTGATTACCTTTTTCGATTTGTAGGGAAAATTCTTGATTGAAATATCCGTTTGCGCCAGGCATACATAAACGCTAGGGCTCCCGGATATTTTAAATCTAGAATTCCCAGTTTCAATACCTTTCCCGAATTTTCTTTCAGTGGGTTTTGTTGACATTAGTTCCGTTCTTTAATACCTTTTTCTTCGATTTTGTAGGTAAAATTCTTGATTAAAATATCCGTTTGTGCCAGGCATACATAAACGCTAGGGCTTCCGGATATTTTAAATCTAGAATTCCCAGTTTCAATACGTTTCCCGAATTTCCTTTTAGTGAGTTTGGTTGATATTCGTCCCATTCTTTTTAATACCTTTTTCTTCGATTTGTAGGGACAATTCTTGATTGAAATCTCCGTTTGCGCCAGGCATACATAAACGCTAGGGCTCCCAGATATTTTAAATCTAGAATTCCCAGTTTAAATACCTTTCCCGAATTTCCTTTTAGTGAGTTTGGTTGATATTCGTCCCGTTCTTTTTAATACCTTTTTCTTCGATTTGTAGGGACAATTCTAGATTGAAATCTCCGTTTGCGCCAGGCATACATAAACGCTAGGGCTCCCGGATATTTTAAATCTAGAATTTCCAGTTTCAATACCTTTCCCGAATTTCCTTTTCGTGAGTTTGGTTGATATTCGTCCCGTTCTTTTTGACACCTTTTTTTCCGATTTGTATGGAAAATTCTTGATTGAAATCACCGTTTGCGCCAGGCATACATAAACACTAGGGCTTCCGGATATTTTAAATCTAGAATTCCCAGATTCAATACCTTTCCCGAATTTCCTTTTAGTGAGTTTGGTTGATATTCGTCTCGTTCTTTTTAATACCTTTTTCTTCGATTTGTAGGGAAAATTCTTGATTGAAATCTCCGTTTGCGCCAGGCATACATAAACGCTAGGGCTTCCGGATATTTTAAATCTAGAATTCCCAGTTTCAATACCTTTCCCGAATTTTCTTTCAGTGGGTTTTGGTGATATTAGTTCCGTTCTTCAATAGCTTTTTCTTCGATTTTGTAGGAAAATTCTTGATTGAAATATCCGTTTGCGCCAGGCATACATAAACGCTAGGGCTCCCGGATATTTTAAATCTAGAATTCCCAGTTTCAATACCTTTCCCGAATTTTCTTTCAGTGGGTTTTGTTGATATTAGTTCCGTTCTTTAATACCTTTTTCTTCGATTTGTAGGGAAAGTTCTCGATTGAAATCTCAAGTTGCGCCAGGCACACATAAACGCTAGGGCTTCCTGATATTTTAAATTTAGAATTCCCGTTCTTTGATAACTTTTCCGATTTTAGGGAGAATCTTGATTGATTCTAGAATCCCCCGTTTTCATTACCTTTCCCGAATTTTCTTTTAGTGGGTTTTCTTGATACTAGTTCCGTCCTTTGATACCTTTCTTGATTTTGTTTAAATTTTAGTGAGTTTTTGACAATTTAAGTCTAGAGCCCCGATCTCTAGTATTGTTTTCCCGATCTGATAGTTTTATTTTTGAGTAACGCCTGACCCGTTCGTTGCATGAGAGTTTATCAAATATTTGAATGAAAAGACCACCAAACTTAGAATAGTTTTGTTTGCTTTTACCGCTTCTTTTCTTTGCATGTACGCTATTTTATGATCATAAACCACACTCGCTTACGTCCTGCCTGCTTCGTCGCTAATTACTACATATCAAATATACATACACCTAAATAATACATATGTGCTTTTGGGTATTGTTTATTTTGTATATATAACGGCTGGGTAGAAAGTATAATTGTAATTAAACTGAAATAAGCCTGTGTTGTGTTTTATTGACCTATTATAGACTAGTACTTCCTTATGGTAGAGTAGTTGTTTGGCGGGACGAATTTTAGCTTCTCCGTAGTGTGGATCAGGATAATAATATTTATTTCAGGACTAGCGAGAACGTTTTTTTTATATAGTTAGCAATAACCTCCCGAATTTTGACGACAATAGACCCCTGGAATTTACCGTACCTCCATCTGGGGCTACCTAGAACTCTCGACGAGTGAAGTGGAGACAAGCACGTTAAAAATCTGGCGCCCGAGAAAGTTTAAGGTTTCAAAGGTGTCAGAAGTGACGTTTCCGAGGCGTTAATAGGTAGAGCAAGAGGCCGCTACCGATATATCACGCGCAACGCAGCGCACCGACGTCTTCGCCTAGGGAGGAAAACGCGTCACAGTAGATGTATTGAGGAAGTTATCACTGCTTTGAATATGCCTGATATATTCAATCAATATGTGAAAATGCCAAGAAATTTCTCAAATACGTAATAAGTCTGTAGCACATATTTATTGTAATGCTTTATCAACTAAAAAATGATTTGCAGGTTCTATCTCAATCATGATTTTCCTGGAGTACTAGGCTGTGTTGATTGTACACGTGTTGCCATATATCCTCCAGAGATAGATCATCCTATATATCCAGAGGCAGTATATGTTAATCGAAAGGGGTATCATTCAATAAATGTACAGCTAGTAATACATATTTCAGATCAAAGTTAATCCTCACATTACACATATACCTACATATACTGATACTGATTTAAGAATCATGAATGTTTGTGCAAGATACCCAGGAAGCATCCATGATAGTTTTATATGGAATAATAGTGCTGTATTACCATACATGCAGAACCTTCATAGAAACAATACCAAAGTTTTACTTCTGGGTAAGTAATGTTCAAAGAAATTTTCCAGATATGCAAAAAATAATATGAAATCAGTTAAGTGTACATTTACTAATGTGTTAATCTCAACCATCATTATCGGTGCTTTAAGACCCTGACCAGTTGAAAATCCAGAACAAAATTCCCCAGAAGAAAGGTACAATGATAGGCAGAAGAGTACAAGGTCCCTTATTGGAAGGTGTAATGGAGTACTGAAATTAAGATTTCGATGTCTTCTTAAGCATAGAGTTCTTCATTACAGTCCTGAGATATCTTCTAAAATCATAAATGCTTGTGTTGTCTTGCATAATATATGCATAAATAATATTATTCCACCTGTTGAGTTAGAAGATCATGGGGATGATAATCTAGGTTGATTTAGATTTATATGAACCTGAAAATGATGTCTTGGTGTTTCCAAATTTGCGAAATCCTGAATTAACAGCTAGATTATTGAGAGTTATAAGAAATCATTTGACAATATCAGATATGATTAGATTTTATTGTAGTGAATCCATTATTTTTTTGATAAAGTTTCAATGTTTTTGTATCAATACCAAATAAGTTATATAATTCATGAACTCTCTTTTTCTTGACTTGTTTTTACTGACCACTTTCGAAATTATAGTTTCAGAGCATCTGTAATTATGGTAGATTGTTTGAATCCAGTAAACAAATTATCAAATCTTTTTAATCAAACTTAAAAATATATCAGAATAAAATTCAACTAATAATTTTTTTTTCATTTCCTCAACCCAATGTGGAATGTGAACACAAGTTGTACAACGAACAGATATATTTCTATAACTATGAAAAAACACAAAAGTATATGAAAATCAACTGAGTATTATAAAAACGAAATGAGTATTTTTATTATTTCTACAACTAAATAAAAGTTCAACCAAACAAAACAAAATGAATAAAACAAAATATAAAATGAAAATAAAATATTTGAGTATCATCTCTACCTAATCTAAGATACTAAAAAAAGAGATCACTATTTTTCATCACAGGTATAATAGTTCTTTTAGGAACCAATTGAGCCAAATAGCCCATCAATAATGATTTTTTGAGTCCTCTTTGCATTTTGCTATCCTCTCTAGAGCAGATGCGATTCTCAATTTAACATCGACATCCTTTTCATATATCTCAATTTTTTTATTATAATAGCTATTTCTCATTGTTATATCCCTCTCTGTTTGCTTGGAAAGATCTGCTGTGGCTGAAATTGTTTTTTCCAGCCTTTCTAGCCTTCTGGGCCGCTTAACCCTCCTATTTTCACTAATATCCACTTTAGATGAGGAAGGTAATTCCAGTGGGGAATTATTTTCCTCAAGAACAGGAACATTTACGTTGCTGGTATTGAGTTCATTATCTTCATTATTTGGTAAATCCAAGCAATAGTCATGGTCCATATCAACTTGGACTGGAGAGAGTAGGTTTGTAATGGTTGATTCATCAAACTCTACCTGGGATTCCAAAATGTCTTGGTAACTATCAACCACTACTGAGCCCATAATGCTCAGTACTTCATCTTCCTCTATTGATATTTGTATATCTATTGGTGGCCCTCCTCCAGTTCTGATGCGGTGTTGTTTAATCATGCTTTTTTGCTCTTTGTTCTGGTCTTGATATCATGCCAAGTCTGAAATATTTGTAAATCAACCAAAATAACGAAATTATGAAGAATATAGGTATGACTTACTTTACGCCATGTTTTCCAATCGTTGTTTGCCCCTGGCATAGCGCTCAAATTGTTTGCTAGACATTCCTATAATTGTTGGGCCTTCTTGTATGTGAAATCATTCTTGAATTTTCCAGAGTTGAGTTGTGGATGGCTTTTAATAAAATCCACCAACTCCTTACGCTGATCGGATGTTATGTTTCACTTTGTTTTCTCCATTTGATAATATTTCTATGAATTCAGAATAAATCTGATTTTCCGTGTGTTATTTTCAACAGGCAACTACAAGATAGGTTCAAGTCAGAACGTTTTCGCGATTTTTCGTATATAAACAAAACTTTTATTTTTATTATTTTGTAAACCATGAGAAATATGACACATTGGCAGTATTGGCACAGTGTTGTCAAGTTTTCATCCGACCACAAATTACGTAGACGAATGAAGAAGTCGTATAGTGTTCAAGAATGCACATGAGTCTTAGTATACGATTATTTCCATACGTAAAAGTTCGTATACGCTGCGTATACGTATTGTTGCGTATGAATTCGAGAATAGCATTCCCGGTCGATTTTGATATAAAATGTATGGCAGAGTCTCACATAGATTTGTCTGCCTCGTTGCTTGGGGTTATTACCAGGTAAGTGTAGTCGTTTCGCATTTTGGCAGACTGTACATTGTAAAAAAACAACGAACTTTTTTGTGAACTATTTCAATTGAGGATTAAAAGTTCCATACTACCGAAAACCGTCTGTCAATAAACGTTACTATTTTATTGCATGTTTTGATTCTAAAACAACCGCAGACTGAACAAAGTAAAAAAAATGTACAATTGGACTTTTAATATTTCCATATTTGAAAATGTAAACTAAGTAATCTTCCACTATTTATACTTTGATCGGGATATTAGCCACGTCATTTTGATCGGAATATTAGCCATGTCGTTTTTAAATTCAATAATTTAGACTTTGTTTTCGACTTATTTCATACGGTGCGGTGGAATAAGTGTTACCCCCCTCCCCCCCTCCCCCCCTCCCCCCCCCCCCTTTAACTACTCTATTTTTATATCTTAAGAAAAAAGCTCAAACAGGTCAATTTTTATATTAAACGTAGTATGTTATGACATAAAAGTTGATTCTGTTGGCTTGACGGTAGGTTTTTTCATTGGAGGGTTGGAATTGTCTTGTCTTTAAATAAATCTTTCCTACATTGTAAATGTTGGTAACTGAATTTAATCATTTAATGTAATAAATTACAAGTTACAACTAAGGGTGTACTGAAAACTAAATAAATTTTAAACTTTAATAGTAACTGCAACTAAATAATTTTTTAACGTAAAAGGTGTTCAAAATATTCCCCATTTACTTCTTGACAATAATACAGCCTATTTTGGGTTTCCTCTCTAACCCTTTGCAACATCTCTGGACTAATATTACCACATTCTGCAATCATTCTTTCGCGCAGTTGGTTAATTGTATCCACTTGGGTTTGATACACTTTGGACTTTAAGTAGCCCCATAGAAAAAAATATAATGGGGTTAAGTCCGTCGCCCAATCCATCTTCCTGGAAAAACTGTGTTTAAATAATTTCGCACTCTGACAGCATAATGCGGGTGGTTTGTGATGATGTTATTTATTGAGGCGGTTATCTCTGTCTCTAACATATTCAAATAATTATCACCATTTAAATTCCCGTCAATAATTATTGGGCCTACCATGTAATTCCCTAGTATGCCTGCGGAAATTGTGTGTGGCCTTCTCGGAATATTCTGGGATTTTCATCAGACCAATACCTCACATTTTGCCGATGTACATGTCCGTTTACAAAAAATGTCACCACGTCACTAAAACAAATGTGTCGGAGATAATCCTGATTGTGTGCAATAATATCTGGGTCATCCTCTGTGAGCTCATGCAACATTTGTATTTTGTAGGGATGGAATTTATTTTTCTTTAACACCTTTAACACTGTCTTCTTATCTACTTCACAAGTTTGTGCTACATTTCTAGTTGAAGTAGATGGATTTACGACAAACTCACTCAGAATAGAAACCTGCTTATCTTCGGATATAGGGTTTCTGCCAGACCGTTTTTTTAATTTTCGACTCCACCTATTTCAAAAAATTTACCGACCACAGATTTAAAATGATATCGGTCTATTTTTCGGTCAGGAAAGCGTTCATTAAAAACTCTGACCGCCTCATGATAATTACAACCAGCTTCGCCATAAATAACAATCATTTCGCATTTTTCTTGTAAAGACAATTACGGTGTGAGAAAAAATCGACAGTGACGTACTCATAATCCGTTAATCTCGCATAACTCTGTTAATTTTTGAACCAAAGTGTTATACATTTTTGAAATCAGTGTTTCAATAGGTTTCAAATGAGGTGTCGCATGATGCACTTTCTCATTTAAAAAAATCGAAGGGGTGACACCCCCATGAATAGGGATTATGTCAGGTTCGAAACTTTTATGTCATAACATACTACGTTTAATATAAAAATTGACCTGTTTGAGCTTTCTTCTTAAGATATAAAAATAGAGTAGTTAATAAGGGGGGGGGGGGGGTAAAACTTATTCCACCGCACTGTATGAATATTAGTTATGACGCACGGGAAAATATCCAATAATTCAACTGTACGTAAGTATTATATTAAAAGCTCAAATGGCAAACCCTCTTGACAATATGCAATGCGATGTTGAAACTCTTGCAAAATATTATTAAGGATAGCAGCGTTAATTATATTAATTTCGATCCTAATTCTCTCTTTTAGTACATAAATATTATTAAGCTTTGACTATTTTTGGAATGAGACTTCCCTTCACTCATGAAACATAACAAAATTCAATTACGAACCTGTAAAGTAGGTTTGTGAATTTTATAGTCTCCGTTTTCTTGATGTTTGTGAAAAAATCCTTGGGGTATCAAATCTTTATTAATCGTTAAATCTAATATCATGTCTTGTCCATCAACTTCCATCGTGATTTGTATGTGATCGGTGTGTGTTCCAGTCTAAACAAAAACAGTATTTATTAATCATATGGCACATACGTGGAGTTATTCTCAAAAGTATAAAATACGTAAACAAACATGAACTAGCCAATACAAATCTAACATAAACAAGAAAATATTAAAAAAATACACTGAAAAAAGTTATTTATTAATAAATCGTATAAACAGGGCTAATAATATCTAAGCTTTAATATTTGTAATATCATATCCTCTTCTTTTCTCTATTAATATATATTAAGTCAATCACAAGGTAGGTCTAGCCAAAAATAATTTATAAACATCAGGTAGGCATCAAATAAAATGTAACGTCTGTCATTCTGACGATGATATTGCATGATTTTTTTATTTTATGTTGAAATTTTTTTGTTTGATTCTTTTTTCGGTGTAAAACAAAGGAAAAGTAGTAAAAAAATATAATGTGAAAAAACAGCTTTTATTTAGAAAAAAACATTTTGAGCCTAATATGGCACATTATGCAATAAAAATACATACTTTCACTCAGTATGAGCTACCAGAAAACAAATTCTATCTTTGTTAATACATAAGTGTAACCGACAATTTCTACATAAAATAAATGTTTTTAGAGTACAATTAGGAAACTTGCACCTTTGTCTTGCTTCGGTCCAAATGGGAAAATGATCCACTGTCTAAACGAACGTCACCAGTGGGAATGATAGATACAGGACCTCGTCTTCTGTTGCAGAATATTTTCCAAGTGTTTAGAAGGTCGACCATGTAATCGAGGTGTTCCTTTATTAACTTGGCACAAATCTTCAATCACTGCAATTTTACGAACATCGAGCTTGTGTGAGTCACCGAAATGCCGACTCCCTGTCCTGACGGCCGTGCTCAACATACTGCTCCCACTGCAACAAGGTGGAATCTAGGGAAGCTGCAGTTTCAAGAACTGCTGTAGTCAACGAGGAATGGTCACCCACCAGGATCAGAGAAGATCAGGAGAATGATCCTCACCCGAAGATGATCCGGCAATGGAAGGAAGAAAATCGGCGACCTATCTGGCAAGAAGTGTCAAGATTTTCATCGAAACTCAAGGCGTATTGGGCTCAGGGGGTCTGACTCCCTTGTCCTGGAAGAAGGGCTGTTGAAAAGAGTCCTTAAAAACGATGATGGTTCCGAGATGAGGAGAGCTAGTTATCCCGAGAACAAGAGTAGCTGAAGTACTAAAGAAGTTACACGACAGTCCATCGGGAGGTCATCTGGGAGTAAAGAAAACCCTTCAGAGAGTCCGTGAAATGTTTTATTGGATGAACAGCTCCGACGATGTGAAGGACTGGTGTAAGAAATGTACGACTTGTGCTACGAGTAATGGACGACATCGCAAAAGAAAGGCACCTACGAAACAGTACAATGTTGTAAGCCCTTTCGAAAGAATTGCTTTAGATATCGCTGAACCATTTCCGACGACAGAAAATGGTGGCAAATACATACTGGTTGTAATGAATTATTTCACAAAGTGGGCGGAAATTTACGCTATCCCGAAACAAGAGGCCACAACTGTCGCGGATGTATTGGTGAAAGAATTTATCAGCTGATATGGAGTGCCATTGGAAGTCCACAGTGACCAGGGAAAGGAAGATCAGGAAAACAGCATTACATCCACAGTCAGATGGAATGGTCGAGAGAATGAACAGGACTATTGGAAAATACCTGTCCAAAGTAGTTTCCAGCCATCAGAGAGATTGGGACTAGTATCTCTCCCTATTCGCATTGTCTTATCGATCTGCCGTCAATGAGTCCACGGGTGAAACACCTGCGAAAATCCTGTTTGGACGTGAAATGAGGCTTCCTTGTGACATGGAATTTGGCTGTCGGCCTGGAAAAGATCTAGCAGGCGAAGACTACGTGATCCAATTGAGAAGAAGGCTGGACGATATTCATGAATTAGTTCGAACAAATCTTCAAGTTGCCAGCAACAGAATGAAAAATCGGTACGACACGCAGGCCCCAGAAGGAGGTTTTAAAGAAGGGGACAAAGTATGGTTACACAACCAGACGAGGAGAAAAGGATTTTCTCCAAAATTACAAAAATCCTGGGAAGGTCCATACTTAATCAAGAAAAGGATCAATGATATTATATATCGCATAAGCAAGATCCCCAACGGAAAACCAAAAGTAGTTCACCAAAACCGACTAGCGCCATTTGAAGGAGACCATGACCTAGAGAAAGGAATAAACCATATTCGACATGTGTCTGACCCTACCTTCGATAAATTTATGGTATGGAGGTACCGGGAAAGCTAGATATGGAGTCACTTCAGAACAACGACGAGATTTGTTCACTCTACCGGAAGATTATTCACTGGCATACAACATCCCCGCCCGTATCAAGAACGCACGAGGGTTGGCATCCATCTTTGGAAAGAAGTTCGGGCAATTAGAAAAACTTGAAAAGCAGATTCCAGCCTCTGGTAAGACACTGAAACTGAAACATAATTCGCGGTACGTCTTCTACGTGGTAACTAAAAATGAATTTCAAGATCGATCTACCTACCGCGATGTGTGGGAAGCACTTCGAAACCTCCGAGACCATGTGTTAGAATCTAGTGTGAAGAAACTGGCTATGACTAACATAGCGAGTAACCAATTGGATTGGCGAGTTATCAGGAACATGGTAGAGGTTATCTTCCAAGATACCGGTGTCCAGATATTAATTTGCAGCTACAACCCCCGTTATCAGTATCCGATGAAGACGGTGCCCTGTTATTTCCATAAGATCGGAAAGTGTAGAAATGGGGCCAGTTGCCGATTCAAACATCCAGTCTCGGCTACACATTTGTTCCAGGAGGAACTTCCATTTAAGGAGGGAGTAATGTTACGAAATAGCACACCAGTGTAGACCCTGAATCCGACTCTGTCTAAGCCATGTCTGGAAGTTAAAATTATGGCGGATGCGCAGGGATTTCTTAGAACGGTTTACGATTGTGACTATCTTATCTAGACATTGTTTTTGTGACCAGTCTTATCTAGAAAATGCCAGAAAGCCAATTGTTTTTGTATAAGCCGCAGCCTAGAATTATCTAGTGAAAAAGGCAGTAATATATAAAGGACCGACCAGGGAGAGTTAGTTAGTTTATAATTTGACATCGTGAGATGAACAGTAAATAAGTGACTATAAATTAGTGAAGTGTTTATATAAATTAGTTTAAGTGAATATACTGTGTATATAATTAGTGAATAGTGTAGTGAATAAATTAAGTAAGAGAACCTACCGTGTGTATGAATTTATCCCACCCGTAATAAAAACGTTTTAATAAATAAGAAAAACATTACAATACTTTTCACTTGAGCATGCGAAATATCTACCGCTATCATCGCAAACTTTAACAATCGTTTCTGACCAGAACAACATTTGGAAAAAACACTTTCTCAAACTTCTTTTCATTTTCCAAAGTACAACGCACAGTGGCGTACATTCTACGAGTCGCCCATAATTGGAGAAACAAAGAATATCAATTCAAAGGACCTCTGTCAGTTAGAGAATTGAATTCATCATTAACCTTCATCATCAAATATGTTCAAAATTAGTCCTTTTCAACGGAAATAGCGGACTTTCAAAGAACAAAAATTTATCAAACAAATAAATGATATCCTTGAAACCATTTTTAGATTCATCCTGTTATCTCCGTGTCGGTGGTAGGGTGGATAACGCCGAAATATCCTTCGAACAAAAACACCCAATCTTATTACCTTCAAAAAATCATGTAACTTCTCATATCCCCAAACAACAGCGTGTGCGTTTAGGCCATGCTGGCGGACAAAATGTCCTATCAAATGTACTATTACGCTACTGGCCTCTCAACGGTTTAACCTCCTGAGTCCCGAATAATCTTTGTTTGATAATGTTAGTTTTTTGGGTGTTTTCGCTTTTGAATCATTGTTGCTTACAGTAAAAAAATGGAGAAAAAATTTTCAGTGGAAAATCTGCATTTTCTCAATGGCATTAATATATGACATTGAGTCAGTATTTAGGGAATTATTTTAAAGATTAGGGACAAGTGCGAACAATAAAATGCTTATCTTCTTAGAATTTATATCTATAAATTAAAATGAATACTGTAAACTTTATCTATAAAAGTATACAAATCGTAAGTATGACAAAAAACAACATTAATGCTTGGTATGAAATTGGAGAAAACCATTTCGCTTCTGCGTGCTGCATAAATATATCTTCCATTTCATGCAAAATGCTATCGTTGTATGTTTGCAGTTGTGTTTTCTACATCTATTTTGTTTATCAGCATAATCGACCAGATGTTCAGCCTTATGTTAACGTAATACTTCAGCAGGTATTGGTTGAATTTCCGCCCTTCGCTTTTTGTGTAGCTGCAGCTCTCAGAATCAGAAAAGAGATTGCTTTCGGTTATAATTTATTTTCCCAATGATAACTTGAAAGTCCTCAATTGGGGAATATTTTTGGCCGGTACTTTTTTTGCTTTTGGGTGTCTTTGTATTGAAACCATGAATTCCAAACTGCCAAATCAAACATGTGGGAAATAAAACGAACTGTGCACTTTCTGGTGCGTGAGTGACAAGGACAAACAACCAACATTCTGTCAGCAAGGTCTACGCCGCCCATATATTGATTGTAATTTTTAATTATTTCTGGTCTACTAACCATTTCGTATTTCTTTTTGCGCTTTGACCATCTCCTGCATTGATCTGAATTGTTGGCCGCATAAAATGTCGAAAGAACTGTAACAGGTTTATTGTCTAACTATCGAAGAATGGCAATGGTTCCATCACCCCGTACCTTTATTTCACTTGCACCTCTTTGGCCTTTCATAAACTGATTTTCCGGTGAAAATATACAATTTTTAGGAATTCTATTCTTCATAATCGTACCTGTTGCGTGAAAACCTTTTTCGAGTAACACATCGGCGAGTTTTGCCGTTGGAAAATAACGATCAAAGGAAATATGATGGCCGGGCACAAGAGTCTCACAAAAACTAATGATTGCCGCTTCACCTAATGTACATTTTTGTTCTTGAAGGTCTGCAGAGAATGTTGAATCGCCCTGATATACTGTCATATCGCAAACTATCCCATTAGGATTGGCAAGAACAAACAAATTTTAATACCCACAGGAGTTGGTTTACCTGGGCAGTACTGACGAATTCCACAATGGCCAGTGAACGGTATTATCATTTCTTCAATACTGATGTTATCAGATCTTATTTGAGCATGACACCTCTTTAGTATACTTCTAAACAGAGGCATAACTTTCCAGATCTTGTCTCAGTTACTTCGGGATCATAAACGACTTTTAGAGATGATTTAATAACAAAAAATCGGGTTCGCGTCATAGCATTTCTGATAATTGAAACTCCACACTTTCTCGACCAAAAAATTCTAATTTTCGGCAGTTCTATAGTGCTCATAACGAACAGAACACCAATAAATATGGTTAGCTCATTTATTGTCAATCTGAGCGGTTGGTCTTTCCTTTCCATGTATGTCCTATTTGCTGCTTCTACCATAATTTCCAGCATTTCTTCATTGATGTATTGCTTAAAAAAGACTTCCGGTGTCAATTCCTGGCAGTCCTCTAGCTTATATCTTGGTTGGTGAAGTTCTCAGTTGGCTTGAAATTACCTGCCCATTCGTCATTTCAGGCTGTGTACGAATAACAGTAGTAGCCTTATTCGTGTTACAACACGACGACCACGGCGTCCACGACTATTTCTGGTAGATCCACTTGGTCGTTTTATAAGCGATGATGAGAGTGATAACTCAGATTCTGAACCATTATCTTCAGTGTTTGACGAACCTATAGAGCTTTCACTGTGGTCATTTTGTAAATTTGGTGGCAATTCAGGATCGTCGACTAATATCCGATTCGTAAAGAGCTTCCTCAAGTTCCTTTTCAGTTAGTCCTGCAAGAAATGAAACTTTTCATACGTTGTCAAAAATATTACATATTATTTTTTACAGCGGTTGAGAACTCATGTTATACCCGTATGACATAAAGAAAAAGAATCCATAGAGACCAGGTGTAATAGTAGTATGACATAAAAATATCATAACTGATAAACACCATAATATTGTAATGTTTTTCTTATTTATTAAAAGTTTTTATTACGGGTGGGATAAATTTCAAACACTCGGTATGGCTACTTACTAATTTATTTAAACACTAACTCACTAACACTTAATTTATATATACTTAAATAATCACTTAAATTTAATTTATATGCACACAAACTTGATTATTAATTAGCACTTTACTGTTCGGTGTATTTTTGTTTATTTCTCGAGATCACTTTATCAACTAAACTCCTCCGCTGATCGGTCCTTATTTATATTAATGCCTTTCTTACTAGAAAATTCCGGGCTGCGGCTTACACAGACAAATAATTGGTTCTGGCCTTTTCTAGATAAGGCTGGTCGCAAAAACAATGTTTAGATAAGATAGTCCCAAACAGTTATAAAAACACTGCGTATCCGCCATAATTTTAATTTTCATACCTGGCTTAGACAGAGTCGGATTTAGGGTCTATACCAGTGTGCTGTTTCGTAACAATATGTTCATCGATAAAAAAAATACCTATCGATTCTTATAAACTGATTATCAAACCACGTGAATATTATAAAAACGTAAATAATTAACATCTTCTTCTTCTTTGTGTGCCATGCTTGTTATCAAACGTTGGCTATCACTATCATCAAGCGTTCAGGCGTTGGTTATCATCGAGTTGACAATTTGTTGGAAAGCTTCTCGATCGGTAGCTACATGAAACAATTCTTTGACTGTTCGACCCGTCCAATGTCTAATATTACGAAGCCAAGAAAGCTGTTTTCTGCCAATCCATCGCTTTCCTTCTATTTTACCCTGGATAATTAATCGGAGCATGTGATATTTATGCTCCCTCATTATATGTCCAAAGTATTCGACTTTTCTTATTTTGATGGTGTTTGTCAAATCTCGCTCTTTTGGAGGGATTCTAACACATGTTCATTAGTTACGTGTGCTGTCTACGGAATTTTTAGCATACGGCGATAGCACCATAACTCAAACGCTTCCAATTTATTTAGGTGCTTGACTTTCAGTGTCCAGGTTTCACATTCATAAAGCAAAACAAACCAAACGTAGCACTTTAATACTCTTAGACTGATGTTCATCGAAAGACTTCTATTACATAGTACAGAACGCCAACTAGTGAATCTTTTACGTGCCAGTTCTATTCTGGTTGAGATTTCTTCATCTCTTTCAACTCTATAGTCCATCCAGCTACCCAAATACCTAAATTGTTGTACTCTGTCCAGAATTTTATCACCTAATTTTAATTTTGGATACTCGATATTAATTGTACGGACGACCATCCACTTCGTTTTCTTTGTGTTGACACTTAAACCCTTTTCTTTGCATCCATTGTTTACTGCATTTAGTAGTGTTTGGAGGTCTTCGAGGCTTTCTGCCATTATAACAGTATCATCAGCGTACCTAATGTTGTTAATGACTTCTCCACCAATTTTAACACATTTATTCTAATTAACCCTTTTTCCACTTGGGTTATTAGATGGAACGGTAAGTTTTTTATTGTTAAATGTTTTTCTCGAAGGACCGTATATTGTATTCACTGTTGTAGGATGTTTGATTAAATGTTTTCTCGAAGAAATTAAACACTTATTTCACTTTCATGTTGCTATATTGCAGGAATTTATAACTTTTTCTTTTGCGTAGACAATTAAGAAATTCACTTGATCATACGCGTTACATTTTGATTATTTAGCACATAATCTGCTGGAGTAATGAATGTTTAATGATTAATTACACATGTTTTTTACTAGGACCAAATGCCGGGTGCTCTTATAACATGAGTACCATTATGTACGACAGTTAAATATGATGAGAGAAAAAGTAATGTAGTTGACATATTCATATATCGGTTAATGTGGTTACGAGGAAGGAGAAAAATAAAAAAAATTGAAACGTAACGGTCAGATACAGCGAGTGAAAATTTGCAGTTAGGATGATTTTTGATGCCTGAAAAGGTTATATGTCTTGAGCAGAATATTTGAATTGTGTTATACAGGGGAAGTTGAAAATAAAAATCACAGGAGAATTTGGTAATTAAATCAAATTCGAACAACATTCATGACGATATTTCAGCGCTTCTTCAAATACAGCTTCCGAGTAGACATTAAAAAGCATTGGTGACATGACATATCCCTGCCTAACGCCACGTTTAATAGGAACTTCTTCCGAAAACTCTTGTTCCACTTGTACTCTAGCAGTCTGGTTATAGTGAAGGTATAATTAACATAGGGTTCTTTATATATCTTAAGAATACTTACGACGAAATCGCGAACGATCGGTTATGTTCTCCCACTGCTTTTATGTATGAACATCATATTTGTAAACTGACCTGTATCCTTTCATACCAACATATAATTTGCTTATATTCTTTAAGATGGCGCTACCAAGACGATTTAATTTTTATGTAATATATAAATGACACTAGAAACTTCAAAATTTGTTATCGATTAAACGCACAGACGGCTCAGCAGATAATGGCCGACCTTTCGAAAGACAGAGTCACCTACTCACGCACTTTCCAAAAAGTTGGTGTCGACTTCGGAGGCCATTTTTTCATCAATTATCCACCCTACGCAAAGCTCGCGATACAAAATGTTACATATCAATTTTCGTATGCATAATGACCAAAGCCGTGCATATAGAACTAGTATCTAATCTCACTGCGGACGCATTTATAACCCCTTTGAAACGTTTCGTTGCTAGACAGGGTAACCTCAGTATCATTAACTTAGACAATGCAACAAACTTTCTTGGAGCTAGAAATCATTTAAGAGAACTGTTTATTTGCGAGTATTAATTAATATGAAATAACACTACCTTATTCTTTACAATTTATTTCAAGACTGGCTAATCAGTACAAAACATTTAATTCCCCAAATCATAAAAATACGTAGCAACACCAAAGATAAGGAAACTAGTTTTTCTGACTGTCGAAACCCAAATGTTTAATTACTATATACAACAAGAACTTTATAGTCACTGCTCTGGCTCTAAACGAGACACAGTGGAAATTCATTCCACCAAGATCCCCACAATGGGGAGGAATTTGGGAGGATGCTCAAATCGCCAAGTATCATATCTCAAGATTCATCGGTATAAAAATGAGCAATTCGCAACTATTATGACTCAAATCGAAGCAATATTAAACTTACGGCCTTTGAGTACCTTATTGAACGATCCCTTTGATTTTCAATATCTCAGTCTGACGGCGTATCCGGAAAGAGGCCTATCTCATGTACCAGAAAACAGAATTAAATTTTGGCAACAATGCGCAAAAACTCAGCAGCTGTTCTGGAAAAGGTACCTACATAGACTGCAGAATAGACCAAAATGGCTAAAAACATACGAGAACCTACAAATAAACGATCTAGTCATCTTAAAGGAAGAAAACATTCAACCTCTTAATCGGCCTATGGCAAGAGTCATAGAAACCATAACCGGACCTGACGGAAAGGTCAGGGTCGTCGGCCTAAAACCTAATACAGGTGAGACTACCGGGGCTATAACAAAGCTATGTTCTCTCCCCAAACAAGACACCAGGTCTTATGAGAAAACTCATTAACTATTAAAACATGTTAATCGATCGTCGATTCATCTAATAAACTTTAATTAGCAGTCGCGACTTCCTTAGTTGTAAGTTATGTCTAATCTACAACAAAACGTTTACTTTAACTTTTATCCTTATCTATATTTTAAATGTATCTCTCTCTTTCTCCTAAATGAAGCAGAGAGTGGCAGATACTTTATATCCGGATAGGAGAATGTTGCGATTTGGCGAGAAGTATATATCACATAAACAAATTGAAAAAAAACTTTCTCCCTCAATCTGTAATCATTGGACAAGTGTATGGAACGAAAAGAGAAATTCTACATAAACCAGACACTAGTTCTTAAAATATATGCATAAGAAAGAATTATGGACCTTCATAAAAACATTTAAAATCACATAACAATCACCTCAAATAATTGATGCTGTTCCACAATGGTTGACGTAATTAATTTACCTCACACCGAGACTACATCCCCTATTCTGTTACAATGGCAAAACTTATCTCTATTGTCAATGGCCAATTTACCCGACGTCGAGATTTAAAAAGACGAAAGTTATCTTTTACGACATCCAGATCTGAATTACAAACAGTATTTTAGCTTATGACAAAAAGACGACCTCCCGAGGAAAGTAGTGAAAAATTTGTCGTCCGATAAAGCAGTGGAGAAAATATCTTATCCGAAACGGACGCATTTCCCAGTGTAACAAGTATCTTAACAATTCAGCGAATCTATCCGGTCAGAATAATACTCCAAACTAATCAACTCTAAACTAACTGGGAAAATTACGATTTAACCTAAAAGTATAAAAATATATATCGTGTTACGACGCGAAATACAACAGTGTTAACTACAAGTATTTTAGTTCAATAATAATCGGAGAGAAATACATATTTATCATACGAGCTTCTAATATCTGTGAAGAACTGTGATTAATTATCTAACTATCAACTCGCTGCATAATTTGTTGTAAATACCTTAATAGCTGTATTTTGCGAGATTCGATTTACGTTTGTTAATAAAGGGTGTCCCACTTAACTTTTCGGGGTTTTGATCGCTTATTACTCAAACAGTTTTACGAATAGAAACATGCGGTTTTCGCCAGTTTTATTGACATTTATAAAAGTTTTTTTCCCAATGATCGAATATTTGATCGTAATGCCGGTTTGACCGGAAATTAACACGGCGATTTTTAGGGATAGGGCAACTTTGTTATTTTAAATAGAACACCCTGTATATTTTTAGTTTAACACAAAGCTCAATCTTTAAACTTTCTAAGCATATATAGTTTGTGCTACTTTTTCTGGAAATTATGGCCTAAAATTTAAGGTAAACAACGTTAAGCATTTTCTGAGGCAATTTATTATAAATGTCGATAAAATTAACAATTTTGAACGTAAAGACATTTAAAGTCTTTTTGACGTTGAACTGTATTCAATAGTATTTTGAAAACATATTCGATTTTACGTTATTGATTCGATGATCGCGAAAACGATTATTTTTAAAATAATGTCGTCATTCATCAGCTGTCATTTGGTTGTTTGTTGACTATCCTAACTTAGGTTAATCTGTGGTTAGGATTGGATAATTTATAAATCAATAAATCGTGTTTTCGAAATTGATTACACAATACTCGCCCTCATAAATGAGTTGCATTTCGATTCAGAATTGCAAAAATATTGTTTATTGAAAAGCTGGAGAGATGCATATGAAAGCCAGGAGGAATATGTAGTTCCAACATTAGTATTATCCAGGAACTTACAACATATACGGGTACCAGATTATTACGAAGAGTGGCTCCACCATTATCTTGATGAAGATTTTTTCAATCATTTTCGCATGATAAGAACCACCTTCGAAAATCTGTTGATAGAAATCAATTGCCCTGAAAGACATTACATTGGTGGAGAACAGCCAGTTCCTATTGAGAAATCTTTGTTGATGTTCATTTGGTGGCTAGGAAAAGGGGATACGCTGATATCTGTATCTGACAGATTCAATGTAACCATATCAACAGTATACAACTCAATTGAGTTGATTCTATCGAGAATCCTTGCACTGAAAACAAAATATATTTCATGGCACAATCAGCAAGAAGCAGTTGATATTGAGAGAGTATTTAGGGGTAAAAGCGGCTATCCAGGTAACCAATAGAAGTCTTAAAATTCAGTAATATCTGAAAGAAAGTTATTATTTTTCAGGGGTGATTGGAGCCATAGATGGTTGCAACATAAAGTTCAAGTGCCCAAACCTTCAGCAGGAGAGCTATATAGATAAAAATAGAAACCACTCAATCAAGCTGCAGGGAATAGTCACCAGAAATAAAGTATTCACCAATATTATGGTTGGATTTCCTGGATCTGCGCACGATAGTAGGGTTATGAGGTACTCTATATTTATAGGAAAAATTCGTATGTTCAATTGCAGCTATCATTTTTATTCTACCTACTTATATGTTTATTTTATTGATTCTAAATGTTTTCAATTGCAGGTATTTCGAAATTCCAAAATTTATAATGATACTGAATACAACGGAATGTTCAGAAAATATTTTTTTAATGACTATCATCTTGTTGGGGATCAAGCTTATTCACTGAGAAAGTGGATAATGACACCTTATAAGTAGGTATCCTCTATATATATTTAACACTTGTGTACTTATACACTTTTTTTTCATTTCAGAAATGAAAGAAATAGAAATCAGATTCAACGATATCACAATACAGCTCACAGCAAAACCAGGGTAGTAGTAGAACATACCTTTGGTATTCTTAAATCTAGATGGAAGATACTGAAGGCTATAAATGTCAATTCAATAGAAAAAGCTATAAAAATAATTGCAGCTTGTTGCATTTTACATCATTTTTGCTATGTCAACTCGGACATTTGGAATGAATTTGAAATAATTTCAAATGAATTCAACCATGGGGATGAAATTGGTGACATCAATATGGAAATCGAAGGAATGCTCAAAAGGGGCCATATTGCGAATAATTTGTGGAGAAATCAAAATCAATAAATTTCTCTTGTTTTGTTATCATGCCATGCTTGTATTAATAAACTCCAGATTTCACTTGTTATAAGTTTTTTTTTCAGTCAGTGAAATGGAATGTATTTTCTGAGAAAAATTAAATTTTAGATCAACAAAAGTTTTTGATTCCAACTAATTTAGGAATATCAATAAAAACCAAAAAAATTTGAAAAAGTTTATTGAAAAATATTCATTTTGTGCAATGATCTAAGCAAAAAAATTCTTAACTCATATCAAGTATTAAGGATAGCAGGTTTTCATGGAAAACAACATATTTCCTAACATATAAATAGCTAAAAACAACTATGAAAGCAACAGTATATTTAGCCTCCTTCAGTGTTGTACTAAAATATCACCTTGCTAATAATATTTGCTAATAAATATCCACTTTCAGTATTAATCATCACTACTGGATGACCTCTTTCTTTTCTTTTTCTCCCCCATTTTTTCGATCAGGCACATAATTTGTTTATTTCTCTGCTCATTCAGATCTTGAAACATTTTCATCATAGAGGAAAATTCTTTGGTCCTTATGTCTTGATTTTGTCTTTGTGTAAGAACTAGCTCTTTCAGAGTTTCTAGTTTTTCTTTTCGATCTATTTATAGTATTGAATCGATTAGGCGATGATCTCTCTCCTTCAGAATTTATGAAGCTACTTGCAGAAGAACCTTTACCGGAACTGTTGGAAGCACTCCCCCATGCATTCGTGGCACTACTTCTACAATAAGCTTCAGATGTTCCATCAGAATCCTCATTCTCAGCATTCATTAGAGGTGATGTTGAGTCAATGACCAAAATTGGATTAACTTTATGTTTATCCCCATGTATTTCATCTAGTTTATCAAAATATTTGGGTATTTTAAGTTTACCCTCCCCTGTTCTTTTTTATGAATCACAATATTTAATATAGGTGGACTGCAGGTTACAAAATTTCTGCCTCACTTTCTCTCTTGCCTCTACACCCTCTCCTACGAAAAATCCAGATTCATTCTATTTTTTGGCTATTTTTCCCCATATTTCATTTTTGTGAGTTTTTTTATCATTGAACTCATTATTATAGGAATGTCTCAAGGCTAGAAGAGCCAGTGTGGCTTCATGGTCTTCCTCACTTGGCTTTTTTGGACTTTTCCACAACTTACTTTGATTTTGAAATTGACTTTTTGGAGTTTCTGGAACTTGTTTTAGAATTTCTCTCCTGACTGCTGACATATATATGTTTGCATACTCAGGTTCTACAACAAAAATTGTTCGGCAGTTTCCTCATCAACGGTCAATATCATGTCATCAATGTTCACTTGGTACATTTCAAGGCAGGATAATTTCAATGTCAAACAAAAATGAAACAAAATAAAAATATTTCATGTAAAAACTCTTAAAAAACAGTCTGTCAATAATCATATGACAATTGACAGCATTGAATCCTATTGAATCATCCAATTCTGTTGTTTCAAAACATTGCCGAGCGTTTTGAAATATTCCTTCTTCTACGTCATCGATTCAACGCTAAAATGCAAAGTTTTTAAAACGGACCAAATATTTTTAAAAAAGTGGAGCACTAAAAAACAGCTTTAACAAAAAATATTATTGCAACAAATTTTCAAAATGATGTCCTCGGACGTTTACACACATTCGCCATCTTTTAATTAAGTTTTGAAAACTAGCTATGAACATCTCTCTAGGAATGGTTTCAATCACATTTATTATGTTTGTCTTTAATTCTTCCAAGGTTGTAGGGGGTGGGTTGTAACATCGATCTTTGATGTAACCCCAAAATAAAAAATCCGGTACCGTTAAATCAGGTGATCGCGGTGGCCACCTCACTGGACCTCTTCTTCCAATCCACCTTTCACCAAATGTTTCATTTAAAAGTTCTCTAGTGATCATTGCATAGTGTGGACTTGCACCATCCTGCTGAAAGTAACATGTTTGTAATAAATTATCTTGCTGAAGTTGCGGAAAAAAGTACAGTTGTAGTATATCTACATAATTTACTGCGGTAACGATAGGTTTACTTTGGGTGAATCTGTGAACCCCAAATGAGACAGTTGTGTCTATTTACTTGAGCATTTAGTAGGAAAGTAGCCTCGTCAGACATAATAAGAAGATTTCTGTAATTAATTCTTGTAAATAATCTTAAATCTTGGCGGCAAAAATTAACGCGCTCGGCATGGTCAATCTGTTTTAATTCTTGCACCAAGTGAAATTTGTAATCCTTTAATGTTAATTGTATTTTTTAAATCCTATGAAGTGTGCTCCTAGAAACGCCCGTAGTGCTAACCATTTTTCTAACTGATGTTGTGGAATTTACTTCTACAGCTTCTTGAACTTGATTAACTTTATTTAATAAATTGTCTTGGTTACGCTCTCTTTTTTGATGAGCAAGTGTGTCTGTGTCCCATAACTGACGGTACCAACTTCTTATTGCATTATCACTGGGTGGTTGTTTATAAAACATTCTTCGAAATCTTCTTTGTGTCACCACAATTAACTTCGTTTCTGCAAACATTATTACCCACTTTCCTTTTTTAGATAAAGTGAACATTTTTCAAAGAGAAATGAGAAAACTAATTGTGGTAAACTGACAGTTCGCGTGAAATAATTATTTGCTGTCACTAAGCAAAGCCTACTTAAAAAAATATATAAATCTATTTCCAAATGCCCCGCTAGTTATCGAAACTTAATTAAAAGATGACAAATGTATATGAACGTCCAAGGACACAATGTTGAAATTTGTTGTAATATTCTTTTTTGTTAAATGTATTTACGTTCAAAATTGTTAATTTTATCGACTTTTATAATAAATTGCCTCAGAAAATGCTTAACGTTGTTTAACTTAAATTTTAGGCCATAATTTCCAGAAAAAGTAGCACAAACTATATATGTTTAGACAGCTTAAAGATTGAGCTTTGTGTTAAACTAAAAATATACAGGGTGTTCTATTTAAAATAACAAAGTTGCCCTATCCCTATAAATCACCGTACTAATTTCCGGTCAAACTGGAATTATGATAAAATATCCCATCACTAAGAAAAAAACTTTTATAGATTTCAATAAAACTGACGAAAACCGCATGTTTCTATTTCTAAAACTGTTTGAGTAATAAGCGATCAAAACCCCGAAAAGTAAAGTGGGACATCCGGTAACTAACTATTGTCGTGCTTAAGTATTTTTAATAAAACGTTACTTAACACTACGACTGGTCCTTCTTTCCATAAATCTAATCGAAATGAAACAACAAAAACCTTTGGTGTATCGGTGAACGACAAACATAACAATCCACTCCACTAATCTAGTTCCTCTACACCAGTAATTATGGTTTAGTTCTGGTCCAGTGGCGTAACTACGAGGGGGGGTGGTATAAGGTGTATAGAACCCCCCCAGAACCCTAAAAATGAAAAAATCAGATCTCCCGGTAGTTCACCCCCCCCCCAGAGCTTCATCCTAGTTACGCCACTGTTCTGGTCTATAGTCGGGTTTTCGTAAGCGGTTTTGGAACTATCTTGTGGATTGATTCCTTTCATCCACGGCATAATAATTCTGTAATGTTTTTGTTATTTATTTAAACAATAAACGGGTGGGATAAATTTTAAACACACGGTATGGCTACTTACTAATTTATTTAAACACTAAACTAATCACGAACACTTAATTTATATATACTCAGTATATTCACTTAAACTAATTTATATGAACACTTAACTAATTTATACAGGGTGTTTTCAAATGACACTTACAACGTTTGCATGTAGATACCTCTCGTAAAATTGGACAAGATGATATAGGGATTGAGGGGTCCAACCCATTTACTTTTCGAAATACAGGGTGTTAAAGTTATAAAAAATATAATGTTTTAATTTGATAACTTTAAAATGGATGAATATATTGATCTGACATTTGGCAGGTTGTTTTTACATGTAAAAGGGCATATTTTAATGAAGAAACATGTTTCAATTCTTGATCCAGTGGTGTACATTTGGAAGAATATGTCACCTTTCCCCTCCCATTTTTGACGCCATTGGCATTTGAAGCTATTTTTATTTTATTCTGTATTCCTCAATAATTTTCACGTGAAAAGCGCATAACCTTTACATATCAAAAAATTTGTAGTTTTTAAGATATTTAATCTTTTTATGAAGCCTGCAAGATCACTTTTTAATAAAAAAATATTTTTCTTGAATGTTTTTTAATAACTACCAAACTACTAATGGTTAGAATATGTAACAGGAACTAATTTGTGAAACAGCAATGCATATAAAACATTAATTGAGGATTGTTGATAATACTTTTCCAAACTTGTGATTTTATTAACAAAAGAATTAATGATAATAAAAAATAAGATAATTACAAAGTTAAATAATTCAAACATAATTTTTAACTAAGCAGCCAAAAAATTACAAAAGATGTTCAAAAATTTGTCCATTTACACATAATCTGCAACGTTTTCTCATTGAAAATCGCATACCCTGGAAAGACTGGCGATTGCCGGAAATAATTTCTGTAACTGTATGGATTCTTGCTATTGATGGATCCTCCATATAGTAGGCTATGGATGTCAATAATGAAATGGTAAATGTCATTTTGTTTAACGTCAAAACGAAAATGAATTATTTGTAATTAAATTGGTTTGTGCAGCTTTCACACTTTTTGTTATGATCAATTATACTTTCGAAGAAACGGCTGATATGCAACTAATATAGGTACGGGGAAGCCAGAAAGAATGATAGACGTTCCGAGTGCTTGTATAGAGGAAGATATCCAAATCGACCTAGATTTCCATGACACACATTTTCTCAAATTGACAGGAGATTGCGAGAATTCAAAATTGCAAGGTTGCGGTAGAAAACTATGAAATAAGAGGAGGTTGTTCTAAAACGTATTGAAAATAGACCCGATTTAAGCAGTCACACCATTGGCAAATCTTTAAATGTAAGTAATTCAACTGTGTGGAATATTTTAAATGAACAGCAGTTGTATCCTTATAAGTATACCCAAGTTCAGGCCCTAAAACCAACAGATTGTCTTCAAAGAGTGGAGTTTGCCAATTGGTACACCCAAAAATGTTTAGAAAATAGGAATTTTACCGAATTTCTTCTATTTACTGATGAGGCCAAATTCACAAATAAAGGATTTTTTAATTCAAGGAATAGCCACGTGTGGGATGACGAAAATCCATATGTTATTCGACAACGTGGATTTCTGGAAAAATTCTCGCTTAACGTGTGGGCAGGCATTCTTGTAGATTGTATAGTGGGTCCATATTTATTACCTAATAAACTCAATGGTAATATTTATTGTAATATTTTGAGAGAAACCCTGCCTGATTTATTAAACGACATTGTACCATTAAATATTAGGGCGAATATGGATAATGTATGGTTTCAGTACGATGGGGCATCTGTACATTATTCTCTAGCGGCCAGACAACTTATAACGCAACAATACGGAAACAACTGGATAGGCCGAGGTGGACCCAATATGTGGCCTGCAAGGTCACCGGATTTAAATCCAATCGATTTCTTTCTGTGGGGTTATATGAAGTCCCTAGTCTATTATACAATAGTAGAAACGGAGGAGGAACTGATAACAAGAATCCATGCAGCTACAGAAATTATTTCCGGCGATCGCTAGTATTTCCAAGGTATGCGATTTTCAATGAGAAAACGTTGCAGATTATGTGTAAATGTAAATTGACAAAATTTTGAACATCTTTTGTAATTTGTTGACTGCTTAGTTAGAATGGGATATTATTTAACTTTGTAATTATCTTATTTTTTATTGTCATTAATTATTTTGTTTGTAGTTTGGAAAAGTATTATCAACAATCCTCTCTCAATGTTTTATATGCATTGCTGTTTCACAAATTGGTTCCTGTTACATATTCTAACTATTAGTAGTTTGGTAGTTATTAAAAAACATTCAAGAAAAATATTTTTTTATTAAAAAGTGATTTTGCAGGCTTCATAAAAACATTAAATATCTTGAAAACTACAAATTTTTTGATATGTAAAGGTTATGCGTTTTTCACGTGAAAACTGTTGAGGAATACAAAATCAAATAAAAATAGCTTCAAATGCCAGTGGCATCAAAAATGGGAGGGGAAAGGTGACATATTCTTCCAAATGTACACCACTGGATCAAGAATTGAAACATGTTTTTCCATCAAAATATGCCTTTTTACATTTAAAAACAACCTGTCAAATGTCAGATCAATATATTCATCTATTTTAAAGTTATCAAATTAAAACATTATATTTTTCATAACTTCAACACCCTGTATTTCGAAAAGTAAATGGGTTGGACCCCTCAATCCCTATATCATCTTGTCCAATTTTACGAGAGGTATCTACATGCAAACGTTGTGTCATTTGAAAACACCCTGTATTTACTTTTTGCTATTTCGGTGTATTTATTCCACGAGATCACTTTATCAACTCACTCCTCCGCTGATCGGTCCTTATTTATATTAATGCATTTCTTACTAGAAAATTCCGGGCCGCGGCTTACACAGATACAAATAATTTTTCTGGCCTTTTCTAGATAAGTCTGGTCACAAAAACAATGTTTAGATAAGATAGTCCCAAACAGTTATAAAAACACTGCGTATCCGCCATAATTTTAATTTTCATACCTGGCTTAGACAGAGTCGGATTTAGGGTCTATACCAGTGTGCTGTTTCGTAACATTACCCCCTCCTTAACTGGAACTTTTGTGTAGCCGAGACTGAATGCTTGAATCGGCAACTGGCCCCATTTCTACACTTTCCGATCTTATGGAAATAGCAGGGCACTGTCTTCATCGGATACTGATAACGGGGGTTGTAGCTGCAAATTAATATCTGGACACCGGTATCTCTAAAGATAACTTCTACCATGTTCCTGATAACTCGCCAATCCAACTGGTTACTCGCTATCTTAGGCATAGCCAGTTTATTCACGCTGGATTGTAACACATGGTCTCGGAGGTTACGAACAGGACAAGAGAGTCCCACTGAGCCCAATACGCCTTGAGTTTCGGTGAAAACGTTGACACTTCTTGCCAGGTAGGTCGCCGATTTTCTTTCTTCCATTGCCGGATCATCTTCAGGTGAGGATCATTCTCCTGATCTTCTCTGATCCTGGTGGGTGACCATTCCTCGTTGACTACTGTAATTCTTGAAACTGCAACTTCCTTAGATTTCGACTTGTTGCATTGTGAATAGTCTACAGGGCATGACCGTCTAGTCAAAGAGTTGGCTTTTCGCTGATTCACATCAGCTGGATGTTCACCCCTGTCTGATTTCCCCTGTGACTGGCGTTCTTGGGTTACAGGAGTCTTGGGGCGCTTAGACGGACGGCGTACGTGCTGTAGCTCGCCACACTTCCGGCATATGATCTTCTTCTGCTTCTTGTCTGCCATACCTTTCAACAAGTTGACGATCTGGTGAAGTTTGTCATCGTCATCATCTTCCTGCATAGTCCTACCTTTGTTGTACCGCGAGCCCTCCGTGGCTGCTTTGCATTTAAGAGGTTCTTGGTTTGCAGGAGTCGTAGGACGCTTACACGAACTGCGTGCATGCTCTAGCTCGCCACAATTACAACACCTGATTTTATTTGGCTTCTTGTCTACCATTTCTTTCAACAAGTTGAAGATCTGGTCAAGTCTGTCATCGTCACCTTCTTCCTGTATGGTCCTACCTTTGTTGTATCCCGAAGCCATCGTGGCTGCTTCATATTCAAGAGCAGCAGTCAATGCATCCACCAATGTTTTAGGATGAGCTAATCGAAGCGTCTTCTCCATATCGTGGTCACATAAGCCGTCAATAAAGGCCTGGATGCCTAAACATTCCATCATGTTCTCTGGTGCTGATGGATAAGCAAATCGAACTAGTCGGGCAATATCCATTTCATACTCTTGAAGGGGTTCGTCACGTTTCCGCCTTCGGTTCTTCAGCTGGAATCTGTACAACTGTTCCAAATGTTCGTGACCATATCGCATGTCCAACCTCTTCTTCAGCAGCTCGAAGTCATCTATTTCTTCAAGCGGTATCGTCTGAAGTACATCTAAGGCATCTCCGCGAAGCGCGATGGTTAAGTTCACTGCCTTCTCTTTATCGGACCAATTATTTACTCTAGCGGCTGCTTCAAATTGTTTCACATAATTGGTCCACGACATTTTTCCATCGAACGTTGAGGCCTTGACTCGGGTAAAACTGCCAATGTCTTCAAACTTAGGTAGTGTTTCTGGCTTGCAAGGTTTCGTTTGCTCGGTCTTCTTTTCTTCCTCTAGCGTGCCTCGCGTTCTTGAATCGACAATCTTTTCCTCTAACTCCTTGATTTTCTCGTCTATCGTTGTAATCTTATTCTCGATTTCAGATTTTAGGCACGAAATTTCATTTTCAACGTCAGCGGCAATGTCGTTTTTCATTAATAAGGTATCGGCAGATATATCGTTCTTCAAAGTAGAAATCTTCTCGTCCATATTAACAGAAATGTCGATCTTCATAGCAGAAATATCGTTCTTTATAGCCGAAATATCGCTTTTTACATTCGTAGAAATCTTCTCTTCCATGCCAAAAATATCGTTCTTCATAGCAGAAATCTTGTCGTCCATGTTAGCAGAAATATTAGCAGAAATGTTCTCTTCCATGGCAGAAATCTTCTCGTCCATGTTAGCAGAAATTGACGAGATTAAGGTGGAAGCCTCGTCATTAAATAAAACTGTTTCTGGATCAAAGCCGTCATTTTCCAGTGCCACTTTAAGTCTTTCTACTAATTCACTTTTCTTACCGGACGTTTCCAACTCACGATCTTGCAATTCTGCTCTTAATTCCGCCACTTTCAGATCCCTTAATCTCTTGGCCATTTTTACGTAGTAATTTATTTATATTACCCCACACCTGACATCAATGTAATGTTTTTGTTATTTATTTAAACAATAAATTTTAAACACACGGTATGGCTACTTACTAATTTATTTAAACACTAAACTAATCACTAACACTTAATTTATATATACTCAGTATATTCACTTAAACTAATTTATATGAACACTTAACTAATTTATATTTACTGTTTGCTATTTCGGTGTATTTATTTCACGAGATCACTTTATCAACTCACTCCTCCGCTGATCGGTCCTTATTTATATTAATGCCTTTCTTACTAGAAAATTCCAGGCCGCAACTTACACAGACACAAATAATTCTTCTGGCCTTTTCTAGATAAGTCTGGTCACAAAAACAATGTTTAGATAAGATAGTCCCAAACAGTTATAAAAACACTGCGTATCCGCCATAATTTTTTTCATACCTGGCTTAGACAGAGTCGGATTTAGGGTCTATACCAGTGTGCTGTTTCGTAACAATTCTAAGCATTAGCCCAAAGTTACGCCAAAGTTTTTGAACAAAACAAAAAGTGAAAATATTTTTAAAATCATGCAATGATCATTTCAATCAGCTGAAATTTATCGTTTAAGATAGTAGGGCGAAAAATTCAACAGAAGGTAATAGCAGAAACTTTAATTTTCATATTGCATGTTAAATTTTTATTTTGTTTAATGGGTAGTCATAATCATAATCACAGTCACAATCATAAGAGTTAAACTAATAATTTCTTATAGGTCCGTTTATACAGTTGTCACAATCACAAGCATACGCATAATTACACTGACCTTGAAGTTCCTAACTTTTAACTTTTTTGATTATGATTATGACGAGAATTGAAATGCGCAAGCGTCACCCCGACAGGCGATGAGCATGTTGACAAAAGGTTTGTTCTCACATGAGTTTCAAACCATCAGAAACAGTCAGGATTCTGCGCTATCGATTTCTCTGCGTTCAAACATAAGTTTTTGATTGTTTGAAAACAACTGGACGTTGGACAGGTGAAAAACCATCAGTCAAACATGTATGAACATCGTCCAGCTGTTTTCAAACAATCAGAAACTTATGTATGAACGCGGAAAAATGGATTGCGCAGAATCCTGACTGTTTCTGATGGTTTGTGACTCGTGTGAGAACAAACCTAAAGAGGCGTCTCGGTTAAAGATTGGGAATGAATTATTGGCCATTTTTTGGAGGTATTTCTGTGCTCCGTCAATCATTGTTTGTTTATTGTGTATACATATAATCTTTGCATTGGTTATATTATACTTCATTGATTTGGCTGTTGGCTAACTTCATTTATATGAATTTTATGCTTATAATTGTGACTATTAAAATAGTATAAACACTTTTTAGAATTGTGAGTGTGATTAAGTTTCTAATTCTGACTGTGATTATGATTATGACTATGTAAATGTTGTATAAAACCGCCATAATTCTTACTTTTATACCAATACAAATGAATTTAGATAACTGTTGTTTAATTTTTTAACTCGCTACTTCCAATCTTTTCGACGGTCGTATTAATATTTTTTTTAAATAATTTAAAAAAGTATTGAAGATAAAATTGAAATCGACTTTGTAAGTGGAAAGCGAAAGTATATTTTTGTATAAAGCCTCTAATAAATAATTTTATATCATGATCTATTCAACTAGAGTTCGGAATACCTCCTCCTGTTTCGTCGACGAAATTTGTCTTTTTTCTCTTCCATGGTAAAGTTTCGGTTTCACAAGTGTATGACGGCTGAATTCCGTGGCAGGATGTAACTCATCTGTAACAAAAAAAGTGTAACGTAGTAAATTCGCTCTGTATTCAGTTAATTTAAATAATGCTGTTTTACATTAAAAAAAACACCGGTTTCCCATGCACAATTTAAAATAAATATAAATGAGTACGTCAGAATATTTACTAACAGAACCGGAATAAGGACGATAATAACCATAAATGAAATCAAGTCAAAATTATCATTCTTAATGAATGAAAATATAGTGTCCATTTGTATCAAGAAATATCTTGAGATATATTAAAAATCAGGAATACATATTTCGGATGTATCGAAGTTGCCAACGTCTCTGTGATATCAATAATTCTTTTATTAGGCTTAAAATGTTTTCCTTTACGATTAGACATCGAACTGAAACGTTTTAAATTGAAGGAAGAAGATAAAACATAATCTTAGTGAAGCGGAATGTATAGTAAATAAAAAAATAACTGAGTGAATGAAAACGACGAATACTCAGTGTGTATTAGTTTATTACTTTCAGGCTAAGCGCTTTCGGCTGTTAAGCCATTATCAAAGCCGTCCTATGAAAAAAAACAAAGCTTGTGAAATTTTGAAAATAACAATTTAAAAAAGGTTGAACTTACTTTTTAAATTGTTTTTTTCAAAATTTCACAAGCTTTGTATTTTTTCATAGGACGGCTTTGATAATGGCTTAACAGCCGAAAGCGCTTAGCCTGAAAGTAATAAACTAATACACACTGAGTATTCGTCGTTTTCATTCACTCAATTTGCATCTAGTGTGTACACCATATCCACAGGCATTTCTAAAAAAATAACTGTTAGCACAGCACTGTTAAAAAAGCGAGGAGATTACCGTGTAACGGAATTTGTAGAAACCCACGACAAATTATCTACCTAATATGGATTACAAGTTTCCTTATGATAAGTCGGACCACATTCTGCGAGAGTACCTACTTCCATATTTTTCAGAAATTTTATTGATATTTAGTAGAAATTAATATACCGCGAAGCTTATTTTTTTGTAGGGTTGAATATTTGATCTTCACTTTTTTCAACCTAATTCAGATAGTTTTAATGTCAAAAATTAGGCACAATTTACAGACAAAGTTTTCATCAGAAGGTGATACTTACTGACAAGAAAATGTCTGTGTAGTATCTGTACCCTGCTTTGTCTTTTGGTAGTATACAGTGTGATTAAAAAATAACTGAACTTTTAATCATAGAATACGAAACGCTATACACTGTGAAACATCCAAATGGAACAGATTCTTTATTTCGGTTACTTTACAGATCTATATAAAATCCCGAAACGACAAATTAGAGTTATAAATTGACATTTTAAAACTCCAATTTTTTTAATGGGAAGTAGGGGGCTTTTGATATGTCGTTAGAAATTCATCTTAATTCTCTGTTCAAATATGTTATCGTTTTCAAATTTATTGCAAAAATTAACACAAAATCATTTTCGCATAGGGTAAGTACGGTATAGATGGACCGGTCCAATATTTCGCAGCTCTGCCACAGCAGCGCTGCAGTCGGAGTTGTTGTCGTCGAGTAAACAGGTCCACGCTTAATTTTGCGTGTGAGTTTCATGTGTATTTTAGAAGAAAATAATCCCTCAAGGAAAATTTCCCAGCTGCAATTTGGTTCGCTCCTTAACATAGCTTGGGGGAAGTCGTCAAACGTAGATAATGAAATCAGTGGTTTTAGAACCTGTGGAATCATTCCTTTTGAACCGGAAGTGATACCAGACTATGCTTTTCTGTCAGAATCCACAGACTCCAGGCCTTCAGACACATCTCTTGTTTCTCAAAATGATATGACTGATGTTGCTAGTTCTGGATGTTCCAAAAATGATGTCACTCTTGCTGGTCCTAGTAGTTCAAGAAACAACAGTAATCCGGGTACTTCAAGAAGCTATGATGATGTTCCTGTACCTGGATCCTCTAAACAATACGAGGATATATCTGAAAATGTAACCCCCTCAAAGATATTGGACAAAATACATTCCTGTGCCTTGTGTCAATAAACTTTTTTCAAAAACCTACTTGGTTTGCTACGAAATACCCCGGATTACGTTGTTAGACTGGAAGCTTCAATAATAAAATGAGATTCCACTGTTTTTAAAAGCGCTTTATGTTGGCTATCAAAAGTTATAGCAATGGACGACTTACGTCTACCAAAAATTTGTTTTTTACGTCTACTCCAACTATCGGACGATGACCGTTGTGATAATACTTATAACTGGGTGGCACAAGTAAAATCTGTCTTCACTTTGTTAAGCAGAATTGATCTTTGGAATCTTTTTATAAATGACAGAACTAAATCTTTAAAAATCCGTAATAAAATACTTGCATTATATGAAAATAAGCTAAGATCAGATAATCTTAATAGACTGGCGTCTTCTGAATCTCTCTGGTTATTTAAATTTTTAAGTAATAACTTAAAACGAAACCTACCATCACATGACCTTAAAATTATAGCACAAATCAGAACGGGTAGCAAAAAAATGATTAAGTTTACTTATAAAGGTTCAGCATACATAATAAACAGCGAAGAAATCTGCACAATATGTAATCTAAAAGCACCAGAGTCCGGCTACCACATATTTTTTGAGTGCCCTCTATACCAACCGTACAAAACGATCTATCTGACATATATTGCAAATATTGACTCTCTGGTTAAGATCCTTGAGACTGGGACCTCCAGGCAATTGACAAATGTAGCTTATTTTATTAGTAATGCCCTAAAACTTGGATCATTTATATTTGATGAGTGACAACCTGAAATATCGAAATGTCAAATACTATTACTTACTTATTAATTTTGTTTGTGGTTAGGACCCTTGCAATCAGATTTTGTAAATTTCTTAAATGCAATAAAGATAATAATAATAATAATAATAATAATAATAAAATTATTTCATCGTCAGTGAGAGGTTCAGTTTCATTTAGGTCATCATTGCTTAGTAAAAAGTCATTAATTTCTGCCTCAGAAAAACCTCTATTAGCGAAAGAAGCTAAAGGGATCTCATCTTTTGGTTCAAAGTTATCGTCTGTATGTTCTTCGACGTTTAATTGAGGCCACAACTTTCAGCCAATGTGAAAACAGCGTCTTTCATAGTGGTCTTCTTAAGAACATCTGATACACTACATTCCGATTCCAATTCTTGTTGCACAAAAACTTGCAGCAAAAGTTTTTTCTTGTAATTCACCTTTATATTTTGAATAACATTTTGGTCCATTGGCTGGATGAGAGCTGTACAATTAGGAGGCATGTATAAAACTTCAATAAGAATTTTTTTACTTCAGGAATAAAGTATCTTTTAAGCCACTCTAGAAATATAGGTCTCGTTATCCATGCATTCCTTTGCCCCATGTAATGTACTGGTAGCTTTCGTACAGATGAAAAGGCACGTGGCTTTTGTGCTTTGCCAATGACCAACAAAGGCAGTTTGTGCGTCCCAGCAGCATTCGCATAGGGCATGAATGTTATTCTTTCTTTGGAAACTTTAGAACCTGGGGCTCTAGCTTCTAAGTCAGATGCCAGCGTTTTGTCTGGTGTTGTCTTCCAGTATAAACCAGACTCGTCTGCATTATAAATTTGCTCTGCGGATAAATCTTTTTCTTTGATAATATCCATGCATTTGTCCTGGAATGGCCTTACGACGTGTTCGTTGTTAGACAACTTCTCGCTGGTTATTTCGAGTTTACGTATTCCGTGTCTCTTTTTACCTTTAACTTTACTGGCGGAAACCTTTCCTCGTCCAGGCCTTTCATTAAAGTATTTCGCCTTTTCCATTAAAATATCCCCTGACAAGGGAACGTTTTTTCGGCGTTGTTCTATAAACCACGTAAACAATGCATCTTCAAGTTGTGGATTTTCGGGAGTTTTTAATGTCTTTCGAGCACCTGGACCCTTTTCAGTTCTCACAACATAAGATCGTATCTGCTCTTCCTTCTTAATATCAAAAATGGTAGATTTACCCACACCATATTTCTGCGCAAGAAAATTAAAAGAAATACCTTCCTTAAGTTGATCCAAAATCTCGCATTTCTGAGAAATAGTCAGGGTAACGTGTTTTCTTTTCTTTGACGTCGAAGCCGTGATGTACACAAATAACTGTCGAGATGCAAGAGCGACGCAATAGCAACACAAAATGGCGAACTAGTTACAATAACAAATGCGCATACTACCTGCTCGACATTCGGTAAGCAACTGGCGAGACGACGAATATAAAGGTGCGTACAGACATATAACAAAACTTCGTATCGTAACGCCGTCGCGTAACAAGTGTGGACGGCACTGCGTAACACCGTAACACCAGAACATAGTAACATCTCGGCGTTTCATCGGTTGTCGGTTTTTTGACGCCGCATCAAAGAAATGATACGCACTGATGTTGTACCACTTGTTAGCATGTCTGGACAGGTCTGCGGTACACAGTTGCGATTTATTTTTTGTTTTGTTTATTCAGTTGAAAACATGGAGTGGACAGAAGAATCTACCCTGGATTTCATAAATTGTTATCGTAATAAAGAAATTTTGTGGGATGCAAAACATCCCAAATACTATAATAAAATAAAGAAGCATGATGCTTGGAAAGAACTTGCTGTAGAGTTTCGGACAACAGTAGATGAATGCAAAAAAAATAATGTTCTTCTGTCAGGACTTAGGCGAGAGAAAGCAAAAATTAAAAAGAGCCACGGTACGGGTGAAGGTAAGTTTGGATAATTGAAAATTAATTTCTTTTCTATTTTGTTTATTTACTTTTCAATCACAAATTTTATTTTTATTTATTACAGTGCTTTCAGATATCTATGAAAGTAGTTGGTTTGCCTTTAAAAGTTTGCTATTCCTTTGGGACAAAAACAAGGTTCGGGAAACACAAAGCACCATAAGTATAAAACGAATTACGTATAATTATCTTGCCACAAAAGTCGATTTTCGTTTTTAAAGTACGATGACAATTCGTCTCTAATTCGTGTTGCATTTTCGGTAGGTCTTCTGGGAATATTTTTAATTGGAAATAAAGAAGACATTGGTTCATTAGTTATAGTTTTATACTTTCCTTCTACAAGCTTTCCATCAATTTCTGTATCAAAGGTTCCATGTGGCGTATACAAAGCACAAGATGTGGAACTTTCTCTTAAAAAATTATGTAGATGAGCTACTGCCATTATAACTAATTCAGCTTTTCTGGGTTCAAGTAACATCGGTTTACGAAGTACTCTAAAAACGGCTGAGGCGATGCCAAATACATTTTCTACAGTTCTTCGTGCGCGATATAATCTGTAGTTAAACACTCTTTACAATGATCCTTTAGGATGTATTCCCGAAAACGGTTTTATTAACGACTCAGTTAAGGCAAATGCCTCGTCTCCAATAAAAAATAGGGAATTTTCTGTTGCCTGCCTTGTAAAGCTACTGGTTCAGGTAAGTTTAAGTCATTTCGCTCTAATTTTTTGTAAAGCGAGCAGTTTTTAAAGATACCACCTGTTCTAATTAACCCTTTTTACGTGGGCTAATAGATGGAATGGATAGTTCTTTGTTGTTAGCGATGCTCTCGAAGAACCAAATGATTGTATTCACTGATGTAGGATGTATGAAGAAATTAAACACTTATGTCACGTTCATTTTTTTGTATTGCAGGAATTTATAACTTTTTTATTTTTGCGTAGACAATTAAGAACTCACTTGTACATACGCGTTACACTGTGATTATTTTGCACATAATATGAGGGATTAATGGATGATTGAAGATTAAATACACATGTTTGTTACCGGGATAAAAAACGCCGGGTGCTCTTATAACTTGAGTACCTTTATGTACCATGGTGAAATGATGAAGACGCAAAATGTAATATAGATGGCGTATTTATACTTCGTTTGACGTAGTTGCGAGGAAGGAGCAAAACATTAGGATCTGGCCAATGGGATAAAAGAGTTTTAAAACGTAACGGTCAGATACAGCGAGTGAAAGTTGGCAATTGGGGTGATTTTTTTGGGGCCTGGAATGTTTCGTAGATACAGATAACAGAGTTTTTATGAAGCGATAAGATGTCGGGTACTTTGAAGTATTCATTGGAATTTCAGAAAACTATATTTATCTGTATTTCTTATGTGGTAGTGAAGTTAAAATGAATTTTTTGTTGATGTAAGGAAATATTAAATGTTGAGAAGAAGGATATATTTAGTTATATGTTTTGAGCAGAATGTTCGAAATGTATTATACTGGGGAAGTTGAAATTAAAAGTCACAGGAGAATTTGGTAATTAAATCAAATTCGAACACCACCATCTGAAATTCTTCCTTGGCCTCCAACATCAACATACAAAAAGTTATAATTAGCATCCACTAGGGCAAAAAGAACTACACTAAATGTTGATTTGTAATTAAAGAACTCGCTTCCGGTGTTAAGTGGAGCTTGTAGAACAACATGCTTCACATCTAAATCACCCAGACAATGTGGAAAGTTCCAGGTGTCCTCAAACTGTTTTACCACTTCTAACCATCTTTCTGGTGTTGAAGGTATCTGTAAAAATTAAAACAAATTTCGTTAAAACAAATTATACAGTGCGCCAAAAATAGGACATATTTATATTTGCTAAATAAGTTTGTTTATTAAATACTTATTTTAAATTATTTTTAATTTTAGATTGTACACGAAGAAGAAGATAATGATAAAAAGGAAATATCGGGTGATGAAGGAACATTAGCAGATAACGATAAAAATTCTGCTGTATAAGAGAATCGGGAAAGTATAGAAAATGTACCGAAAAGAAAAGCAACACCTAGTACCGAAAAGAAAAGCGATGAAGCGACACCTGGTAGGAAACGCCAAAAGAGGAATGAAGATTCTGAGAAATTAGATAAAGCTTTTAAAATACTGTCAGAAGCATCAGCAAACGCTAGAAACCCACAGGAGCAAAACGAATGTCAAATATTTGGAAATCTTGTGGCTAAAAAACTGGCCAAATATTCTCTTGAATTACAAAGTACTGTACAACAAAATATTATGTTAATTTTGTTTAGAGCAGACAAGACTCATCTCGAACAAAGTTCAACCAATTTTTATCATTCGCAATCATACCGTACTCATACTCTTCAGTCATTCTTTGCAAATTCTGTGCCACAACATTCTCAATTTGAACAGTATCAGGATAGCCAAGCTTCCAGTTTTACTCAACAGCATTCACAGGTACCATCTCCAGCATATAATTATGATAATTCAAGTATTTCGGATCATTCAAGTCGCAGTACTCCAGTCAATTCTTTACCACGCCAACTATTGGATATGCCCGATATTGAATTAGAGAATTTAAGATAAACATTTGTTTTGTTAAATGTGTGTTTATTATACTTCTTTAATAAAACAGTTTCTTACCTGTATATTTTCTTTTAATCCTTTTATAATGGCTTCGCACACTTCAGGAACTATAGCACTTATCGATTGTTTAGAAATTTTAAAAAGGTATTGTAGACTGGTGAAAGAGTCACCAGTCGCCAGAAACCGAATTGTTACTGCCAACCTTTCTTGAACCGAAATTGCCGTTCTCCATCTAGTATCTTTTCGTGCTATTTTGGGTCCAATTAAATTAATCAAGTAATCGAAGTTTGTTGGAGACATTCTAGTAAAATTTTTGTAAATGCCACTAGTTCCCTGAAATTTTAAATCCAACAGTAAATGATTTCCGCTGTACACACTTCTATTAGTATACAACCGGGTCTGCCACCAGCGTCTTTTTTAATTTTTTTTAACTAAGTAATGCATGTATTTATAAGCTGCTGCAACAACCTCCATTGCATACAAGAAAAAGACTAATTTAATTGTTCTGTTTTAGTAAAGACGGAACGGCAAAATGTCCCGTTTATAAGATACGCGACGATGTATTGATACGCTATATTTGTTGACACGCCGTATCTTCGATGCGTAACAAACAATTGTTGCGCGACGGAGTTACGATATGAAGTTTTGTTCTATATCTGTACCCACTTTTAGAAGGGGTTCGGATTATAGAGGTCCTGCTTTATTTCGAAATTATTATATAGTTTTTCTATAAATACTAAATTTTTTAAATAATTTACATGGCCACTAAAAAAATTAGAGGATTTATAAAAAATATATTATAACTTTTTTCAGTATTAACATTATTTCGTAACTCTCTGTAAACTTCGAGAATAATGAATCTAGAAACGATTGAACACACCTATAGCTCAGGTAGAAAAAAGAAGGGAAATGAAACTCCCAAAATGTTGTATCTCAGGCGCGAGCGTTTGGAAAAATTTATGTATCTTCAAGGAAAACGTAAATACAAAAAAAGTTTTCAAATAAATTTTTTAGATTAAAACATAACCTTTGAAATTTAGATTAAAAGGAATTGCATAATTAAATTTTTTTATAATTTATAGAGAAAAAATGACTTTTTACCGGTGTTTTACGGGGAAAATCGCTGATATTTACTCGAAAAATTAAGATATTGATAAAAAATTTAAATGTAATTAGATATAGAACTTATTTTACTGCAAATTTTAATTGAAACATTTTTTTGTATATGTCAATGTCATTACTACAACAAAAATTAAAACTTAAAAAATGGTACTTGGAAAATTCCGTATATCTCAAGAACTAATTATAGATATAAAAAAATACTTTCGACAAATTTTATAGATAAATGTAACAGCTACAGATGTTAATTTGAACATTTTTCGTATGTTCATTATTTAAACAATTACAATAAAGAAAAACTGCAGATTTTCCGGACAAACGGAAAACATAGCTGCGTAAACTTCTCGGTTTCTTCAATTTATCTTCGAAGTAGTCAAATTTAAGTTTTCTCTCATTTTGTATTTTATTAGGCATTTTACGGATATTGTGCGTACTTTTACTAGGCTAATGGGTAATTGTCAAATTAAGCATTACAATCGACTTCTGTTTATAATAACGTTAAAAAGTTATTCCATACATATGGATCGCAGGGCGTATAATAGTTTTTTAACGTGTTTTGTTGTTATAAAAAGTGTTTTATTTTGTTGAGTTCACGCGAGAAAAGGTCGTTTCAGTTAATCCTATTAACTTTCGCTCTTACAAATGTGGGTGTGGGTGTGATGATGTTAGGTGTTTATTGTGTAAATGTAAAAATATGCTAAAACACATGATGTTCATTGAATATTAGATAATCAATTTCACGTCGTTATGATTTCAACAAAGAAAAAAAATTGTGAATTTTTCAAACATCTTAAAGATAGATAGATAGATAGATTGTTCGTTGGTAAATAAGGAAACAACATTTGTCCTATAGAATGTTCTGTCCACTGTGTAAACAAAAGCATACCCTTTCATGCAACCAATGTAAATTTAACCAAATACAATACCCGGCAAGGTCGAGTTTCTCCCCCGTTATAGACAGGTATGTACTCGTATCTAGTGAAGTTAAATCTTAAAGAAATAACAAATTATATGATTATAATATTATTGTAATCGATTATTTTTTTTTTTTTTTTTATTTTTTTTTTATTTTTTTTTTAGCAGCTTTCGATTGCGAGGATCATTTAGCTGCCGATACACATTTAAATATTGTTATAGATATTCAAGTGGCCCAGGTATAAAAGAGCTTTTTTGATATTTTCTTAATTACTGAATATATTAGTTATTGCGTATTGTATTCCGATATTGTGTCTCAGCTGAGAATAAGTTGGGCATGAGAAGATATGATTAATAGTTAGTCTGGTATTGCAATGATCGCACTTGGGTCGGTGGACTCCAGCTAAGAGATAGGCATGTGTGAGCCTCGAGTGTCCGATTCTCAGGCGGCAAGTGATAACTTGTTCTCTTCTATTCAAGGATATTGGATATGTCCATTTTTTTATTTCCGGTTTTACGGGATTCAACTGGGTGTTTTGCTCCGACCATCGATCTTGCCATGATTTGTTAATTATTTCTTTAATAGCTGTAAGAATGTCCTGATATGGGACAGGGATGCCATCATCTACTGGGGAGCGAGTTGCATGTTTTGCTGCCATGTCTGCCTTCTCATTGCCGCGAATGTTACAGTGACTGGGGATCCATAAGAGAGTACATTTCTTTCCTACTGACGACAAGTGGGAAACTAGCTCCAATATTCTTAAGCTATAAGGGGATTTTGTAAATTTGTTTTCTAGTGATTGGATGGCACTCAAAGAGTCTGAACAAATAACGCAGGATTTTGAGTAGGAGAAGGAGAAGAATAGAAGAGCTTGCCATATAGCATACAGTTCCGCGGTGAAAATTGAGCAGTAAGGGTTCAAGGTCCGACAATATTCATTTTCCTCTATTACCATTGCTGCACCTACTCCGTTTCTGGTTTTTGATCCATCCGTATAAATGATAAGGCTGTTTTGGTAAAGGTCTAATTCGGTTCTGAACAGAGCTCTGAACGATAAGGCTGATGTCTCATCCCTTTTCCACAAGGATAGGCTGATGTTTATATGTGGATTGGTGAGTTGCCAAGGAGGAGTTGCAGGAATGTTTTCGCTCATTATTGTGTTTATATCAATTGAGTATTTATCGCAGGCTTCATGGAAGCGAATTCTTGCTGGTCTGGTTACTGTAGGTCTGTTGGAGAATTCATTATCGTCTAAAAAAATTACATGGTTAATATGTGTTGGACGGGATATAATTTGGGATGCGTAGGTGATAGTTTGGAAATCTCTTCTCAGATCTAAGGGCAGGATGGAATTATCGCATAGAACTGCAGTTAGAGGGCTAGTTCGGAAAGCCCCTGTACTTAGTCTGAGAGCTGATAGTTGAAGACTATTTAATTGATTTAGTCTCGAAGGTCTACAGGAATTGTATGCGATCGCCCCGTAGTCTAGTCGACTCTGTATGAGTGACCTGTAGAGGTTCAACAGGATTTCCCTGTCTGCTCCCCATCTTATATTTGCCATACATCGGATAATATTCAAGGCTCTCTGGCATTTTGCCACTAATTGACTGATATGTTCTTTCCAGTGGAGTTTCTTATCAAAAACAACGCCCAGGAATTTGATACAGTCTTTGGCGTTGATTTGGTGTCCATATATGTTAAGTTCAGCTTCTGGATGTTCTAATCTTAGCCTACAGAAGTGGACATAATTGGTTTTTTCCCTTGAGAATAGATTATTAAATTCCAAAATGATTTTACGCCATTTGAACTAGAATAAAAATTTAGCGACGAACGAATTTGTAAATTTCAATTAGTAAGAGCTCTTTCCCGTTTTCACTAAATACCACTAGTTGAGTTAGGTTAGGTTGAGCGAATAGAAACTCCAGTATACCTAGTAAATATTGTAATGTTTTTCTAATTTATTTAAACAGTAAACGGGTGGGATAAATTTTTATGGCTACTTACGAATTTATTTAAACACTAAACTACTCACTAACATTTAATTTATATACACTTAACTATTCACTTAAATTTAATTTATATACACACAACCTTAATTATTAATTTATATCAACACTTTATTGTTTCGGAGTAATCTTGTTTATTTGTCGAGATCACTTATCAACTAAACTGAACTTCTCCGCTATATATATATATATATATATATATATATATATATATATTAGTGCCTCTTTTACTAGATAACTCTAGATTGCGGCTTACACAAAAACAATTGGCTCTCGCATTTTCTAGATAAGACTGGTGACAAAAACAATGTCTAGATAAGATAGTCACAATCGTAAAAAATTCTAAGAAATCCCCGCGCACCCGCTATAATTTTAACTTCCATACATGGCTTAGACAGAGTCGGATTCAGGGACTATACCAGTGTGCTGTTTCGTAACTATACATCCTCCTTAAATGGAAGTTTCTCCTGGAACTTTTGTGTAGCCGAGACTGGATGTTTGAATCGGTAACTGGCCCCATTTCTACACTTTCCGATCATATGGAAATAGCAGGGCACCGTCTTCATCGGATACTGATAACGGAGGTTGTAGCTGCAAATTAATATCTGGACACCGGTATCTCGAAAGATAATATCTACCATGTTCCTGATAACTCGCCAATCCAACTGGTTACTCGCTATCTTAGGCATAGACAGTTTCTTCACGCTGGATTCTAACACATGGTCTCGGAGGTTTCGAAGTGCTTCCCACACATCGCGGTAGGTAGATCGATCTTGAAATTCATTTTTAGTTACCACGTAGAAGACGTACCGCGAATTATGTTTCAGTTTCAGTGCCTTGCCAGGGGCTGGAATCTGGTCTTCAAGTTTTTCTAATTGCCCGAATTTCTTTCATTGTTCTGAAGTAACTCCATATCTAGCTTTCCCGGTACCTCCATACGCACCCATAAATTCATCGAAGGTAGGGTCAGACACATCTGGAATATGGTTTACTCCTTCCTCTATGTCATGGTCTCCTTCGAATGGCGCTAGTCGGTTTTGGTGAACTACTTTTGGTTTTCCGTTGGGGATCTTGCTTATGCGATATATAATATCATTGATCCTTTTCTTGATTAAGTATGGACCTTCCCAGGATTTTTGTAATTTTGGAGAAAATCCTTTTCTGCTCGTCTGGTTCTGTAACCATACTTTGTCCCCTTCGTTAAAACCTCCTTCTGGGGCCTGCGTGTCGTACCGACTTTTCATTCTGTTGCTGGCAACTTGAAGATTTGTTCGAACTAATTCATGAATATCGTCCAGCCTTCTTCTCAATTGGATCACGTAGTCTTCGCCTGTTAGATCTTTTCCAGACCGACAGCCAAATTCCAGGTCACAAGGAAGCCTCATTTCACGTCCAAACAGGATTTTCGCAGGTGTTTCACCCGTGGACTCATTGACGGCAGATCGATAAGACAATGCGAATAGGGAGAGATACTAGTCCCAATCTCTCTGATGGCTGGAAACTACTTTGGACAGGTATTTTCCAATAGTCCTGTTCATTCTCTCGACCATTCCATCTGACTGTGGATGTAATGCTGTTTTCCTGATCTTCTTCATTCCCAGCTTCTCGCAAATCTCCTGGAATAGATGGCTTTCGAAATTTCTTTCCTGGTCACAGTGGACTTCCAATGGCACTCCATATCGGCTGATAAATTCTTTCACCAATACATCCGCGACAGTTGTGGCCTCTTGGTTCGGGAATGCGTAAATTTCCACCCACTTTGTGAAATAATCCATTACAACCAGTAAGTA